>CM019150.1:107844097-108366510 GCA_009733165.1 Naja naja | reverse complement strand
CTTAACAACCTGATTAATTTAACAGCTGCAGTGATTCATTAACAAACATAGCAAGAAAAGCCATAAAATGAGGCAAAACTCACTTCACAAATTTCTCACTTAGCAGCATAAATTTCAGGCTCAATTGTGGTTGTAAGTTGAGGACTACCTGTAGACATAAGCCAACGAACTGAAGTCATTTTTAAAGAGAAATGTAATTCAGGATAATTTGGGTCTAGCTGGATTTTCCAAAATCCTCTGACAGCTATTAGGATTTTTCATGATAGTAATAAGAAATAATAGAAATGGAGATAATTTCATGTAAAATAGGAAGGACATATTTCTCTCCTTCAGGGTGGGGATGCTACCAATTCTGCCCAGCTCTATAGAACCAATAGCTCTGAAGAGCAGTTGACACTGAACTGTTTCGGTGGCTACTGCTGTTTGGCCCACCTACCACTGGGCTCTTACCTGTCTTTATTTCCTGCTTTTTCAATCTCAGCTGCTTTGCGCGCACAGCTGAGGTTGAAAAAAGGTAAAAAGTGGCTTTTGAAACACTGCACACCGCGCGTCAGTGCTCGTCAGTTGTCCAGGCAGCACAGCTTAAGGTGTATTACGTGCACAGCGTGCATCTGGTGTGGGCGTGTGCACGGTGCTTATGCACGCACAAAACATAATCACTGAACTGGTAGTAACACTGGTTGAATCCCACCCTGCTCTCCTTCCATAGCATTGTTCAGTTGTTTCAGGTCCTCACAGATACTAACCATGCCATCACTCTGCAGCAATCTATTGGTTCAATGAATCATTCCAAGGTACAATTACTTTCATTATAGAGAATAATGAGGGTCATATTGCCTTGGCTGGTTGTACTACATAAGGAACAGCACTTTCCTTAAGTTTTGTCTTTATCAGAGGAAATTTTAAATGTCATAATTGTAGCTTCAAGTTAGCCTCTGTGAAGAGTTCTCGATATATGGTATATAAACATATATAATATATATATGCAACGCCAGAGGTGGTATTCAGCAGGTTCTGACCAGTTCTGGAGAACCAGTAGTGGAAATTTTGAGTAGTTTGGAGAACTGGCAAATACCACTCTGACTCTGACTGGCCCGTCCCCATCTATTCTCTGCCTCCCGATTGGCTGATTTGTTATGTAGTAGGTTTGAATGTTATTGGTTTATTTGAACTGTTTTTGTAAATGTCAAATGGTATTGGTTTGAATAGTGCGAAAGAAACCCTGCACTCCCATTGGCTGGCAGCACGGCTGCAGGCTATAAGAAGCAGCCGTAGCTAGCTTTCAGGACGGGTCCATTCGAGCTGTAGTCACTAATAAAGTCTTTGCTGAACTCCTCGCGTCTGACTCTTCATGCAAACTTAACACTGGCGCCGAGGTGGGATTTCCTGAAGAGAAGACGACGCGACGAACAAGCAACTGAGCAAGATGGCTGCGCTGAACACCCCCAGCACCGCTCGATCGGCGACGGAAGACTGGGAATCGTATGCGGCGCTTCCACATGTTCCTGGAGGGGAACGATCTCGCCGCATCCCCGAGAGACGGAAGAGGGCGGTCTTCTCACGCACTGCAGTCCGGCAGTCTTCAAAATGGCGGCATGCTGGAGCAGCAGAGCTGAAGGTAATGGAATGGCCCGATTTAGAAAAACTTTGAGAGCCCATTACGCCTCACAAGTATCGTGCCTCATTAAGAGACACGAATTTTACCGCCGGGATCAAGGGGATAGCGAGAATGTTAATGACTTCATGGCAAGTTTAAGGACATGGGGGTGCTTGTGACTTTACCAACTTAGAAGAGGCCATATGGTGATCGGTTTGTTTTAGGCCTTAAAGATAAGGTCTTACAAAGCAAACTATTAATGAAACCTAAGATCACGCTTAAAGAGGCCATTGAAGAAGCTGTTTAGCGGGAAGCCACCAAGTCCTCAGCAGCGGCCATGAAAAGATTAACAAGGCCTCAAGCCAGGCCTCAAGCCATTCTGATGGGGATAAACCACATCTACTCATTACGAACAAATAGACTCTGATTCTGATGGCAGTGAGGCAGAGGAGGGGATTTTAAACTCAGAATGGAGAAGAAAAGAAAAGACCTGGGAAGAACAGGCAAGGGTTCTATTGCAGAGGCGGCTGGGGGCCACCCCAGCACTGATTTCAAGTTCTTTGACTCCATTTGCCTACGCTAGAGAAACGGGTCACATAGCCAGAGTCTGCAAATCATCCAGAACTCCACCAGCTAGGAAGAAATTCCCTGATAGAGACTTTAAGCCAACAATTCCTTGAAAAAATGGGGCGAAATTTAAAAGCAAATGGCAAGAATGAAACTCACCAAACAATCACTATTGGTCATTCTTCACCCTAAAAAGCAGAAAAGTACATGTGAAGGTGTTTATTGAAGGAAGGCCTTGCCAAATGGAAGTGGACTCAGGCTCTTATTTGTCTATGGTGTCATGGGACACTATCCACAGACTTTTTCCCAAAATTCAGAAAAGCATTTCCAGAAGCAAGCACTGACTCTCAAAGACTACCAAGGGAACAAGATTCCAGTAGTTGGAGCGAGACATTTCAAGTGCGTTTAAAGGCCACACCAAAGTTTCTGAACGTAGCTGACCCTCGTGGACAAGGATCCAAGAGGATCGCAAGTTTGCTGGGACTTGAGTGGTTCAAGCCACTTGGCATCGAGGTGACTGGCATCCATCACGTGAGCAGTTCTGACTGGGAAGAGTCCTTGAAGTCTGAGTTTCCAGAGGTCTTCAGCGAAGGACTGGGCAAGTATATGGGGACCCCTATTGCTTTCAGCCTAGACCCCAAGGTGCCCCCAATTCGTTTAAAGCCCAGGAGGGTCCCATTTGCTTTAAAGGAAAAAATTGATGCACAATTAGATAAACTCATTGCTCAAGGGGTTTTAGAGCCTACTGACCACTCCAGTTGGGAAACACCCATAGTCACACCAGTCAAGGCTGATGGGTCAGTGAGAATCTGTGTGACTACAAGGGGACACTTAACCATGCGCTGCAACAGAGCGCATATCCTGTACCAGTTGTGCATCATCTGCTCCATTCCCTTGGCAGGGGTACAGTATTTGCTAAACTGGATTTGGCTCAGGCATATCAACAATTAACAGTTGATGATGCCACTGCAGAGGCACAAACAATTGTGACCCATAGAGGTGCCTTCAAATGTAAAAGACTACAATTTGGAGTAAGCGTGGCACCTGGCATTTTTCAGAGCCTTATGGAAAGAATGTTGCAAGGACTGCCAGGGTAGTACCTTATTTTGATGATGTATTAATCTCTGCTGAAAATGACACTCAGCTTCAAGAAAGACTCAGAGAAGTCCTTACCAGATTCAGAAAAGCGGGTTTAAAAGTCAAGGAAGACAAATGTACACTCAAAACAGACAGAGTTGAGTTCCTGGGGTATATGATTGACAAGCATGGCATCCTTCCTACTGATGCCAAGGTTAAAGCAATCAATGAAGCCCCTAAACCTCGATGCAAGGCAGATTTGCAAGCCTTCCTTGGACTTATTAACTTTTACCACATGTTTCTACCTCACAAAGCATCTATTGCTGAGCCCTTACATCGCTACTTGATAAGAATGCTGTTTGGATCTGGGGGCGGAAGGAACAGTCAGCATTTAACAGTATAAGAGACTAATCATGTCTGATGCTGTGTTGATACAATTCTCTGAGAATTTACCTGTTGTTCTGACTTGTGATGCATCCCTTTGTGGGGTGGGGGGGGGGGTTTTGAGTCACAGGCTTCCCAATGGACGGAAGCCCCAATTGCATTTTACTCTCGCACGATCCAAAGCAGAGAGGAATTATAGCCAATTGGAAAAGGAGGCTTTAGCAGTTGTTGCAGCTGTTAAGAAATTTCATGAATATCTGTATGGCAGGTCATTCACCATTGTTACAGATCACAAACCTTTACTAGGCATTGTGGCAGGAGACAAACCTACACCTAATATCCTGTCACCAAGAATGCTGAGGTGGACTGAATTTCTTGCAGCCTATTCCTACAAACTGATGCACAGGCCTGGCAAGGACATTGGACATGCTGATGCACTGAGTCGTTGCCCACTACCTTGCCACAAGGAGGACTTTGAACTTGAAACTCACACCTTTTTCTGGAGACTGTTGCTAAGCTTCCAGTCCATGCTGCTGAGATTGCCAAAGAAACTGCCAAAGATGCTGTGTTGGCACCTGTTATGGGCTGATTAAGAAAGGTTGGCCTCTTCAAGATCTACCTCACCTTGCCCAACCTTTTAAGTCCAGGCAAACTGAATTATCTGTATTAAGAGGATGTATTTTGTGGGGTAACAGGGTGGTTATTCCTGCAAAACTGCAAAGGGAGGTTTTGGAAATGTTACATGAGGGTCATCCGGGGATTGTAAGGATGAAAGGTTTGGCCAGGAGTTATGTATGGTGGCCAGGTATTGACAAAATGGTTGAAAACTGGGTAACATCTTGTCCCAATTGCCAGATAGTCAGGCCTGCCCCACCTCATGCCCCCACACAGGAATGGGAATGTCCTAGGGGCCCATGGTCTAGAATCCACATTGATTTTGCAGGCTTTACAAGAGGGCACACTTTTCTAGTACTAGTAGATGCATACTCTAAATGGCTAGAGATAATTCCCATGACATCCACTACAAGTGAGGCTGTCATCAAGCAGCTCAGAAAATTGTTTGTAACCCATGGATTACCAGATGTCCTTGTTTCTGACAATGGCCCTCAATTCACGTCTAACATTTTTGAATCCTTTCTAGCTCAACAGGGCATCAGACATGCCCTCACCGCCCCTGGGCACCCTTCGGCCAATGGCCGGGCTGAACGCATGGTACGTTTTACCAAGGAGAAGCTTCAGCAGCTGGGTCCTGGGGATATCACTGAGAAGCTTGAAAAACTTCTTAGTGCTCAACACATCTCTCCTAGCCCATCAAATAACTTGTCCCCAGCAGAGTTGTTGATGGGTAGGAAACTTAGGTCTTCCCTTGACCGCCTTCATCCCACTTACGCACCCAACGCACCACTGGATTCCACTTCCAAAGTTCGTTCTTTTAGTGTGGGAGATTCTGTATATGCTAGGAACCTTATAGGTGAACCTTGTGGATTCCTGCTGAAATAACTCACATCACTGGCCCTCGTCTTACAGGGTACAAACAGAGGATGGCCTCCTCTGGAGCAGGCACATTGACCAACTTAGATCCAGGTTCCCTCAGGAACACGCCCCTGTCTCTCTCTGGGTCCCTCACCTAATGTCTTCTTCTGGGGAAGAAGGGGAGAACAGGAGGAAAATCAGCAAACAGGAATCAACCCCATGTGTAAGAGCCATTGCACAGACAGGAACCAAACAACCCTGAACCATCCGAACCTGTCACAATGCCAAGATCCATCCTTAGAGAGTAGAGCCATTGCGACAGGAACCATCTGAACCCTGTCACAATGCCAAGATTCATCCTTAGAAGTGGAAGATTGCACACCACCACCCTGACTTGGGTGCTGATATTGGAATGGAGATGGGTTGGGAGGAAGACCAGATTCTAACAGTCTAACAGGGTCTCCTTTCACAGGAAGTCCCAACAGGAAATGTCAGCAGACACATTCCCCTCTCACTGGGTGAAGCGTTAAAACTTCTGAACCACGAAGGTCTCAGCGTACGTAAGAGCCCCACCTAGGGAATACATTAGATAGGTTGGGGTTTGGTATGGACTGAACCTAGTGGGGAGGGGTGTTATGTATGTAGGTTTGAATGTTATTGGTTTTATTTGAACTGTTCTTGTAAAATGTCAAATGGTATTGGTTTGAATAGTGCGGGAAGAAACCCTGCACTCCCATTGGCCCTACGGCTGCAGGCTATAAACAGCCGTAGAAGCAGTAGCCAAGCCAGGGCGGGTCCATTCGAGCTGTAGTCACTAATAAAGTCTTTGCTGGAACTCCTGTCTGACTCTTCATGCAAAGCTGGGTCTTCTTTGGGTGCCCTGCACAGGAGAACAGAGCTGGAAAACAGGTTAGTAGGGTGGGGAAGGAATGGGGATTTTGCAGTACCGTTCCCCTGCCACACCAAAGCCACACCATGCCCACCAAGTGACGCCCATAGGACAGATAGTAAAATTTTGAACCCCATCACTGATGCACATGCACACATAAATCATATTCACTGCCTGTATATGGGGTAACCCAGCAATGTCATGCTTCTAGAGTCTGGAAAGAATATAATAATGTGTTAGACATGAAATTTCTGGATTTAAAAAAAAGATTTTGAAATCAGTTCCCTCATTCCTGTTTCACTTTCAGAGCACATTACAACAGCCTTTGCTTTGCAAAGACATTTACTTTGATCTGGCAGAATCATCAGAACATGACTCCAAGCAATTGACTCCAAAGAGAAGTGCCCATGAATAACTCCAAGTTTTTCAAGTTCTCCCACTTCTCAAGCATGATAGACAGTTACAAAGGAAGCTGCTTTGTAGAACTCAGTGGTTTGATCAGGACTTCTAGACCTGAGTGCAAGACTTTTAACCATTGCGCCACCACAGACCCATGGTGGGGCAGTGGTTAGAATGTAGTACTGCAGGCTAACTCACTGCTCACTCTAGGACTGTAATCGTGAACCTATGGCATGGATGCCAGAAATGGCATGCAGAGCCATTTCTGCTGGCACACGAGCAGTCGCCCAGAACTGATCCACTGCACATGCGTGCACATCTCCCACCAACCAGCTGATTGTCAGGTATCTGCTGCGCATGTGTGGGGGGCAGGGCGCATGCAAGAGGCCACATGTGCATGTGCAGAGGTGCAGGGTGCATGGGGGGTCATGTGTGCATCGCGAGGTGGCGGGGCGTGTTGCGTGTTCACTGCATTATGGGTACAGACACGCGTGCTTTCGGCATGCAACAACGAAAAGGTTAGCCATCACGGCTCTAGGAGTTTGATTCTGAGTGGCTCAAGGTTGACTCAGCTTTCCATCCTTCCGAGGTCAGCAAAGCGAGGACCCAGATTGTTGGGAGCAATATGACGACTATTTAAACCGCTAAGAGAGGGCTGTAAAGCACTGTGAAACAGTATATAAGTGTAAATGCTACTGCTATTGCTATTTATCTAGCCAATTTGGTTTAATTCACGAGCAACATTTGTTTATATTTTCTAAAAAGGGGCACCTCTTTCCTCAGCTTTGTCTGAATTCTCAAGAGGGGGCATGCTTAGAAAAATGAAGGGGGCACAGCAAAGCTCCCTGGCAATGTTGACTGGCAAACAAGTATGTGCTGGGGCCCTGCTTCTCCTTGTTCCAAGTCCAGGAAACTGCTTCTAAGAGTGTGAGTTCGGTTGGCCCCAGTTCATATTGCATATGAAAAAGTTTTGCCTGCTTCAGATAACACCCTAGTTTTCCACTGCAAAATGCAACCACAGCATTTTAGTGACATTGTTTTGATAGTGTGGCAACACTTGTCTAGCTTGGCTCACTGTTTCCCAACTGGAAGCTTGTTTCACTTGTCTGGGGCCTTTAAACAAACTTCTGCCAGCCCATTAAGGAAGACTTATTGCATGCAGAGTGCAAAAGTGCAATGAGCTAGGCAGCAGTGAAGAGTTTTCTGTATCTCTTTGCTCTTTTCTATATTTCTTTGGAGCCCAGATTTGGTAACCCTACAATTAAGATTCCTTGCTCCTGACCCAGGATTAGTTCAACTCAGGTCATTCTAATATTAAAGCTGCATTCGCGTGTAGTTTGAGGGAGACAGTCATGCCCAAATTTTCCCCAACCCATCAATCCATGATAATTTCTTTTCTGACATCTCTAAGCTCTCAGTCATCTCCTTTCTCAAGGGGCTATCTCAAATTAAGCCTAGCAGATTCTTCAGACTTCCAAGTTCTTTCAAAGGAACTCTGACCAAAGGAATAGTTGTTAGTGCAGCAGCAGTACATGTAAATGTTAAAGGTTTATACTACTTGTGGCAAAAATGGGGGCATGTATAGCTTATAGTTAGGAGTGGGCTTCAAAAATTTTAGCAACGGGTTCTCTGCCCTGTTGCTGGGTGGGTGTCATGCCCCTGGTGGAGACTGACTCTGAGGAAGAGGAGGAACAGCCAACAGGGAGTGGGAGTGTGGCTCCAGAGGTGGTGGAGGAGGCTGGGGAAGGGCAGAGGCCGGCTGAGCAATCAGAAGAGGATCCAGACCCATCCCCTATCCATCCCAGGGCACACAGGGAGGAGAGGATCAGGGAAAAGCATGGTCTACTCGGGAGGAGAGGACCATGATCCTCCTCAGGGCTTATAGCTGGGAGCTATGTATATAAGTTTGTAACTGCGTATTCAGAATTGCTGGAGTCAAAGTTAGTGTTTCCTTTGAAAGAGGTTTATATTTGTTGGCGTTCTTCCCAAGGACTTTCCCTGGTTATCTGCTTGGAACATATGATTACTTATCTTGGTTTGATTCAGAACTCTCCCAATATGGTTTGTTCTTGTTTTCCTTTTGCCTCATTATTTACTTTTGGGATTTTAAACTGTGACTAATAAAAGAGTTAAGTTGAAGGCATTGCTGGACTTTAATTCATGTTTTGGGTTATTTTGAGAGACTAGGGGTCATCACAGTGGGTGTGGCCATGGTGGGCATGGCCTATTCAGCCTCCTGCACCACGATGGGGGGCAACAATTTCTCTTGGCCTCCCTGGCCTCCGGAGGCACTCTGGAAGCTGGAAATGGGCCTATTTCCAGGCTTCCTGAACTTCTGGGAGGCTCTGTGCATGCCCTGCACTTACCTGCATCCAAAATGGGCCATGTGGAGACTCCAGGGAGGGGCGGAGCGGGGTGGGTGGGCCAGCCAGGAGTGGGATTTGGGGGTTCTCCGAACTGCACAGAATCTTAGCTAGGGGATTTCCCAAACCCCTGCAAAACCCCAGCAGCCCACCCCTGCTTATAGTCCTTTTTCTACCATTCCTAGCAGCCATTTCTGCAGTTTCTTATTTCCAGTTTCTGTCATTCCAGGTTTTTGGCTTGCCATATTGAAGTCTGACTCCTCTTGACTGATTAAGGTTGGATTTCACTACATCAGCCACTATCTCTCAGATCCAATCTATTTTCAGAATAGTGATGACAAAAGAAAACAAGATAACCCCACTATGGTGCCTTGAGTTCCTTGGAGAACACACAAATATACTATAAGCAAATAATTGATTATCACAAAGGCTATCTCTCAAAGTCATTGGTAGTCAGCTGAGCTGCATTTTGTTCAAACCAAAATTGATTTTTGATCTTTCCTTACTGTTAACAAAATTGAATAAGCCTGCCCTCCATGTCTCTCTTCTTGCCTGTCAATATTGAGCAGTGTTCTTGATGAAACCTGTTTTATTTTCAGTCTGTTGCCTAGCACATGTTTGCTTCAAACCATCACTTAGCAAACAGGACTGGTCTCTTTTTTATTTAGTCTTAAACCAAGTAAGATTGCTTAATGTAGCCATGAATTGTAGCCAGTGTTGTAGTGGTATTCCAATAACATTGTGTTTTCTGACAAACTGTGTTCCAAATAAATGAATTACTAGGACCAAAAACTTAAAAATCTCCAGCTTTCATGGATCATCCTGTCAACATCCAATTACATCTGAATTCTGGGAACGTTTCCTATAGGATGGCAATTTGGTACTTTTGTGCATGACTCATCTCAAAACTCTTCATAGAGTTTTGAGCATCTCAAAATTCTTCATAGCTCTTCTGGTCCTTTGCTCCTCAAATGTTTTGAACCATTTTAAGGGCACATTTATTCTCACAGTTGCAAAACTATCACACTGTTGTTGTCAAACAGCACAGGAAACAAAAGAGGAAAAATTCCAGTTTGCAATTTTAAAATGGATCAACTAAAAATTGCTTAAGAGAATCTATCGAGATGATTCACCCTTCTCTCCATGGTGGATAGGCATAGTGAAAAGGCCATGTTGGGCAGTTGATATTCTATTTCATGGGGACCTTGTGACATGTGATAATATCAGATGATTCTGCAGTGATTAATGCAGAAGAGATTTGCAGACCACTTCACAAATGCTACCAATTTGATAAGTCTCTTCTGCATTAATAATCTAATTTGTAGAATCCATGCAAGTGGTAACCTAAGATGATTTCTTCCTGATTTTATTATCCATGTAAAGAAATAGCTCAATAACTAGAGCTCTCTCTTAGTCTTAATTCACACTCAGACATTGTGTCATTTGTTTGGTTTTGTCTTAGTGTGTTGGTTGAATCCAATCAAATGTGAGATGGTCAATAAACTATGACTTGGCATGATATGAAACCAGTATGCGGACAAATAATTTTTCCCATACTGGGTTACAGAAGATGTGAGAAATTACAACCATTTCCTGTTGCAAAAACTGGACTATTAACCCGAGGTTAGTCATCAGTTACAACTTTTGGATTGTAGAAACCTGAAGTGGTAGTTATTCTTGGTTCATACAACAAGCTTAGCCTTAATGAAAGTTCAGAATTGGATTAAGGGCCTGTGCAACACAGGGAATAGTAGATAGGTGTATGAGAAAGCACAGTGACAGATACTTTGCAGAGCTGCAGTTTTCTGCTAATTCTGATGTATTCAAAATAGTATAATCCAGGCATGAAAAGATGTCTCGGCAAGTTTACATGACTCCCAAGATTTAAAAGAGTAATCCAAATTACATCATAAAGTAGAGTAACTGGAAGTTTGGTTAGCAGACATATAATGTTGAGTGATTTGTGGGATAAGAATACAAAATCAGAAAAGGAATGGAGTATCCTAGCAAAGATTTAGCTTGAACAGAAATGCTGCTTCCAGTAATGTTTTCTTACAGATTCAATCATAAGATGTATTAACATCAGTATTATTACATACACTGCAGTAAGGACTTCATTTTCCAAGACTGTGTAGACATTCTGTAAGCAGAGACAAAGGGAGACACACTACAATCAGATTCTTCTTCAGAGAAAGAAGCTTAGCTTTACGATGCAAGAACATTTATATGTTTAAAGAAAAAAATGCATTTTTTAATTCTCAAATAAACATTTTTAACTTGGCTTGCATATTAAAAGCCCAACATAACAAAACATTATAGATCAATTATCTAAACTCAAAGTCAATAGAAATACCCATCCCAGAGAAAACTAATATATGTTACAGTGAAAAGTCCGTTCAGGTAAAATACAGATTGAAAGATTCCCCCAATTCCATTTCTATTTTTAAAATTATTTTATTAAATATTTTTTAAATTTAATATAAATTTAAAGAAGAAAGAAAGCAAAGTGATACGAAAGAAAGAAAGGAAAGGAAAGGAAAGGAAAGAAAAGAAAAAGATAATATACAGTAGTGGTTTCCAATCTACTTTACAGTTATATTTTATCCTCTCTAAGGATTGTATCATGGCTATTTTTTTATAATCTACTCTTTCTAATCATCAAAACCCATTAATCACAAGTACATTTTTTTCACTTCAGTAAAAATACAAAATGGATTTCAAGTCACTAACAAATGTAGTTATCGTCTTACCAATAAAAGAGAGTATTTGTAGCTAAAAGTCAAAATGAGGAGTCCTTGGTATTCTCTGAGCTTGGTTATTTTCTTACAAACGTTTCATTCCCAAACTAGGTAACATCATCAGTGCTAGTCTGAGTAAAGAAATGACTGCAAGAAAACAACCAAACCAGTGGTGGGATTCAATTTTTTTACTACTGGTTCTGTGTGCATGGCTTGATGGGTGTGGCAGGGAAAGGATACTGTAAAATCTTGAGTCAGAGATGGTATTTGCCAGTTCTGCGAACTACTCAAAATTTCTGCTACTGGTTCTCCAGAACTGGTCACAACCTGCTGAATACCACCTCTGAACCAAACTCAGACAGCATTCAAGGCAACTCTTTTCTCTAATCAAATCTCTCAATTTTGTCATGTCTGAAAATTGTCCTCTTCACCAATCATTCCTCCACTGTGGATATTTCTGAGTCTTTCCAAGTTAGATAAATTTTCAAAGCATTCTAAAATCCTGCAGTTCTGAGTCCATAGCATCTTAATAACAATAAATTGCAGAGCTCAGGTGGCATTACAGTAAAAGGCCTTACCTGTGGCTCCATAAGCTGCCATCAATAACTGATGAATGAAGTAGAAGGTGGAGCTGTACAGATGGAGCTCTCAAATTTTCAGGAGGTGGAAGTAGTCTTGCACTTTCATCTGTACTAAGTAGATCTGACAAAAGTACTATAAGGAGCTTTTATGTCCAACAAGGACTATAACGATTATGAAATAGTACAAAAAATAATCTTCAGATCATAAAACTATTACTGGCTGAGCATCTGAGCTACAGGTAACAATGAGTCCATTGTACTACTTTCAGCTGGGGGGTGCGGGAGGGAAATTGCCTGTCTCCGACCTAAGATTCACAACCAAATGTGGAGTGTGCTAAATTTAGTTTATCTCTCTGAGGATTGGTGCTTGAAAAAGAATAAAACACACACAGAGAGGAGATGAGCAACTGTAGAAACAATCTGTTATGCTTCCTGATTCAAAACCTTATTATGCTCTGCTTAAAAGCTTGCTCAGGGAAGTAGGGAATTGAGATATATATTATACAACTGACAGAAGTGTGGTTGGTGCTGTTTGTGGTGGAATTTAAAAAAAAACAATTTTGTAAAATGGTCTGAATTATTGCAGCCCTTACAAGAGCCATAAGGTGCTGAATCCCATCCATCAGGTCAATTAATATTTTTATGACTTCTGTGTAAGTTTATTAATGGAATGTCAGCATCGCTTTAAAAAAAAGAAGGTGAATTGAAATAGAATCTGATAGCTTCCTAATGTTTTGGGAGGATTTTAATAATAATACATATCGCTTTGGTGGATAAAAATACAGCTTTATTTTGTTATAATCTAAAGTAAACCAGTCTTTTCTGATATGCTGCAAATCAAGAGAACAGGATTGAAGTTGATATGTTTTCCTTAAGATTATCTGGTGACTGGCTCAAAACTTCCTCCAAATATTTTGAAAGATTTTATGCAACCACATGTACTGTAAGATTTAAGCTGTGTGTCATAAAATGTGTGGCAGAGTAACAAGCAAATTCAAATTGCATATGATTCTTTCCTATCACTGACAATTATTTTGCTTCAAAGCAGCAGGTGTAAAAAAAAAGAAAAACTAACAAGGGAGGGAGAACTAACTAAGAAATATAGGGAAACTCACATAAACAGAATAAGAATAACCAAAAGAAGATGGAGCCCTCATTGGATTTCATAGAAAGTTTGTTTAACATGAGCTAGATCAGTAAATATTTCATTTGTTTTATGAATCTGGTTATCTGGGCAAAGTCCAGTCTCCTTGCAATGGGCAGTGGGGCTAGAACCAGAGGTGGTATTCAACAGATTCTGACCAGTTCTGGAGAACCAGTAGTGGAAATTTTGAGTAGTTCAGAGAACTGGCAAATACTACCTCTGACTGGCCCTGCCCCATCTATTCTCTGCCTCCCGAGTCCCAGCTGATCAGCTGGGTCTTCTTTGGTTGCCCTGCACAGGAGAATGGAGCTGGAAAGCAGGTTAGTGGAGTGGGGAGGAAATGGGGATTTTGCAGTATCCTTCCCCTGCCATGCCCACCAAGCCATGCCCACAGAACCGGTAGTAAAAAATTTTGAATCCCACCACTGGCTAGAACATCCCATGATAATCAGTGTGTGATCTGCCCCTGACAAAGGAGAAACCCTGAGAACTCCCCCAATTTCAGATTATATAACTACTGCTCTGACAGGAACATCAGATCAGAAGTGTGACTATTGTTCCATGTTGGGCTCTGGATGATCTGTTCTAGTGTAAACCTGCCAGTGGAATAACAGAACTAGTAAATTGTTTGATCAAACTTTCCACTTCAGATGGTGCATTCATGCTAGTCTTTACCAAAATAGCTGATATTATTTTATCCCTGGAAATTTTAAAATACCAAATTACTGTATAGTGTGGTCTCAGTCTTTCTGTTGGCAAACTGCCTCTGGCAGAGGTGAAGATAAGTTCAGATTTCTCAGGGAGTAAAAGTTCTATGAACAGCATTGCTCTTGTTTAAATTAGTCTGAACTCATGAAGTCTCTACCTGGTTTGGTTGTTCAGACTGCTCATTTCCTCTGATGCTGTTTAAGTATAAATGAGAAACTCAATACGTGTCCAAAGTAAATAAAGTCTTATAAAAAGAAATGGTTATGGGGGGAAAATTGCAGACATTTTTAAAAGCACTATACATCAACTGAAATCAATCAATTGAAATGGCATAAAAGCACCTGTAATAAAATAAATAGCCCTCATTTAGAAGTGCTACTGGACACTTTAGAGAGAATACAAAGAAAAGCTCTTCTTTAGTAATTATTTGGAAGGCACTTCTATGTTTGCATGATATCCCAGAGACGTAACCTCTTGAGCTGTGTGTGCAAGAATTATATCAGAGTTCCTATTAAATTAAACATTGAGTAATTCCCTCTGAGCCATTGTCTGGCCATCCAAGATGGAATGGAAGTCATAGTCATAAGGGAAATAAAGGGAAATAAAATCATAAGGGAAATAAAGGGGGGGCAGATGAAAAAGCATGTATCATGACATGAACCAAATGATTTACATCCCTGCATCCAACATCAATACCAAAGATGGAAAGCTGCATTTTGCTTCGTGATGGTTTCATGAACATTTTTTTTCATCCTCATGAACTGTATTTAATGCCTGTGGTTGCAACTCAAAGTAGCTGGTGGGCACTAGATTCAAAAGGGCTGGGCTAGAAGTTCAGTGACAGCACAGTTAGGACGTTTATAACTTAATGATCTAATTTTTTAAGTCAACTGATTATATTTGACTTTTTAAAACAAAAGTTTCCCAACTATTTAGCAAAGAATCTTCTCGCATCAAGTTCCTTCCCATTCTTGCTCAGATCTGTATTCTTTTATATTATTAATGAGCAGAAGTATGAGTATACTATGGAGGCTGTCACAAAATGACACAAGGAATGCATTTCCAAAAAAATGTTTCTTGTCACCTGCTGGCCCTCAAGATGGCATTTCTCCAGCTTTTCCACTGTTCTTCAATGGAAGCACCATCCATTCTTCTGATTTTTTAAGAAGGCTGTGGGACTTGGACATTCTTGTAAGAAAAAATGATTGGTGTTTTGCTTTGAGGCATGGCCATTTCTTATTATATAATTTTCAAAAGTTAAAGCCAGGAATACATTGAGACAGGGCAGTATTAACAGATAACAGATAATCAGAGTTGGAAGGGACCTTGTAGATCATCTAGTTCAAGCCCCCGCCAAAGCAGGAGACCCTACACCATTTCTGACAGATGGGAGTCCAATCTCTTCTTGAAAGTCTCAAGTGATGGCACACCCACAACTTCCGAGGGCAAGCTGTTCCATTGGTTGATTGTTCTCACTGTCAGAAAGTTTCTCCTTATTTCCAAGTTAAATCTCTCCTTGTTCAGTAATGTCCACAAGTACCACGTTCCTTATTCTGCAGAACAATGTTGGCCCTTGTTCTGCTTACTTGGCTTCTGTTTTTGACTTGATAGTGGCATCCCATGCTGAGACCATTTTTTAAAATATAAATCCCAAATGAAGACTTTAGGAAAGTGTGTTCCAAACTAGAGGAAAAAATGTAGGCTTTAAGATACCTTTGCTCTAATTCAGTATTGCCCGATGAAAGAGTGCAGAATTCAGAATGAAAACCTAACATCCATTACAGTATTAAACATGGCATGGTGTTAAAGTTGTAATTTCCCACAGCTGTTCTGAGGACTGAAATACTGCCACCTGGACTCTCTTTCCCCCTATTAATGACAACTTCTATCATTGTCAGTAACACATCTAGAACAGCAGTGATTGTGATGACCTCTCAAAGGACACAGTGTTTTTATTCTCAGCTTCTACAGGTTATCTGGGGCCAGGGATTTGGGGCCAGGGACAAAATGAGACAAATTCTTAGCAGCAACTCAGGAAGTTCACCTGATTTGGGCAAAGGGAATGCCCAACAACTTATTTTATGTGCCTAAAGGCAGTCTGTTACCAGTGGTGGGATTCAAATTTTTTTACTACCGGTTCTGTGGGCGTGGCGTGGCTTGGTGGCTTGATGGGCATGGCAGGAGAAGGATAGGGCAAAATCCCCATTCCCTCCACACCCCACTAACCTGCTTTCCAGCTCTGTTCTCCTGTGCAGGGCAACAAAAGAGGACCCAGCCAATCAGCTGGGATTTGGGAGGTACAGAACAGGTGGGGGTGGGGCCAGTCAGAGGTAGTATTTGCCGGTTCTCTGAACTTCTCAAAAATTCTGCTCCTGGTTCTCCAGAACTGGTCAGAACCTGCTGAATACCACCACTGTCTGTTATCCTAAGGATAATAAAGGAAATTAGCTTTGATTGGTTGCATAGTCAGCGAGATGTTTAGGCTGGATTTAGCATTTTTATCCACATATCGACTTCTTCCCATCTAGCTATTATTGTCTACTTGGGATAAAGACACATTTGTTTTTAATAATTTTAAAGGCATTATCGCAGGAGGTAAGCTGTTTTATTTTTGGTTGCATAGCCAGCCAGATATTTGGATAGGATATGGCATTTTTATCCACCTATCAAGACCTTCTCAAGGACTTTGGATAGGCACATGTTGCTTGATGTTGTTAAAGTATTGATGCAGAATGTAGGCTGTTTCAAGCAAATCTGCCCTTTGCAATTGACTGATGATGAATTTGTCAATACCGATGGTGTTCCAGTGGTGCACTAATTGTTTTGGGATTATACCCAAGTTGTCTATCACACTTGGTATTATCTTTACTTTCTTCTGCCACAGTCATTCTATTTGCAATTCATTGTGTTTTGTGGGTTTTGTCCCAATCCTTTTCTTCTATTCTGATGTCTCTGGGTACTGAAAACTGATATAGGAGAATATTGCCTATGGTGTATAATTTGGCCATTGTATCTGCGGATCTTCTTGGCTATAAGTGTTATTTGCTGCTTTATTGTTTTTAAATTTTTCTTGTTTCTAGATTATATTTCTTGGTCAGGTATTCTTTGGCCTTCTTATTCTTCATATTCTTTTCTTTCATCTGTTCTAGCTTGCTTGCATCTGTTTTCAGCATGCTGATTATATTTAGTGGCCTAATCTTCCATTTGGTTATGGAATGTTTAGCTTTTTCTTGTTTGTTGATTTTGAACCCCAGATATTCAGTGATAATTGCCTCTGTGCTGTACATTAGGTGGTTTGTTTCTTGCAGTGTGCTGGTGCTTATATTTGATATTACAGTATTGGCATCTTTTAATACTTGTTTTAGCTATTTTTTGGAGCAAGCTTCAATGCAGGCAACCTTATTCTGTTGTTTTTGTGCTCTTCTAGATGCCCATGTATTCTTTATTTTGATTATATTTCTTTTTTGTTAGAGGGCTTTGTTCTTTCTGAGGAAAAAGCAGAGAATGGGATGCCTGATTTTGTAATTAAAATAATTCAATACCTATGCTGGCTTCCTCTACTTCCCCCTCCCCCCTGATTTCCCTCTACAGTCTAAGGTACTTCTGTTAAGGCTTTGGTTTCTTTACCCTCATAGATCTTTGTAGTTCTTTCAATTCTGCTTCTGTGATATTTTATTTTATTTTGTATTATAAATCAACATTGATCTGCTAGCATTTGTTCTGTTATTTCTGATTCTGGATGATTTTTCCAGGATTGGTACATTCTTTTCAGAGATCCTTTTCTTTTTGGACTTGATTTGTAATACTATATCATTATTGCTTTGTTTTTAATCTCTATATTTTTGTGATGGGTAAACACCTTTTCTTCCATAGTTCTATAGCTGCTGACCATGGTTTCTCAGCCAACACTCCTGAGCCCTATAACTGATATTGGTATCTGGAATGTGGATTACCACAATTGTATTTAACACAAATAATGAAAGCCTGTAAACTACTATTTATTACACATTGTTTTAGCCAAGTCTTACCATCTATATTGTCCATATGATCAAACTTAACATCAGGCATTGCTCCAAACATATTATAGAACACATTTGTGAAACTATTAGAAACATACACCAAGGTTTGAATTCTATACATGCCAAGGTTTAAATTCAAGCCCCTTTCTTTTGCCTTTTCAATGGAATCAATAGACTTTGGGCTATTTTTTCTTACTCTTGAAAGTCAAAAATGTTTCCATGATGCTTTGAATGCTGGCTTGAAAATTTCTGACTGTAGACTACACAAAGTAGTTCCTAAATACTAAGACTCATACCAAATTTAAAGGCATCACAAGAAGTGAAAAAAGTGGTTCAGCATCTCACATTTTCCACCAGCATTTTCTTTTCATCAGTGCTAGAGCCCATGCTCTACAAGGGCAAAATCCCAAATTCAGTATCCTTAGAAAATATCTATCTATCTATCTATCTATCTATCTATCTATCTATCTATCTGACAAAGAACACTCTGGAGATCCCAGCTAATTAGAATTAACTATACAAACACACTGCCTGTTTTACACATTATAATAAATGATTATGATTTGTTTGCTTTGCAAGTCACAATTAGCTGGGTTCACATATCAACCAAGTCAACCACATCACTATTTATATGTGAATCCAGTCAGTCTGATCAAATAAAGGTAGTTTTCTGCAACTGGGAAAAGAAGAAGCTGTATTGTGCTGAAAGCTTCAAGTGCAATGCAAACTCAAAAGACCGGGCTTTCAACATGGGCTATTTCTGAGCAACAGAAGGTCCTCAACTTTTTCTGACTCTGACTTTATTAGCTATATTGCAAAAAGTGTTGGGAGAGCAGGTTGTCTTCAGCATACAAAATGCAAACAACCCCCACCCTTGTTTTTGTAATTTAGATAGGAACACTCAAATTCCCCTTAGGAAGCCCATTTAAAATCACCAATGAAGCTGCAGACAATATTAATGTGATGATACAATTTTCAGTCTGTAACACTTTGTGTAATACAGGAATAATTTTTTATGGGAACACGTTTGAAATCCTTGTAGAGCAGCTACACTTTCCATTGATAATATACATGAACTCAATTTGTTCTGTTCCCAATTAGATGTGTTTGAAAAACAAAGCATCTATATCACCGCTGTTCTCTTTCAAGCACATAATTTATAGTGTCTTTCCTTTTTTAAAACAATGGGGTTGGGCAGGAAAGGGCAGGAGATTATGTTATGAGTTTGGTTTCCATAGACATTAAGTAAATGGTTATGAATTGCTATGCTTCATAATTTACTGCAAGAATCTAAGAGCTCTGATGGATCAGACTACTGCTTGCATTGTCGAATGCATTATTTCTTACAAGACCCAAACATATGTATTAGGAAGCAGAAGACAACAATGAAACAAAAGCCATCTTCAGCATCTAGGATTTACAGCCATAATATCCATTTCAAAAACTCAGCAACACTATCTTATATTTACTGAAAAATGGGGCATACTGTTGACCTAATTGAGTATTGGTATCAAAATAAAGAGTGATGTATTGTACTTACTGTTATCGCATAGGTCTCCCTGCAACTGAGCTATCCTGTTCACGTGGACATCCTGACTGTGGACATTGTAGGAGGAGAGCTCTGCTAGTCTATGGTAGCAAAACATTGGAAGTAGCTGTTCTGACCAAGGCTTCCTGAGACACCAACAAACATACGTTAAATGCAAAATCCTTTTATTTTAGTTCAACAGCTGTGAATTATCATCATTCACAGCCCGTAATGAGTCTCAACCAGTTATAAATAGTCCTAATGAAGTCTGCCAAAGTCCTTTGGGAGAAGTCTGATAAGAACGCACCTTTATCTTTCTTGAAGTGCTGCCAACGACTAAAGTACCAATTAATCTTTCAAAACCAAATGGAGCACAAATTCACCACAGAGCTTTCAGGTTCCAAACCGACCAGAGCAAACAACGTTGCTTCCTGCAAAGGTTCCTGTCCCTTTTCACTTCCTTTATATCTTATGGGAGGGGCAATCACCTCCAAGCCTTACTCCCAAGTCACCCCTTTTGTATTAACTGCTCTTGCCTTCTGGCAGCTCCGGAGACAGCACATAACTCCCAGATGGCCCTGGCCCTATCTCTGTATCGGATGCAGGACCATCGTCTGAGTCCTCCCCAGACTCCCGGACTGGCCCATGTTCTTCCCCACTGTCCGATTCTGCTGCCGTCTCTGCAGGCTGCTGGCAGAACCACAACAGTAGCCTTTGTTAGTTAGACAAGACTATAGACTAGCATGGCTCTCCACTTAGAATCAGAACTGACGTCTTTTGATTCTCTGACTGTGTGGAAATCACTGTATGCATAGATGTAATCCATAATACATGGATGTCTACGAACACAGCTGATAACATGGCCCTGTTCACTGATAAACACATAATCCTCCTTCAAAGGATGCTTGTGTGAATGAAATAGCTACTGATAAACTGTGAGACCCTATGTAGATATCATAGCTGATAGCACTTGTCCAAGGAGTCTCTCCTCCATTCATGAATAGATTTAGAATTAAATCTTTTCTGAATACAGATAGTCCTTGTTTAGCAATCATCTCATTTAGCAACCATTCTCAGTTACAATGCTGAAGAAAAAATAACTTTGTGACTAATCCTTGCATTTACAACTTCCACAGGTCTGTAAAGCAAAGGAAAACTGAAATAAGATCATAAATACAGTCGCAGTTTTACTTAGCAACAACTTTGCATAATGACTATGTTGTCAGTACCAATCATGGTCACTAACAAGGACATCCTGAACATTTTCATATACACTTCATTGTAAAAGTGAAAGGGAGATAGAGACTCAAGCTCCAGCTCCACATCAAACTAAACTCCAACCTCCCTGTGTTGAGGTGGATGTTCTGAGCAGAGTTGTAACCAGGGGTGGGATTCTACCAGTTCACACCTATTTGCTAGAACTGGTTGTTAACATTCTAAGCAGTTTGGAGAACCAGTTGTTAGAAGAAATTACTGGCCTAATCCTGTAAGGAAGGCAGGAAGGAAACATTCTGGTGTTGCTTACAGAAACTGCCTCTCCGTTAACCCTTATTACATTCTTGGCAGGACTAGACTTCCTGTCTCAGGAATGTCTCTGGAGTTTTTTTTCCCCTCCTTTGCTGGTACTTTGCTTGTGTGGAGTGACCATTCAAAGTTACAATGGCACTGAAAAAGTGACTTATGACCATTTTTCACACTTACGACTGTTGCAACATCCCCACAGTCATGAGAGGCCAGGCGAGGAGATGCGTGCCTCAATGTGAGTGATGTTGAGTTGGCCACACCTAGCCAATAACATGACCACCAAGCCATGCCCACCACCTAAGCCATGCCCACAGAACCGGTTGTTAAAAAATTTGAATCCCACCCCTGGTTGTAACCATCGGTATGCAGGTCACTTTCTCAATCTGGTTTGCTGATCATGTGCAGGCAAGTAGCCAGGGTCCACAGAATGAATTTTATGCTTCCAATTCTATGCAGGAATATCTGTAGAGCACAAAGCATTATGCACATCTATGCTTCTTCCCCATAATTAGAGTTATGTGCCTAACGAAAGTATTGGTAACTATTTTGTGCCAGCAAATTCTATATGCTTCTTGTACATTATCCTTGGAAAGATACTCCTGTAGTCTATAGGCTGATCTAAAAGTGGTCATACATTTCATGGGGGAAATGAATCAGAACACAGTTCTAATGCCATGAAAAATGGATTAAAAAAGACCCCTCTGCTTATATTTCTCATATCACTCATTGGTTGGTTTCATGTATTGGGCAAACTCTAATGGGGTTGGTTTGTTTTTGACTTAATCTATTGTGGTTTATAAGTCATGATTTATAACTTATATTTGAACAAGGCTATTTTGGCATCTTTAACAAACAGGAATTAAAGACACAGAGATTTAGTGACATATGTAAGGCAAGTCACTGAAGGCTCCTTTTATCATGTTCCATATTTGTTATCTTATTTTACATTCAGGAAATCTCCCATAATTTGTACTTTCAATTTGGATAGTGCTCCAGTCCTGTAATTGGTTTGATTGATGCTTTCTGTACATTTCTGGGTCCATTACAATAGACAGATGAGCTACAGTGTATCTACTGAATTAGAACTCCTTGCAATAGTCTGAATATAACTTTAGATTTCTCCTACCTGCTGCCTTTCAGCCGTGCTAGATAGTCCATGGAATTAAAGGACTTGTCCAACACACATAGAGGAAAATGGGAAGTCCACTTTATATAATGAAAAAGTAAAATGAAGTTGCATCTTGACTATTGCAAACAGTTTATTACATACATTTAAACAATAACTACCTGGTCTCTCCATCCTCATTGAAAGAGAACAGCAAAAGATTAAAATATATTGTGATGCCGGCTATTTTTATTCCCAATTGCATTTTTACAAGTTTCTGTTATTACAAAGCCAGACATGGTTTGCTTTAAACTCCTCACTCTGAATTTCTCTGCACCCGTTATATCTTTTTGCCATTTTTATGAATATCCTATAAACCTGGCTGGACTATTTATATGTTATCTGGGTAAAGGACAGTGAAAGCACCCCTGTGGAGAGAAACAGCTTGCTGGCTGCATGTGGGCACAGCTGCTGTGCTATACATAACATCTGTCCCCCAAAATGTTTTCAATTGCCACCAGGTCTTTTGTTTTTAAATTACAGTGGAATCATCCAATGGTCTTGGCAACATACAATTTCCCCACCATGTGAAACATACAGGGGGGGGGAGAAAGAGAGAGAGAGAGAAAGAAAGAGAAAGAGAGAGAGAAAGAGAGTGTGTTAAATAGTGGGAGGGATGTATGTCAATATTTAATTTATTTATTTTATTTATTTATTTTATTTGGACTTGTATGCCGCCCCCTCTCCCGAAGGACTCAGGCTGCCTCACAACTAAAATGCAAACAATAAATAATTTAAAAAACAATTAAACCCAACAAGCCCAAACAACTAAAACCCAATTTAAAACACCCCCCCCCCAAAATTTGGCTTATACTTTCTGAAATTCTTAAAGCAGGCATTATCTCAATGGCTTTCTTTGACATTCTTTTTCAGCCTGGTCTTGGAGAAGGTATTGCCACAGCCAGGCTTAAATATCGCCTCTCAGGGACAGAAATCGTCCCCCAGCTGCTAGAACGCCTAGAGTGGGGGTGTCAAACTCGCATCGTCATGGTGGTGTCACCTGACATATTGCAACTTTTCCCCTTTGCTAAACTGGGTGTGGCCATGGCCAGTGTGTGACCCACAGGCCAAGAGTTTGACACCCCTGTACCTACAGGAGGTCCACAGCTCCTTTTTAGTCCTCTGTAATGATCATCCATACAGTAGAGCTATGTTTTACTCCATGTTTCTCTGAGTTTTGAAATCAGGAGTTCTTTCAATGAGGTTGGGAGAGGAGCATAATGGCACATAAGTCAAGTAACTAAATGAAACGTTATCTCATATTTGGGAGCTAATAATAAAAACTAAAGCAGTTGATAAGAGCTGACCATTCTGCGAGAACTTTTCTTATTGTTTTTATCATTGGATCTTTCTTAGTTAGGAATTCTCATTCTCTGTGGTTCTATGTGTAACCTCTCCACCCGCATCTCCCTCCCACCCCAAATAAAAGCAATGACTTTATAGTGAGTTAGCACTGGACATGTATCAATATGCCATTTCCTTTTCATAATATAATTTTAATCTAGATATAAAACGTAATAATAATGGTACCACACAACTTTATCAATTAAAACCATTTGCATTGGAAATAAACTATGAAATATTCAAATCAAAAACCATATTTATCAATGGGACGGATGATTTTTTGTGGGGGGGGCACTTTGTTAAACATGTTTAGCATAGTCTTTGGATTTGGGATTTTACGGCTATTCCTTGACCTACAACCACAATTGACCCAGTGGTGGGATTCAAATTTTTTTACTACCGGTTCTGTGGGTGTGGCTTGGTGGGCGTGGCAGGGGAAGGATACTGTAAAATCTCCAGTCAGAGGTGTATTTGCTGGTTCTCCAAACTACCCAAAATTTCCACTACCGGTTCTCCAGAACAGATCAGAACCTGCTGAATACCACCTCTGAATTGACCCCAAAATTTCTGTTGCTAAGCAAGATAGTTGTTAAGTGAGTTTTGCCCCATTTTATGACCTTTGTTGCCAGAGTTGTTCAGTGAATCACTTCAGTTGTTAAGTGAATCTGACTTCCCCATTGACTCTGCTTGCCAGAAATTCATAAAAAGTGATCACATGACCCTGGGACACTGCACCCATGCAGCCAGTTCCCAAGGGTCTGAATTTTTGATCACTTGTGGATTATGCAGAATGTTGAGTCTGCAGTGATGCTGCTTAATTCTTTATAGCTGTTTACAGAAGACAGCAGAATATCTGCTTGATTCCTTAGCTTTTACGTTTGGGGTTTTATAGGCTTCTTATTCTCTTTGCTATTTAAAACTGACATGAATTTCCCTCTGCTGTTTAACTTTACTGTAATCATTTAGGAGATTAGAGATTTGGAGATTTAGGAAGCATGGCCATCAAAATGTTGATGTGATGCAGCTCTACTTTTGTATCAGATACTGGTAATGCAGTGAAGATGCTTTAATCAATTTATTATTGTTGATTGATTCATTTATTTGATCAAATTTATATAGCACCCATCTTACCAAAGAAGACTCTGGGAAACAAATGAATAAAATGAATATGTATGTATGTATGTATGTATGTATGTATGTATGTGTGTATACATACATACATACATACATATATATTTAGGTTTCTTCAGGTATTTTCCCACGTGTTAATAGTTGTGCTTTTATAGCGATGTTTCGGCAGAATCCCATCTGCCATCTTCATTCATTCTGCCGAAACGTCGCTATAAAAGCACAACTATTAAGACGTGGGAAAATACCCAAAAAACCTAAATATACATATAAACAAAAACATATATATATATATATATATATATATATATATATATATATATATATGTTTTCTTATGTTTTTGGATATATATATATATATATATATATATATATATATTTGTTTTCGTAGATTTTCACGGGTAAAGGTATGTAGGTCTTGGTGTATTGGTCTTGTCCGTGTATGATTGAGAATACCTGGGAGAACGGCTGAAGACACCAGCCTGAAGATGACGGATGAGATTTCGTCAAAAGCGTTGCCAAGGTATTCTCAATCATACAGACAAGACCAAGACCTACATATATATATATATATATATATATATATATATATATATATATATATATATATAGTCTTGGGTATTCGGGTCTTATCCGATGTAGATGAGAGTATCTGGCGATGTTCGAGTCCCACTCGCCATCTTCATGCTGGTGTCTTCGGCTTTGTGTGTGCTAGGAAAGCATGATCGGAGCTGCCTTCTCTCTATAAATACTGGAGGGGAGGGGAGAAACAACACAGCCAACCAACCCACTTACAGCAGAGCCAGCACACACACCTCCCTCCAGTATTTATAGAGAGAAGGCAGCTCCGATCACGCTTTGCTGGCACAAGCACAAAGCCGAAGACACCAGCCTGAAGATGGCGAGTGGATCTCGTCGAAACGTTGCCAAGATACTCTCAATCTTACGGGACAAGACCGAATACACCAAGACCTACATACCTTTACCTGTGAAAATCTACGAAAACATATAATATATATATATATGTGTGTGTGTGTGTGTGTGTGTGTGTTTCGTAGATTTTCACGGGTAAAGGTATGTAGGTCTTGGTGTATTTGGGTCTTGTCCCGTGTAAGATTGAGAATACCTTGGCAACGTTTCGACAAAATCTCATCCGTCATCTTCAGGCTGGTGTCTTCAGCTTCGTTCTTCTGGGAGAAGTGTATGAAAAACACACAACAGCCACTATCACACACTTCTCCCAGAAGAACGAAGCTGAAGAAGCTGAATGAAACACACAACAGCCACTATCACACACTTCTCCCAGAAGAACGAAGCTGAAGACACCAGCCTGAAGATGACACATGATTTTGTCAAAACGCGTTGGTATTCTCAATCTTACACGGACAAGACCAATACACCAAGAACATATATATATATATATATATATATATATATATATATATATATAATTTTACTCATACACACACACACACACACATATATATATATACATACACACACATATATACATATATATATATATATAGTGTGTGTGTAATGAGTAAATATATATATATATAATTTTACTCATACACACACACACACATACATATACATATACACATACACACATATATACATATATATATATAGTGTGTGTGTATGAGTAAAATTATATATATATATATATAATATATATATACACACACATACACCACAGATATACCACAAATATAAGAATCACGTTATTTATTTATTTATTTATTAGTGGGACTTATATGCCTTCTCTCTATAAATACTGTAAATATTATAAAAACAAAGATAACAAACCCTAAGCAAAGAGAATTAAAACAGTCAACTCAGCAATGGAGCCATCTAAGCACGTCTCTGGTTCCCTGAGAGTCCCTGGCTTGATAACATAGTTAGGTCTTGAGAGCCTTCCAAATACCAAAAGGGATGGAGTTCATTTAAACTCAGGGAGCAAAACTGTTCCATAAGGCGGGCACTACAGCAAGGAACCCGTGTCTCCTGGGTGTAGTTGATGATATGCACACCTTCTCTGGCAGACCTCATGGAGTTTCTTGATTGTGGTAGAGTGATCTGAGTGGCTGAAGTTCAGTCCAGACAAAAGAAAGGGAGACCTAGCAGAAAGTTAATCTGCTCAATGTTGTGGTTGTTCAAACTGCAGGAGCAAATTGTGCTGACCCTTAAAGCTCAGTTTTTGTAAATTGTAGGTAGAATAACAAAATAGCAGAATTGGAAGGGACCTTGGAGGTCTTCTAGTCCAACTCCCTGCTCAAGCAGGAAACAATTTCAAACAAATGATTGTCCAATCTCTTCTTAAGAACCTCCAATGTTGGAGCATCCACAATTTTTGGAGGCAAGTTGTTCCATTGATCAATTGTTCCAACTGTCAGGAAATTTCGCTTTAATTCTAGGTTGGTTCTCGCCTTGATTAGATTCTGTCCATTGCTTCTTAGGTTGACCCCCTCTTCTTTGGGCCCTTAGATATTGGAACACTGCTAATCATGTCTCCCCAAGTCCTTCTTTTCATTAAACTAGGCATACCCAATTCCTGCAACCATTCTTTATGTTTTAGCCTCCAGTCCCCTAATCATCTTTGTTGTTCTGCTCTGTACTCTTTCTAGTCTCTCAAAAACTGTTTTTATCCTAGCAATCAAAACTGGATGCAATATTCCAAGTGTGGCATTATCAAAGCATTATAAAGTGGTACTAACACTTCACATGATCTTGATTCTACCCCTCTGTTAATTCATTCTAGGATTTTTTTGGTGGAACAGCATCTGAAAAACTGAATAAATTTAAAAGGTACTATCCATGATCTTATTTGGCTAGAGATAGCCTGGTAAATGAATTTTCAAAAAATCTTATATTTAGGTTACTGCATTCTGTTGGAGAGGTCAGCTTTTCTCTGAACAATTTCCAGAAATTTTAGAGGTAACTATGGTAGCTCAGGGATACTGGTTGGAACTGGGTGTTATGATTGTATTATGCCAGTACTGGATCATCTTCATGGGATGTCAGTCCACCACTGTAATAGAATGTATGGATGATCTTGAGGGAAGAGAGAAGGAGATACTGTACAGAAACCATCAGTCAAGAGAAGGTGGAGCCCTCAAGGGTTTAAAAGTCATTGGAGGCCTTGCTTAACAAAGGCCATTCAGGAATGGACTTCGCTGTTCGTAGCTTCATAATTATAGAATAATCTTACCTTTTTGACCCAAGGTGAAACCTTTTTCATTTCTTTTTTCCTTCTAATGTCCATGCAATTTCTCTGTTCTACAAAAAATCGTTATTTCTCGGGTGGTTTTACCTGCTCATTTTATTTTATGGTAGAGGTTTTCCTTTGACAGTACAACTTTACCTTTTTAATATGCATTTCTACATGTGTTGAGGGAGTAATAATAGCAACACATGGCCATGTGCTACATTTGTCTCAATGAGTCACAAATTGGCAGGCCTATTTTATCTTCTTTTTAATGCTAAGTCATGAAGACAATGGAATCGTTTCCTCCGTTCCAAATATCTTGCTAATTTGTTTCCATTAACTAAAATAAAGAAATCCTTATTTCAATTACCCAGTTAGATTTTGGCCTTTAAACTTCATTTTAAGCATTTGGTATTCTCATTTGCAGCTAGGCCAGTTAGTAGTTTTAGGGAAGACCTTAATGTTTATTTTAGATAGATAGATAGATAGATAGATAGATAGATAGATAGATAGGTAGGTGTAGGTAGAGGTAGAGATATAACACTAGGAATACTACCATTTTATAATTGAAAATTGCAGATCAGAAATATTTTAATATTTACAATTATTTGGAAAGTAAAACAAAGCCAAGCTGTACAAAACAAACACCCAACCACAACATTTACATTGTTTAAACTTTAGACTTCATAACTTCATATATGCAACACTCATTTTTCTAAGAAATAAATGCATAAACTATTCCAAAGTTGAGAGATGCTCAGAGTAGCAGCAAAGGCATCCACACAGGTGTGATGATGATCTAGGAATGAAGAGACCTAATTTTAAATCAGGCTTCAGTAATGGAAACCCATTGACTGATCTTTGGATCAGTCACTCTTTTTAGCCCAACCTACAGCATGGGATGGTTGCTGTAGGAATAAAATGGAAATGCCCCTTAGAAACTCACCTTGAGCTCCTAGAAAAATCCTGCGATACAAATCTAGCCATTTGTCCTTATAAAAATAAATAAACATGGCATCTTTAATTAGAGTTATGCAACACCCACTCTCAGTTAAGAAACATGTACCTATGGGGCTGGTCATTGCGTTTCAGAAATGATGGATCTGCAATGGTTTTGTTCATTATCAAAAGCAGCATCTGTCTGCATCAAAAACTTCTATCCGTTACTCTAATAGGGATCAGAGGAACACATTAGCAACCAGGACCTTTAGACAGCTGACCTATTTTGTTCCTTGAGAGATGTGCCTTAGATGAAAAGTAGCAAGAGAAGAGTTTTTAAATTTTCTCTTCCATCAAAAATGGTTAGGGTCTACATTTGAGCAAGGAATGCTTGGTGAGTACATCAAGACAGATTAAATAAAAGCTCCCCTACATTTTGAATAAACGGTACAAGTAGAGATGGTGGAATATTAATTATGTGAATGCAATTATATTTTCTACTCATGCAAACAACAACCACAGGACCTCTGGGAGAAAAAAATCCAATCATTTCCTGGTGTCATCCAGACAAAAACCTCCTCTTTCAAACTGCTTTGTGTGTTTGTCTCTCTGAAGCTGCTGTACATTTCAAGAATTTCCAATGGCATAAATGGACGCTTCCCTTAAAATGCAAACAGAATAGGAGCCGGGAAGAGTTATGCATCATTAGGCTGTTCAGCCAGCCCTGCCAATGCTGTTTACATAACAGGAAATGATGCATATTAATTGCCTTCACATAATTAACCCAATTTCAAGCTTTACTCTGAGACACTCTTCACAGGGGTCCTATGTTAGTGAAAAGATACTTAATGAGGAAATTGATCTCTGGAGGGGGCACATCCTAAAGTACAGGTAGTCCTTGACTTACAATAGTTCATTTAGTGACCATTCAAAATTACAACAGCACTGAAAAAAGTGACTGTTTTTCACACTGTGATGACCCAGGGTGGGATACAAAATAAACACAGTCACAAAAACAGGTGAAGCCCCTTTTATTCCTTCACTTTGCTTCCAAGCTCCAAATATCCTTGACTGGAGACAAAAAACTCCCCCACAAGCAGTTACAAAAAGGAGGAAATGCCGTTTAAACTAAAAATGCCTATAAATTAGAAAGAGTAAAACAATACAAACCACATTGAAGCAATTAAGGGAACCAGGCAAGATAAAGGCTTGAAGACGTCCACAGATATCGGAACACACACTGGGAAGGACGCTAAACTCAGAGAGGAATGACAGACTAGAGATATTTCCATGCTTTGTTTGCAGCGCTGGCCCATATGCATGTCTGTCCTTTTAACCAGTTCTCACAGCTGCAGCCCATGAAGGGGATCAAGGCCCTTTCCTCCCTCGTAGACCATGCCATTCACGTCTCTCCCTTATTGTCTCCTCACTGAGTGCCTTAATGGAGAGGGGATGGGCCTGGGTCTTCCTCTGACTGCCCAGCCAGCCTCTGCCCTTCCCCAGCCTCCTCCACAACCTCCGGAGCCACACTTCCACTCCCTGTTTGTTCCTCCTCTCCCTCAGAATCAGTCTCCAACAGGGGCATGACACACACTTACAACTGTTGCACCATTCCCCATGGTCATGTCATGTAGTCAAAATTCAGACACTTGGCAACTGGTTCATATTCATGATGGTTGTAGTGTCCTGGGGTCATGTGACTCCCTTTTGCAACCTTCTGACAAGCAAAGTCAATCGGGAATCCAGATTTACTCAACAACCATTCTACTAAGTTAACACCTGCAGTGATTCACTTAACAACTGTGATGAGAAGAGTCATAAAATGGGGCAAAACTCATTTAACAAATGTCTCACTTAGCAACAGAAAGTTTGGGCTCAATTGTGGTCGTAAGTCGAGGATTACCTGTATGTGTCCTTGATTATCAGGGGAGATAACTGAAAACCTTCCCAACATTATTGAGATTCCAATGGTGAGGGACACTGTATTTCAAAGTTAGGTGACCCACAGTTTTCCCATTACTAGAGAAGACAATTAGATCCCATGTCTAAAAGTCAAAACCTGGAAAAAAGAGAGAATTTGTATTAGGATTGCATTAATGCATCCCCAGACTTCAAGAACATGCATAAGCTGGTCTCCCACTTCTGATTCTTTTGACATAAAGAATACTTAACTGAAAGCATACTTGTACAGGGAGAGCATTGATATATACAGAATATGCCTTACTGTATAGCATGCATTTCTTCTTTCCTTATATATAGCTCTTTAGTAGCCAGCAGGGTCTGGTTCACTTTTTCCGGCAAAACAATTTCCAGGAGGAAGATGAAGTGAACTCTGTGGATAAGCACCATTTAGCTGTTCTTAAGGGCATTATTACAAAACCTAAGATTAATTTAACCATTCAAGAACACTTCTGCACAAAACAAAGCATGACTACAGCATCCGGCCTTTAAGATCATTTTGCTATTATTTCATAGAGATTTAGTGAAGATTTCTACTTGGAGTGATGTATTTGTAATTAAAATCTTTTCCAACATCCTGATTGATATGCTTTTTCCAAAAACAAAAATTTTTTACAAGGACATGTGCATGATTCCTATTGTATGCCTTTAAGTAAAGGGGTAAAGAGGCGGCTGGAAAATATAATAATAATTCATTATTTTCATATAATCATGCTATTACTAGTAATGTCTGGATGCGATTCCTGGAGCTATGGGCAGAATGAATAAACTGCCACAATATATTTAGCAAATGCTAATGTGCAAGATAGCATGCGACAAAAACAGGTCAGGCAATATATCTCCCCTGGGGGCTTATGGCTGGATAACAGATAATTTATAAGAATGAAAGAGGGCTTCCTTCTCTCCTTGTTTTAAAACCAAACAATACATTGCTAGTTTATTTTTAATTTCCAACTTTGGATGAAAATACACTCATATTCTCAACAAGCCACTTTCTGTGCCTTTTGCCAGTCCTCACTGGCAGGGTTAGCCCTGGTTTTTGTCTCCTGTTCTCTCCAGGTGGTTCATTTATTTGAAAAGGGAGGCAGCCCTATTTGCGAAGCCTGGGTGATGGCCAGAGGCAACTCTGCAACACAGCTGTGCCTTTCCTGCCTATGATTCCAGTCAAGGCTGGTTCACCATTTAAACAGTCAGATGTGTCTCATCGCTATTCCACCATGCTCTGTGCGGATGGAATTGGAATTACTGCCTTTCAGAGAACAATGTAATATCTCTTCTGGAAGCAGCAGCTAAGGAATCATATATACGTGTGTGTGTGTGTGTGTGTGTGTGTTTGTGTGGGTATGTGTATGTATATGTATGTATGTATATGTAGGTATATATATGTGTGTGTATGTGTATATATGTATGTATGTGTGTGTGTATGTATGTATGTGTATGTGTATATGTGTATATATATATATACACACACACACATACACACACATACATACACATACATGCATACATGCATGCATATATATGTATATGTATATGTATATGTATGTATATGTATATGTATATATGTATTTGTTTTTGTAGATTTTCACGGGTAAAGGTATGTATGTCTTGGTGTATTTGGGTCTTATCCCGTGTAAGATTGAGAGTATCTTGGCGACGTTGCAACGAGATCCCACTCGCCATCTTCAGGCTGGTGTTTTCGGCTTTGTGCTTGTGCCAGCAAAGCGTGATCAGAGCTGCCTTCTCTCTATAAATACTGGAGGAGATGTGTGGTGTGCTGGCTCTGTTGTAAGTGGGTTGGTTGGCTGTGTTGTTGGCTGTGTTGTTGCTCCCCTCCCCTCCAGTATTTATAGAGAGAAGGCAGCTCCGATCACGCTTTGCTGGCACAAGCACAAAGCCGAAAACACCAGCCTGAAGATGGCGAGTGGGATCTCGTTGCAACGTCGCCAAGATACTCTCAATCTTACACGGGATAAGACCCGAATACACCAAGACATACATACCTTTACCCGTGAAAATCTATGAAAACAAATACCCTACCTTACGGGGAGGAAACCTTCCAGCTGATCAGGATCTACAAGAAACTCAAAGTCTGAAGGGCCACCATCTTATGTGACCTCACATTCCTATGCAATTGCCAAGACAAAAATGTGATCCCCACATGCTTCCAACTCAAATTCCACTCTAAAACCTCAGCCACTGAAAGGATCCTGAAAAGAACTGAATTAGCCCTAATCAGAAATGAACTCCACAGGAAAAGATTCCTACTAGACCAAACCAACAGGGACCTATTCACTCTCCACCTCAAACTCAGTAACAAAATCCACCCAGCACTCTGGGACAAATCCAAACAACTAGCCCTCTGGAGAGCTGAAACAGAAACCTCCCATAAGACAGACACACACACCAACAAACTCCACAGACTAGAGGAACGCCAGAAGCCCAACCCCCCCCACAACAACGCATGAAACAAACAGTACACAACATGTCAGACAGAACCCTCACCATAGCAGAAACCAATGTCCTTTCCAAAGGATTCAACTTTGCTGTCACCCCGAAATGCATCCCCACTGAAAATATCACATGTGGAGTTGAAGCTAGCCTAACCAAAATTAATCCAGATGTAGCTGCATTGGTTGCCGGTTGCCCTCCGGGTGCGATTCAAGGTTCTGATGTTAACATTCAAAGTCCTTCATGGCATGGGTCTGGGGTACTTGCGGGAGCGTCTCCTGCCGATATCAAATACCGGCCGCCCTATGCGAGCACACAGGTTGGGACTCCTCGGGGTGCCATCTGCACGACAATGTCGGCTGGCGGTGCCCCGGGGAAGGGGCTATTCTGTATCAGCCCCCGCCTTATGGAATCAGCTACCCGTTGAGCTCCGGCTGGCTCCCGATCTCTCCTCTTTCCGGCGCAATCTAAAAACCTGGTTGTTTTTATAGTCTGGGCTGGACTGATCTCCTGGGGGAGAGGATGGGTTTTAAATTTGATTTTAATTTGGTTTTATAGTTGTATTTTGGCTTGTCTAGTTTAATTTCTTTTTAAATAATTTATTGTTCCGTGTTTTATCTGTGAGCCGCCCCAAGTCTTTTTCGGAGAGTGGCGACATACAAGTCAAAATAAATAAATAATAAAAAATAAATAATAAAATCAGACTTGAAGTCACCAACGTCCTCTGCTCCAGAAGTCCACCCAGAAGCAATTTACACAAAGAAGAACAAAAAACACTCAGCAACTTGAGGAAAGACAACAACATAATCATCCTACCAGCAGACAAAGGCAACGCCACAGTCGTGATGAACACATCTGACTACCAATCCAAACTATCCAACCTACTCCAAGACCCCACTTACAAACCTCTAAATACAGACCCCACCACCTACCTGGGAAAAACCACCAAATCCAAAATAAAAGCCTCGCCCATCAAGTGAAGATCCAGCAAAGAATCATCCCCAGAGAAAAATCATCCAGATGCCCTAAGCTGTATGGCCTCCCCAAGATACACAAAGAAGGAACACCACTCAGACCCATAGTCAGCTCCATAGGCTCACCTCTACAGAACCTTGCCAAATTTCTCGCCAAACAACTCCAGCCCTACACAGAATCCATCACCTCACATGTACAAAACTCTTTCCACTTCATAGAAACAATAAAGAAACAAAACCTACAACCCAGCGACCTACTTGTGAGCTTCGATGTCATATCCCTCTTCACCCAAGTACCTATTAAAGAAGCCTTGACAGCTATCCAAAACAAATACAATCCCCCTAAGCACATCCTAGATCTGACCAACCATTGCCTATCCAACAGATACTTCATCCAGAATGGACAAAGATACAAACAGATAGAAGGAGCACCTATGGGATCACCCCTCTCACCCGTCATCGCTAACCTATATACGGAACACTTTGAAACCAACGCTCTAGACAAATCTGAATACAAACCCAAACTCTGGCTTAGATATGTAGATGACACTTTCGTAATTTGGCCACACAGGAAAGAAAAACTGGACAACTTCCTCACACATCTCAACAGCCTACACCCCAAAATACAATGTACCATAGAAACAGAAACCAACAACCAACTTCCATTCCTGGATGTCCTAATCTACAAAAAAACCAATGGCTCCCTAGGACACACCATCTACCAAAAGAAAACACACATCAACCGCTATTTAAACATACAATCCCATCACCACCCTGCACAGATCAACTCCATAGCCAAGACCCTCATCTCCAGAACCAAATGCCTAGCTGACAAAGACCACCTGAGGACAGAATTACACACCTTCACTAACGTATTAATTTCCAATGGATTCCAAAGAAACACAATCACCAACCTAATCCTAAGGGATACACCCCCAAAAAACCAAGACACAGAACAGGACAACGGCATCGCCCTCCTCCCTTACATCAAAGGCACCACAGATAAAATCAGCAAAAATCTCCACAAACACAATATCAGGACAGCCTTTGGCACTGACCAAAAAATAGCCAACATCTTAAGAAACCCCAAAGACAAGATCCAGCTAGAAAACCAAGGAGTTTATAAAATACCGTGCAAAATTTGCCCAGCCACATACATTGGACAAACCAACAGGAGAATAAATGTACGCATCACAGAACACAAGAACGCAGTCAGAAAAGAAGAAAAAACTTCTTCCCTTTTCCAGCACCTTAAAGCCACAGGACATGAAATTGATTTTGAGGGATCCAAATTAATCTCCAATACTGAACACTTCAAGAAGAGAATAATTAGGGAAGCCATTGAAATAGAGAAACACCCCCATAACATGAATAAACAGGACAATACCTCCCACCTACCAGACATCTGGAAACTAGCCCTAATCAACAAACAAGTCCCAGCCACGAAAACCAACACTGGACCCAAAATAACACATGACGCCACCACCAATCTCCCTCACCAGACTCAAACCCATGCCCATCCCACAGACGAAAGGCAACTACCGTCCAGAAACCAGACCAAGGCTGCATCACCAGCTGCTACACCCCTCTCCAACCCCCAAACTAAGCAAACTGACACACGCTATGAACACATAGCCAGACCTCAAACTCGGAGCCAAATCAAGGCCCGGAATGTCACATCACAACCTTCCACTCAGGATATTACATCATGGAACTCAGGAGATTACAATACAAAACCTCAGGGGGTTGCAACACAGCCAACGACCCAGGAGATTACAGCACAAGACCGAGGATGTCACAACAATAAAACTCAGAAGGTCATCACACAGACCACTACCCAGGTAGTTACAACACAAAAGGTGATGCAGCCTTGGTCTGGTTTCTGGATGCACAGCCATTACCTCAGCCACACAGGTTCTTACGAAAAAGCCAACCAATCAGCAAACATCAACTCCATCAACCAATCAAGAAATGACAACACAGCCAACAACACAGCCAACCAATCAGCAAACATCAACTCCATCAACCAATCAAGAAGCGACAACACAGCCAACGACACAGCCAACCAACCCGCTTACAACAGAGCCAGCACACCACACACCCCCTCCACTATTTATACAGAGAAGGCAGCTCCGATCACGCTTTGCTGGCACAAGCACAAAGCCTAAAACACCAGCTTGAAGATGGCGAGTGGGATCTTGTCGAAATGTTGCCAAGATATTCTCAATCTTACACGGGATAAGACCCGAATACACAAGACCTAGATAGATAGATAGATAGATAGATAGATAGATAGATAGATAGATAGATAGAGATAGAGAGATAGAGATAGAGATAGATATATACACCAAGTACCCAAGGATGCATAAGGAAGGAAACATTTCTCTTAGTTGTTTCCGCTACCATTTTGCTCATTAGTTATATTTGTCTGGCACACTGAATCATTGACTAGACAATGGATTCTTAGCTTGTATGGTGAGTTTATGGTTCAGTGTGTCATGCAAGCTTCAGAAAATCAAGTTAATTAGTAAAGCATGCATGGTTTAATTGGTTATGGATAAATATTGCAATATTTTCTTCCACTCCTTTATTTAGGCATAATTAATGAATTGTGTCTCATAGGGATGGGTATCATGCTGTATATAGACAGCTTGCATTTACTTATTTAACTACCAGTCCTGGATTAAATTTGCTTCCTATAGGGCTTCTAGATGTTTTTTTAAAGAACTGCAATAGCCTTATTCTTTTCTCTAGCTTTTTTAATAGTAATATATTAATTATTTACTTGTATTTCATATTTCTAAACCACTCATCTCCCCCAAAAAGGGGCTCTGGGTGGTGGTACAATATAATGTAGAATGGAACTGAGCCAAAATGAATAGAACACTTTATTGGCCAAGCGTGATTTGACATACAAAGAATTTGTCTTCGATAAATAAGCTCACAGTGTACATATAAACAGCAAGTAATAGATCATAGATCATAACCAATAATTACAATAATTAATCGTAAATTACAAACAACAGTAGATGAATCATAAGAAACTAATAGGAGTAGTAGGAAAGGTGAGAAGATGAGAAAAGATGAGAAATAAGACAATACTGTGGGAATTCAGTAGAGTGGCATGAGGGAAAAAGCTATCTTTATGTCTGGTTGTTTTGGCATGCAATGCTCTATAGCAGCATCTTGAGAGGAGAAGTTGAAATATATTATAAGCAGGATGTGAGGGGACTGTAGATATTTTCTCAGCCCTCTTTCTGGTTTGTGCAGTATACAGATCCTCAACGGAAGGCAGGCTGGTTGTGATTGTAACCAATAAATAAAACAATATATAAAAATTCACATTAAAATTAAAAATTAAATTAGGGTTAAAAATTAGGGTTAATAATTAAACATCAAAATGTGGGGGGAAAGCCCAAGATGGCCGCATACACCATGTTGCTTCTTTTCTCTGTTTAATATAGAGCAATAGCACTTAGACTTACTGTCTATATTGCTTCATAGTGATTTACAGCCCTGTCTAAGCGGTTTCAGAGTCAGCGTATTGCCCCAATAATCTGGGTCCTCATTTTACTGACCTTGGAAAGATGGAAGGCTGAGTCAACCTTGAGCTGGTCAGAATCGAACTGCTTGCTACGGACAAAGTTACCCTGCAATACTGTATTCTAATCACTGTACCACCACAGCTACCAGTCAGTAAATGCTTCTTGAAATAGTAAATGAGATAGTGTACAATTAAGTACATCCATATTGGAACTAATTTACAGTAAATTTAACCAGAAACTTTAATGTTCTGGCTAATGATTTTTATTGTCTTCAAAGGCTTAAGAAATCAGTAGTTCTACTGACCACGAGAGGGGGTTTTCTCAAATCCATCTTAATATGTTTGTTAGGAGAACTGTCATTCCAGAGAGACTGATATATTTAAAATCTCAGGAATTCTTATCAGGTTTATGTAATATGTACTGTATTGCTATTTGGTTTTAGAACAACCAGTGTTATGTGAAGTGCAAACAAAAACAATAAGTAAAAGAAATTAGAGACAAGAGAGAAAGAAAAAGAAACATCACTGGATCTAGCTTACACCCATACCATTCTTTATATACTATCATGCCTTCACTGTCTTGCAAGCCACCCCTCTATGAACTATGTCTATGCATAAATTTATTTAGTTTGTTCCTCAGTTCACTCCTCTTTCTAGAAGATATCATTAATTCCATTTAGTCACAACTTTTTCTGACTTCACCTTCTTTTCAGCCCATTTACTCTTCCTTTATACATTTGTTTCACAATACAATTTTATTTATTATTTTATTTCTTCATTAAATTTATATTGCCAGCCAACTCACATATATAGCATACAACTTTTAAAATACACAGTTAAAAGGTTGCAACTTAACCCTCTATCTCTCAAAGTAAATTTTAACTCACCTATTTATCAAATTACTTGTTTCTTTTTTTAATTGATCCATCCTGTTTATATTCAGTTCACATTAATTCATCACTCATCCATTCTTCTGATTTAGCCACATATATTTCCTAAGAAACCTATTTCCACTGTATTCAATTTTTTATTTCTCCTGATACACTAAATTTTCACTTATTTATTTATTTATTTATTATTTGCACTTGTATGCCGCCCCATCTCCGAAGACTCGGAGCAGCTCACAGCTAAAATATGATACAATAAATACTTAAAAAAACTATTAAATTTAAATACAAGTCCAAATATAATAAACTAAAACCATTAAAAACTATCCATTTAACTTCCATTTAATACAATGGACAGAAACATACCTTTATACATAGCCATTTTCTATTTTGCCTTTATTGTTTTTAAAAATAGCTCAAGGAGGCAAACATATCTAATACTTCTTCCCCCTCCTATTTTCCCACAACAGTCCTGGGAGGTGAGTACGACTGAGAGAGAGTGACCGAACCAGGGGCATCAAACTCAACGTCTGCAGGCTGGATCTGGCCCACGGGGTGCTTAAATCTGGCCCATGGGGAAGCCATGGAAACAGCGAAGGATGGCCTGCGGTGCCTCTGCCAGTGAAAATGGAGCTTGGGAGGGCAAGGTGTGGCCCTCCCAGGCCCCAATTTTGGTCTGGGTGGCCTCCTGAAGCCCTCTGCCAGCAAAAACAGAGCCTGGGGGACAGGAAAGGAGAAAGAGAAAGAGGAAAGACAAAGAAAAAGAAGGAAAGATGGGAAGAGACCAAAGAAGGAAAAAGAAGGAAAGAGTGGAAGGAAGAAGAAAGGAGAACAAAGAGGAAAGAAAAAAGAAAAGGAAGGAAGGGAGTTCCTGCCTTAGCACTTGGCCACCAGCAGACGACAAGGCTCCTCTGGAGGAGAAGGGTTTGACACTCTCCCTGGTCTCACCTTCCTCCACTGGAGACAATGGATCCCTCCAGCCCCACCTGGGCCACCACAGGTGCCCCCAACACGAGTGATGTCAAGCTGGCCACACCCACCCAGGCAACATCTATCTGGCCCTCCGAGGTCAAACACAACCCTGATGCAGCTCTCAATGAAATTGAGTTTGACACCCCTGGACTGAACCAAAGTCACTTAGCTGGCTTTCATGTCTAAGGCAGGAATATAGTACCTGGTTCCTAGCCTGGTGCCTTAACCACTGGACCAAGCTGGCTCTCATTTGACCTTCTTTTAACAAATGTTCATAACTCACAATATATAGTACCTAGTATCTTGCTTTCAGCATTTGCATGTCTTTAACATTTCTCTATCAATTTTTCTATCTTCAGTAAACATTCTACCAAGATAGAAAAGAATAATCTCTTCTACTTTTTTACCACTTATATTTGAATTTGTCAAACACACTGAAAATACCTTGGTATTTTTATGTCAAAGGTCAATACGCTCTCTGCATGTGTTTCTGAGAATGGGAATCTAATCTGAGCAAGAGTTATAGAAGCAGGTTTGATAACAATAATAAAAATAAGGTGTTACTTTTTTCAGGAAAAACATTATAGGACTAGACAAAGCCTGGCATTTAGTTAGCTACATCTTTTCAGGAGCAGAATCTAAAAGCATGTATTTTGTGCATGTGTGCTTGGAAAGAAAGTCAGAAGGAAGTAAATTCCAATTAGAAATCTCTTGGACAAAGAGCAGACAGAGTGATAGGCAAAGGAAAGACATAGAGTAATGACTTAGCTTTGCCTTTCACCCTAAAGCCCTCATAGTCAGTGATGAACAGTCACTGCTGGATTTGATACATGAATTTGCAGATCCATACTCTTTGTTGTGTCATACAAACTTATAATTCTTATAAATCCTTCGGCCTTTCAGCTAGCAACATGGCAACATCTGCATGCAAAAGTACTCATGTCTCCAATCTCTAACACCATCACAAAGCATTTCTTATACATTTATCCATAAAAAGCTCACACCTCTTTGCCTGACTCTGTGCTCAATATTAAACCTTGCCAAATGTTCCATTTATTCTCATGCCTTCTTACACTATATACTTTTGCTACATTTAGCAACCTACCTTCAACTCCACCAAGGCAACAAATGTTCCCATCTTTCAAGCCAATTGATTTATCATCATTTTTTTCTAAATAAACCTACATACAATAATGTTTTTCTCGTGTTCATATACTGTATTTCATATTTGTATTTCCTGCTAAAGAGCAAAGGACAACCATATGTTAACATTTCTTAGGTTAGCTATCATTTGTCCCAAATTTTTTACACTCTTCAACAATCATACTTCAACATATTATAATTCCCTGAAATTCCCTAACCTGAACCTGTGTCTCCCTAGTCTTAGCCAAATGTCTTAACTAATATCCCATGCAGGTTATCTGTTTATTCTGCTAGAACAGGGGTATTGAACTTGTGGCCTGCGGGCCAGATGCGTCATGTGCTGGCCCCGCCCCATTCTGGTTTAGCGAAAGAGAAAAAGTTCCCAATACATCACATGATACTGCCGTGATGCGAGTTTGACACCCGTGCTAGAGACTTCTTTTTTAGCCTTTTTTACCCGCTTCGAAAACCTTAAAAAAAAAATTTCATCAAAAGTCATTTAACATTTTCCTTGCTTCTTTTATCCTCTCTAGGTTCTTTGGCACAGGTGTCAAACTTGCCACGTCACAATGATGTCACATGACATATCACAATGTTTTTTGTCTTCGCGGAGCTGGGGTAGATGTGGCCTACGGATGATGCATCTGGCCCACGGGCCACCAGTTTGACATCCCTGTTCTATGGCAACATTTTCTGAATTGTTTTTCTACCCCTATATATATTCTTCAACATTTTATCTTCATTTTTTAATTAATTCTCTTATACACATTTTTTTCTCCACATTTTTTCCTCACTTTATCATTCCAAACATACTTTTCCATATTTCCCATTAACATAACCACACTCTTTTGTGGAGTTTATAATATAACATGTTCACTTAGTTCCAGGGGGCTTCTACATCCTCTTCCCTTCTTGTCACTCAATTCTGTTGGGAAATTAATCTTTTATACAGGACTTATTTCTCTTCCTACAACTTCCTTGTAGTTGTTCTAGTTTACCACTAGGTTCTTTTACTTTTTTATTTCTCTATTTTTCTCCAAGATCCACTTCTGACACTGTTTAACAATGGTCTGTCTTATATTCAGAACATCACCTTGATAAAGGAACCTTGTATTTTCATTATTTTTTTTCATCATAAAGAATAAACACAATCATTCCCTTGCCATGTGTATGCATATACTTAAAACCACAGTCAAAACAGGTATTTCTTCCTAAGCAGATTCAATTTTTCATCAGGCAAATTAAATGTCACAGAAAAAATGTGAATGTTATTTAAACCTACACCAGATTACTCTTCATTTCCTGTAGCACATAGATATGTAGGTAAGTGCTTAGCAGTAAGTATTTACTTATTTCTTTTTCTCAGGAAATTTTGAGAAAGTTCTTTGTGCAGCCTGACACCATCTCTGAACCAAGCAGATTCTAATGTGCACTAGTTATTATTATAGGCTTACCTGGAGTGACAGATTAATCTGATGAAGGCACAGTTTAAACAAGCAACCACATTTTGTTCTGTCTCCTACTTTACTGGACTTTTAATCATTATGTCTGTGGAAGAGTTCTTGCCCATTATTTTGTAAGCTTTTAGGTGACTTAATAAAGTAATTATCTTAATATAGGTGTAGTTTTAAGAAATCATTCTGGTAATTTGGCCAACATTTCCTCCTTTAGAAGAAAAACAATTAGTTGGCTTGATTCAAACATCTTGAACTACAATGTGGCTCATTTGGCTTCATCATTTTTGTTTATTCAACAAAACAAACAATGTGCACCATGACTGGACTCACAAAATAGCTTTGGTGGCTCAGGCTGTTAAATGCCTGCTCTTAAGATCCAGCTGTCTACAATTACTGTAGGCTCGAATCCCACCAGGCTCAAGGTTGACTCAGCCTTCCATCCTCTCGGGGTAGGTAAATTGAGGACCCAAGATTGTTGGGGGCAATTAGCTGACCTTGTAAAAATGCCGCTTAGTAATAAGCAGGCATATACAATGGAATGAAGGCTATTGCTGAGCACATTGGGTTGTGCTCCAAAAATTGTAAGCCGCCCTGAGTCTTCGGAGAAGGGCGGCATATAAATGTAATTTAAAAAAAAAATAGTCAACAATACGCCATGGCTAATACACTCTAATGATTGTTATCACTCAGTATAATGCACAAAACTAAAGAAAATGTGTTATGGCTTAAGATGGTAAGTGAACGCATTTATCAAAGCAATGTCCAAAGAAAGAAAATAATGTATTTCAAAGTTTGGAGACAGACATGATTCACTGTAAGAGAATAAATGATATAAATAAAAAACATTAAATTGTGCGCTTTATGTCCTTTTCAGCAACAGCCAACCCCATCATTAACTCACATTTATTGTTATCCATAGAGAAACTAATAGAAATCTCAGAAACAATTAGTGATATTTCTTGGAGACAACTATTGGCTCAGTGAAGTTTGAAATCAAAAGTATTAAGGTGTAAATCCAAGATACTTCAGAGAACCACCAAACTGATAGTAGAAGAGGTTTTGGATACACTAGACTGGTGTGCGTCTCAACTTTGCCAGCTATAAAACTATAAAATGCATGGATTTCAACTCCCAGAATTCCCCAGCCAGCATGTTGGCTGCAAAATTCTGGGAGCTGAAGTCTACATGCTGTAAAGTTTCCCAAGGTTAAGAAACACAGATTCCTAGACCAATACAAATCTTCCTCCCCTTGCCTCTTTCCCTTTTAAACCCATTAGTTGAGTAAGGATGATATGCATTGAAATCTTTCTTGCTAAGCTGTCAACAGAACATTTTCACTTCCTTTTGGATTCCATGTAACATGTTCCCACACTTCTGAAGAAAGAAGCAGGTAGATGCAGATGAAACTTCTGCAGCTAGGGCTTTATAGTATATCACCATTACCCAATCAAGTGCTTTAAAATGAGGAGTTGGAAAAACTGTTTCTCCTTGTTGATTGTAAATTGGGAGTGGTGACAGGAAACTAAGTGATCAGAAGCGTGGGAAAGGAGATGGCAATGAGGAAAGGGAGGAAAAGTGGGGAACATTGGCAAAATACTTAGGAGAATGGTACTTGAACAGATTAAGGCACTTCTTGGGGAGTGGGGGTCTGGAAGAAAAAATGACAAGGATGCCAAGGATCAAACTGCATATTAATCTTATATATTACTATTTTATTTCTGATCACTCAGTTGAGAATGTAAAAATAATCTGTGACATCATGCTAAGGCCCACCTGAGTTACTGGTTTAGATGGTGGTTCTGGAATGGTTTTAAGCAGGAAATGGAGGTATAACCCTTTCCTGTTGCTCTTCCCACCAAGTGGAGACATAATAGCTACAACTGGAAGTAGCACAAACTTTTCAAAACTAAAAGCATATGCTAAAGACCAATCCAATTCTTTCTCTATCACAGGTTGACTTTCTCAACTTCATTATATAGAGAAAAATATGATTTGCTTAAATTTATCGTGAAGAGATTAATTAAATGCTTCTGTGATGGACATATTATGCTTGAATATAAGATGCTTATTTCTATTTATATCATACTAAGCAAAGGAATTTTCTAACTTAACTTTCTGAAGTTAAATCCAGCTTATACTGTAGTTCTAACATTTTAATTATATTCCTTCATGAAATATGAAAAGCCTTTTTGCCTTTTTAAAAATTCTGTTATGATTTTGCTCTGAATTACTTTTCAACAAAATCCAGCCCTTCCTATTTCAGGTGAAAGCAAGTGTTAGCTTTTGCTTGTTTAGGAATTTGACTACTTTTAGTCAATGAAGCAACATTTCAAGATATCTAGACATTAATAATTTCTCTTCCTACTCAGGAAGCTATTTTAAATAAATCTCTTTATTTTGTAGAAACTTTTTTTCCAAATACAGTACAATTTTAATATCACATTTAATTAAAATAAACTAATATAACCAATTTTATACACCCAGTGTAGAAATAAAGTCAGTATCCTTCAGTTGTTTTGCACCTGTTTTTGGACAGATGACATGCTGCTAAGGAATGTACCAACTACTCTGCTCTAGAGGAATAATTTGTCTTTGTTGAAATGCCAATATTTTATATACTGTTTTTCTCTTTGCCTTGTTTTGCACTGTATGAACTGATGTGGGCCTTTTTTAAAGAAGGGTGTGGGAATGTGTGTGTGTGTGGGGGGGAGTGAATTGTTGCAATTGCTCTGGGCCCCAAACATCAAAAGGTGAATATGGTTCTGTATTTTAAATGATCAGATGGATCAACACTTTCCATACATACAAGGCGGCAAAATGAATCAGTTAAAATATAATTTGAAGAGTTATTTCAATACTTTTAGGCAATTTCATACTTATTGATTTGTTGACCACCATGGACAACAACAACAAGCAAAGCTAAAGGTATTATACCATGTAGGATGCAATGAGAAGAAAGAGTGCAGAGGGCCTCAAATGAATCTTTTACGGGATCAATTTTCTTGATGTCTGAAGACATGAAACTGACTAAAGACTTATGTATATTCAATAATCCATTCCAATATGGACAGTTTTGTAGCCAACAAATTATTAACCAACAAGGAAGCTAGAGTAGATATTCATCACATCTGGGGATTTGAAAATGGGGTTATGATTTTTGGCATTATGAAAAAAAGCCATTGTAATGTAGTGATTGGCACCAGAAGACATCCAGACTTCCGGCAAGCCATTCTTGCTCAGTGTAATCTACTACACAGGATTGTCATGAGACACTCTGTGTGTGAGAGAAAACTTTATATGTTATTCTGCTCCCCCTGAAGTAAGAGTTAGATAAAATGCAATAAATGGAACTGCAAAGTGGTGCCACACACCTGAGTTCTCCCTAGATTTGTATCTTTCCAGGAGCACCAGAAGGACTTGTGCCAAAGTGGAAAATATTTCACCACATCTTTGGGTATAGCAGGCTACAATGCTTAACAAATGTTACCATGTCAGAGTACAGGTGTGTGGTACCATTTCTGAAGAGCACTAGTTTTAAAAAGGTCCCTGAAAGTAAAACACTTGAAGAGAAGGAGAAAGAACCTTCTCCCCTGTTGTGCTACTGCTTTATCTGCAGAAAGCTGAATATGGAGAGGCTGAGAGGCTTGCTTCATTGGGTCCAGCATGTGAACCACTGCCTAAATTATAGCATCCAAATTTTGCTCAATGGATTTGGACTGGGTACCAAGAGGTGGAACAACGCTGGATTGTACCATTCTAGAGTGCAATGGGAATTGTTGTTCTACTCCGGCAATTGCTTTGTTTTGACACAGGGGACCCAAAGAGATCTCCACCCCCAACCCCAGAGCAGAATAAAGAACGCAGCCATAGAAAACGTTCGGCGTCGTTCTCGCTTTTGCATCAACTTTCTAAGAGAAAGGCACGATGTTCCCCCCCACTTCCCACCCCTGCGTTGGCCATCGGAAGTGGCCCAGTCTAGCCAAACACCTCGGGGTTCTGCCGCTTCGTTTTGCCGCCTCTGTCGGTACAGCGCGTAATTGAAGCTGGGGCGAGGTCTCTCCTCCTGCGGGCTTCCAGGTGTGCTTGCCAGCTGCTTCCCCCCCCCCATCCCCTCCCTTCCCGCTGCAATTCTGTCAAGCGGCTGCAAAAAAAAAAGGATGCTTTTTGCGTGGGCACCCCGGGCCGGAGGGAGGAGTTTCGCTCCGGAAGGCTGAGAGGCTCAAGTAGGACATGCGTAAAGGAAAAGCGGGCTGTAACCAGCCGCACCGCTCCCACGTCGTTCTCGTTTTTTCCATTTATTTCTTCCCGGGCCGAGTTCCTCTTTCTCCTGTTCTCCAGAGGCGTTGCTGCGCGTCCCGCCCCTTCCTCGCTTCGGTCCCGCCTCCGACTCCCCGGAGAGGCCGCCCAGCGCCCGCCTGTTTGCCTAGGCTGCTGCTGCTGCCGCTGCCGCCACTGCCGCCTGCCAGCTCGCTCGCTCTCTTTCCCCAGCCTCGCGCTTGCTCTCTCCCTGCTGCCTCGCCGGTCGCGCGGACGGGCTGCAACTCGCGACCTTCTCCTGCCTTGCTTTCCCCGCCACCCCCAGTCCCTCCCGAGCAGCAGCCGGAGCAGCCCTGCAAACTAGCAAGCCGCGCCGTCAAACTGGGACCTGAAGCCCAAGAAGACACTTCTTGCAAGCCCGGCCGTCGGGGCTGAGAGAGGAGACGGCCAAGGCCGTTCGGCAGCGGAGCTCCTGAGGTGAGAGCAATAATACAGCCAGCCTCGCAATCTCTCGGGGTCGCCTCACTCGCGTGCATGTAAACGCGCGCCCGTCAAAGACAAACGCACCCACCCACCGCCGCCCCCAAAGAGAAGAGAATTAGGGATCTGCTGCTGGCGCTGGAAGGAAAGCCGATGCTGTTGCTGCTGCTGCTGCTGCCTTTCCCAGGTCCTGGGAGGCCTGGCTTTTCGCACTTTGGACGTTTGGCGTTAAGCTGAGACTCAGAGCTTGGCGCTGAGCAAAAGGCACCCTAGCATCCCCCTCGACCAAGTTGCCGAGGGCGAGCATCTTTCCTGATACGGGGCTTGGTTTAGATGGGTTGGCAGGTGATTTAGGCCCTCCAGGATTTTGGCGCCCATCTTTCATCTCTCTCTCTCTCTCTCCCATTTTTGGTGTGTGTGCTTTCGGATTGCTTTGCTTCCCCATTACGGTATCGCCAATGCCTGCTGCTAGCCATGGCTTGGGTTGATGAGGGAAAATTAATCCGATGTCTCATCTCCTTCCGTTCCAGTTATTCTGGAAGAAGAAACAAAAAAATAGATGAATGTCTCTGTTGTTTATTTTTGTATGCATGTTGTTTCCCCATAGAGGAATTCAGACATAAATACTTCTTAGTGCTATACTGGGAGCCAGACTTAATTGGAATATTCCAGTCATGTAGCTGCTGGCAGTTGTTTGAAGGAGTATCTGAAATTCACCTATTGTTTTTGTGTTTAGTTTGTAAAAGTTAACTAATAATAATTAAGTTCCCTTTGGGAATTACTTCTTTTTTAAAACAAACAACAAACACTTAGGTCTTAAAATCTTGTTGTTATCCTCTCCAGTTTAAAAGTAAATACATTTCAACATCTATAAGAAAGCCAGCATTTACATTATTGCTGATTTAACTGTAGGTGTCAGAGTCTGCTTTCCCTGGCATGATGATGGATACATACATATATATATATATATTTGCAGTTTTATACTTCCTCCCAAAGAGGCCAGTGGCGGGCTTCCTGTTTGTTTTCAAGCTGCATTTAGCAGTGTGAGTAGTAGTAATATAGGCGTCTCCCTACAGTCTCTCCAATTAGTGCATAAAAGCTTCATTTCTTTAGGGAGTGTCAGTACTTTTGGAGGTGTTACTGTAATGCAAACTTGGAAGAGTTGTTTATTTATTTATTTATTTGTCATCCATTGGCTCCTATATGTATCAGTTGCATTTTTGGAAATAACTGCATTAGAGAGCCATTTTTCACAAGGTTTTCTTTGTGCGGTTTATACTGCTATGAGTTTTTCCTGTTTGTGCTGGACAGCTGCTGTTTGCTGCCTATGTATGCCAGTGAAGAATAATTCTGGAATGGTAGGATGAGTTTGCCCATTGCATGCTAAGTATTCAAAGACATGAATTGAAATGGCTAGGGAATTCTGGGAGTTGAAGTCCACATAGTGGTGAAGGATGGAAAGCTCTGCCTACAGCTTCAAGATTGCAGTCAGACTGTCTGACAGATGATTTCAAATGCACTGCTGTTCAGTAGAATCAAATTTCATGTTCTATTCATTTGGTGCTGAGAAGAGTTTCTATTTGCAAGAAACCACTTAGAATTCAAAAGGAATTAGTTAACCTAGTGTAGCCCCTTCTCCTCAGTTCTTCAAGCTGAGATACTATGATGAAATCTTCCCAACACATGTTGATTTATCTTTTTTAAAATCCTCTTCAGAAGGGAGGAGGTTTTACAACTTAGACAATTTATCCCAATGCTGAAAAGTTTTAACAGTTGGCATTTTCTCTAAATCTTATTTCCCCATAATATATATCATATTATCTTTTTGAATGGGCAGATTTATTTACACATTAACTTCATTGGTCTGTATTTAAATATTTTAATTAAATCGTAATATAATATTCTGAGTTGGTAAAAAAAAATGATGTCAGATTATTTAGTGAAGTTGTCTTGCCTTATCGTCTAGAGAATGTTTCTTAGTCATGTAGGCAAGTTGGTATGAAATTTATTTTTAGTATTCTGAAAATAATCATATTTTAATATAAGCAAACAGCACTAGTTTAACACTGAAACATTGTAAGTAAGCTACAGTGTAACAAGGGAGCCCTAATCCTTAATTGAACCATATGAACATACCAAATGTAATAGCGTGATGTAGAAAAGGGATTCAGACTAGCAATTTATTATAGTTGCACATAATTTTTGTCTTCTCCTTACTGGCTATTATGTCTGAGTAAGTAGGTGACTCTATTATGATATCTTAAAAACATTTAATGGCCTCATAATTTTAATTATAACAGAAAGCTGCTATATTTTTAGGCTCTACATTTTGTAAGGGTGTGCCTCAGGAAGTTTTGTTAATTATGAATATTTTTTGCAAAGTTTAAAGACATGGATGAACTGTCAGAAATTCTGTCTGTGTGGCAGTGTTGGCAGGGGAAATGATTTAAGCACTGAGATTGTTCAAAGTTCTGATTTTCCGATATGTTGATAATCAACTTCAGAGTGACAAGACTCAAGAATTATGACTTATTGTTTCTCAATTCAGTAACGTGTGCTGAAACTCCATGTCATGTTCTTTTTTTGATAGCTTATGTTATAGCAGCAGAGCACAGCAGGGTGTGTGTTTTGTTGTGCAATAATATTGGCGGGTGAAAGCCATTTTTCACTTTCTGTTTGCAACAGGGTTTGGGACTGGGTGTTAGTAGACAACATCTGTGCATAGTTCCCTCTTACAACATTAAATATTCTTCAAGCTTGATAGGTAGAAGGTGGGTGCTTTTGTCCAACAGAAATCATTTTTAAAGTGAACTTCAGTCTTTCATATCATTGCAATTCTAATGTGCCTATTTCTGTTTCCTCCCTTATTTTTTTCTTCTCTCTGACTTCAATATGTGGTCTTACAACTTTTTAGGCATTTATTTCTATCTTGTTTGACCAATATAGGTTTGTATGTGGCTTTATGTATGCATGCATTTGGAGAAGTCTGAGAATGGAGCATGATGTAAAAATTGTCAATTTTTGTCAATTGTAATGATTGGTTTACAGGATAGTTTTCAGGGTAAGTGAGAAAATAATTCATCATTCAAAAAGTGCCATATAATGATAATGGTTTTTGACTAAGGTTTTATGATGGTTTGAAAGGGAGTGATATCTGCATATTTTACTCTACAGTTTTAAGATTTGGTGCAAGAGGCTTCTATTGTGATAAAGTGCTTGTAATGCAGTAACACTTGCTAGAGTTTAGGGTCATAAAACTGATCCTGGAGTCAGTAAGCGTCATAAAAGTGAAGAAATACCTTGCTATTGAGTTTAGAAAATGGACTTTTTAAGTATGGGAGTGGAGGTCTGGGGTAAAAATTACACTGTGGTGGGCCTGTCTGTTGCTATGCCAACAGTGCTCTGTGAGCTGTTACATTGTTCGGTTGCAGGTTGCTTTATACAGCATTGGCTTGCCAAAAAGATAACAACAACAACCTATGTTTCTTGCTATGGCTGTTCTGCATGATACAGTGGTATTTTGGGGGGGGGGGTAGTTGGACAAGAATAGATGCACCATTTAAGGAAGTTTTCCTGTTTCAGTTATGACTGAGGAACATCCCTTGCTGAGGCTGTGGCTGTTGGTCTGAACTGAGCTATCCCTGTGTATATCCTTAGTTTTGCCATATTTATATTGTGCTTTTACTTTAGGGGTTATAGCAAGCAACATGAATAGATAAAGAGTGACTTCTTACACAATGGCAGACTACAGAGGATCTTGGGTTCAGCGCTGTATGTGTGTATCTTCCTAACTGCTTCCTTTGGGGCAATTATGCCTGACATAATGAATTGGACTATGTCTCTTTTTATAGCATATGCATCTGACAGTATTTTGCATGTGTTTGTTTTCTAGTCCTGTGAACTATGGGCAGAAAAAAAAGAAAGAAAACAAAGTGCTTTTTAAAATTAAACTTTTTTACCTTCGCTTCAGGTAAAGAGTATAATTTCTATCAAAATATATAGGATTTAGGTTTTAATTTTTGTATATTTCAGCAATGTTTGGTGGACACACAAATAAATACCCTCTACTGGAGATGCTTTCCATTGAAAAAGGCAGATCAGACTAAACTATTTGTGACTATATTTTATTGTCCTATACTCCTGAAGCGTTGGACTATATTCTGGAAATAGTAGAAAGTTGCTTATGCTGTTGAAGAATCTTATTTCTCTTGACTGGAGGTGTAGTACTTTTAAGAGAACCAATGCGATACAATAATTAAAACATTGAATTGGGTCTAAGAAGAAGCCTAATTCAAATCCTGCTTTGATGACTTGTCCATGCATTATTTTTCAACCTAAAAAGAGAGGATGAAAATTTTATCTTGATGAGATAAAAAGAGGGAAGGCTTCCATTAGTGCTGTCTTTTGTTTCAGTGGAAAGACAGGATATATGTACTACAATAATAGTAGAGATGCAGGGATGTATGAAAGATGCGTGAACCAGTTTGAGAAAAATCTAGTCTTCCTCTTAAGAAAAGTAAGTATGATTTGTTCTACTTCTTAGCATACTATCAACCTTAGTCCCTTTCAGATCTACCTGCTGGAGTGGTTATGACAATTGTGGCAGTTCAAAATTATAACAGCACTGGAAAAAAAAACTTATGACTGTTTTTTGCAGCTTCTCCATGGTCATGTGATCAAAATTTAGGTGCTTGGCAACTGGCATGTGTTTATGACAGTGTGTTTATGACAGTTGCATCATCCTGAGGTCATGTGATCACCATTCACAACCATTCCAGCTGGTTTCCAACAAGCAAAGTCAATGGGGGAAGCCAGATTTACTTAATGATCTTATGATTCACTTAACAACTGCAGTGATTCATTTACCAACTATGGGAAAAAAGTCATAAAATGGGGCAAAATTCATTTAACCACTGCCTTGCTTAGAAATGGAAATTTTGAGCTCAACTGTGGTCATAAGTTGAGAATTACCTGCAGTATAGAGTAATCGACTAAGAAATGTCAATTTGCATTTTAATTTACAGTATGTTATCATTAAGAAATATCAATTTGCATTTTTTATTTTTATTTATGTTAAATATAAACTAAGGTGCTGCCTGTAGCTAATAATGATCATACCTGAAACTGTACTCCAAGTGAATAAATAGAACCAGGGTTTTATGTTGAATATCTGGATATATTCAGCCAGGCATACCCTTGGAACCACTTTCTTATTATCAGTCAGAATCATAAAGAGGAGGAAGAAAAAGAAATGGAATTTGTATTCAACAAAAATTATCCCCTTTTTCATGAATATATGTTAGTGGTATGCCATGTAGGTAGCTATGCAGGTCTCAACAGTGCCCAAATGAGAGGTCACTTAGAATCCCAAGTAAATTCCTTTATGATTAGTGACAAGAAATTAAAAAAAATACTGCCATGATTTGTCTTGTAATCTGAGTTGAACATGGAGTTGGAGGGGGATTCCTAATTCTTAGCCATAGTCCAAAGCATTAAGAAACACAATATATTTCTTTAAGTTTCTTGATACTATTGTATTTTCAAATGCTGATTTCTTTATGGTTAGAAAGAATGTCTGAGGCCAACAAATAACCCTTACAAAAATCATTGTAATGGGAGTTAAAACTTCTAACAATCACTTACTTTTCAAGAGAAGTTTAATAAGACTCACTTTGCAGAAAATTCATTCTGAATGAGCAGTTGAGGATAATTTTTAGCCAGTAACCAAAGTGGTTAGGAATTTGCAGTGTCATGGTCTCAAAATCATAGGAAACTCTAGGACAGTGATGGTGAACCTTTTTATTTGTTTGTTTGTTTGTTTATTTATTTATTTATTTATTTATTTATTTATTTATTTATTTGACTTGTATGCCACCCCCTCTCCCGAAAGGACTCGGGGCAGCTCACAATTAAAACCGATAGAATAAATTAATTACCTAAAATAGAATTAAACCAGCCAAGCCAAATTGTGGTGTGCCGAAAGCGCGCATGCGCCAGCCCCCACAATACAATGTGCCCTGCCCCCCTGCGCATGCACGTGCAACCCTCCCTTGCCTGCACTGCGCATGGGTGTCCCTCACAGCTGATTTTCAGCCCGTTTGAGGCCTTTTTTGCCTTCCCGAAGGCTCGAGGGAAGCCTTCTGCAGCCTCGTGAGGCCGAAAAATGGGTATTCTAGAAATACCGGAATTGCCTGTTTTCAGCCTTCGGAGGGCCTCCCAGGGGCTCGAGGGAAGCCTCTGCAGCCTTTGGAAGCCGAAAAGTGGGCCCATTTCGGCACTTCCAGTTTAGGCACTTCTAGTATTTCCAAAAATACCAGTAGTGCTGAAACCAGCCTGTTTTTCAGCCTCCAAAGGCTGCAGAGGCTTCTCTTGAGCCTCTGGGAGGGGGAAAAAGGCCTCAAACAGTCTGAAAATCAGCTGGGAGGCACGTGCATGCACAGTGCAGGTAAGTTTAGCTGGGGCTCACATGCCCACACAAAATGGCTCTGCGTGCCACCTGTGGCACGCGTGCCACAGGTTTGCCATCATGGCTCTAGGATAAAATATATTTGTTGCATCCAGCACAGACTGGTGGAAACAAGGGTGGTGAAGTGCAAGCTAATGTTAAAACTAATGAACAGATTGTGTCTGAGAAAATATTTTTGTTTCTTATTGGTTTAGATCTATTGTGGCTTATGTATATAAATTTGCAAATACTGTTGCAAATCATTCTATTGGTAAATAAATAAAGATAGTAACATTGTATACATGCGATTGAATGAAAGTTTAAAGCTTGCAGTAAAATATATCATTAAAGGTGGCATTTTTTCATAAAATAATAGCACTCGAAGCTGTCCTTATAATCTAAAGATCCTCATCAAGAGTATTTTCAAATCAAAAATGGCATATAAATAGTTCTCGACTTATGAACACAATTGAATCCAAACTTTATGTTGTTAAGTGAGACATTTGTTATGTGAATTTTGCCCCATTTATAACCTTTCTTGCCAGAGTTGTTAAGAGGATCATTGCAGTTGTTAAGTTAGTAACACGGTTGTTAAGTGAATCCAACTTCTCCATTGACTTTGCTTGTCAGAAGGTCGCAAATATGACCCTAGGACCCTGCAACCATCATAATTATGAACCAGTCACCAAGCATCCAAATTTTGATCACATGACCATGGGGATTCTGCAGTGGTCATAAGTGTGAAAAACGGACATAAGTAATTTTTTTCAGTGCTGTTGTAACTTTGAACAGTCGCTAAATGTATTTTTGTAAGTTGAGGACTACCTGTACAGCTTTATGGAAAAGGAATTTAATTGTTTTTGTGTCTTCTTTGACCTGCAGAATTGTATAAAAAGCTTTAGATACATTTTAAGCTTTCTGTAATGCAAACAATATACTAAAATTCAAGGAAAATGAAAATACCTTCTAAATTTACAAAAACAGTTTTGTCCTATTTTGGTATAACACCAAAATAGGTATAACACCAAAATTTGGTTGTCTCTGTGGATGCTGTATTGTCAGTTCCTCCTTTAATGATTACATGTCTTAGGATTGTGACTGTCAAATGTTTAGGGCTTTGTACTCCATAATTTTTCAGCCCTTGTTTCTACCATAAGGTATAGAGCCTGAGCATTTGAGAGTAGAAAATTTGCATCTTAAATGTAGGACTCTCTGGAGTCTCAAGTGGAGCTGAGTCTGAGAAATATAATAAGGACCGCTTTGTAATAAAATAAAATTCTAAGGGAAGAGCTGAAAAAGGTGAAGCTCATTCTTAATAAGTTAATAAGTTGGTTCAACTAGGCAGATGCATCTATTATGATGTGGTGATGTGTGAAAACTAGACCATTGTCCCTAGTTTAAATAATAGTAAAACATTCCTCTTCTAGCATATGTAGAACTAAACTCTATAAAACATAATTATTGTGGCAGTGTCCAAAAATGAAGGTTAGCAGAGTTTCAGCTAGTAAAAGACTTTTGCCTTGTAGAAACATTGCTCAGTAGCAGTGAAGATATGGATAAATGAAGTTTGATGAATGCCTTTGTCACGTTGGCCAGGAATGTTAACAGAGAGATCCTGATTCTAATCTATCCTTTGGCAAAACCTTTTAACCTTAACTGTGGGTGGGTTTTTTTTGTACTTGCAAGCACATGTATTATATTTCATTTTTCCCTTGCTGCATGGCCTTCAGGAACACACTAGTTTGTCCTGACGCACACTTCAGGGATTATTGCCATTCGCTCATAGTTTATGTGATCCCTGCAGCAATGGTTTATATTACTAAGCTATTAATGGAACAGTTACAGAACCCCTAAAAAAAAGAGCATGAGCATTTGGGAGCAGAGCAGGCAAATGTGTTCATTAGCCAGATTAATTTCTGATCCAAGGGTGAACTTCTGGAGAGTGGGATTCATGGCAAATTAGCTGTCCCTGAAGGAGATAGGACAGCATTGCGGTGGAGATTGGAGGTCAAATGGTAACTTCTGGCCATCAAAGTTTCTCTGGAAAAAGGAGAGGTGATGAGATCACTCACCTGCACTCTGGATAGTTGTTCCTCATGAGTGGACTGCAGGAACAGAGGTTTTTGCATTCCGCTGATGAGTTGAGTGATTCCAATCAAAGAAACTAAAAATGATCAAAGGTGCTAAAGGATACATTTGTTTGAAATGCCTTCAGTTCTATAAAAGGAGCACAGCTGGTAAATGCTGTTAAATATTCATACACAGTGGATGGGTATAAGTTGTTCCATTATGATTTCTCAAATATAAAATGAGCTCTCCAATTTGGAAATGACACATTTTTTTGTAGGTTGGAAAAAACAGCATCACATTTGGTATTGCATTATTTAAGTAGCTAATCTCTTCATCAAATAGTAACTGATAATTAAAATGTTGGCTTAGCCCAATAGATTACTTTAAAGAGGTTGTTGCAATAAACCCTGTTCAGTAGAAATAATGCTGTCATTTTTAAACACTTCTGAAATAGAAGGATGTAAAAGAAAAATGTGATAAGGGATTGACAACTTCATTGGTAAGATTGGTCATTGTTTCTGATCTTATTGTAAAAAAGAAAAAGAAAAATAGCAATATGAAAAGATAATGAGAGTTAGGAAGACAATAAAGAATTTTTCCCTGTTCATTTCCAAAATATGGCTGATAATTCTGTGCCCACAGATGTGGAATATTTTTGATTATGAATAGCATTGTATTTCTACAATGAAAGACAGTTGATACAAGAACAAAATTTCTTAAAAACAAATTTCTATTTTTTGTGCTCAGACTGTTTGATTTGGTTCAACCATTACATTCCAGCTGTAAAAAAAGGACATGCATGATCGTTGCCTGTTTTTGTTCAGTGTTTATGCTGCATGTGGTTTATGTTCTTTGTATAAACTCTGATTTGGATCTGAGGGAGATGGTTGCAAATTTCAACACAGCAGTGGCCTTTGAGGAGTTCTGTATATATCATTCTTCCTTAGTTCATCTATAAACTTAATACATCTATAAAAGTGTACAATTGTTTGCTTATTATGTTTGTTATAAACATAAGCTAAGTATGTAACAGCATTTTTTAGAATAAGAATGAGACATGAGAATAAGAATGCTCTAAATTAGGAATTAAGTATGCAGTCAGTAAATCTATCATAATGCCTGTTCATGTTAATGAATTTTCATATTAGCTTACAATTTTTCTATCATTTTGCTTTGTTTTTCATTTCCACCCTCCCAAGTACTTTAATAAAGTATGCTTAGTGTGCATACAAATCATTTAAATTTAGGTTGCTTAAACCAGGACACAACATTGCAGATTGTGTTGTTTTCTTTCTCCCTTTTTCTTCACTAGTACTGCCTATAGTAATATAGGTTTCCACATTTGTGCTAAGGCGGTGTTTGAATAGTTCTTAGTAGTCTGGTTCACAGATAATGCCAAGCTGTACACCATTTAAAACAACATCCCCCAAAGACTGCCCTCTCCACAGTGCAAAGATTTTCATGGATGTAAGCTTGATTTACATATTTAACAAGTGCTGATTAAACAATTGCTGGAATCTTTTTTTTATCCCCAAGGAAGTTCTTGGTCATTATTAGTCAGTGTTGGGGTTTTCCTCAAGTCTTATGCCAATAGTATGCCTGAGGATGGGACAATAGATATAATAAAATTCAGTAATCATCATGCAATATTGCCCATTAAATATGAGTTTCTGTCATTCAGTTAACAGCTTCCTTGCCACTTTTTTTATCCCAAATTATTGATGGTTGGAAGTTGTGTTCTTCTCTGTCCCAGTGGTCAGACTAGTATTTGATGATCTGACACAGAATAGTTGGTCAATTTTGCTTCCTTGGTCTATAATGTTTCTCTCATAAATTTTAATTGTCTGTGGATACAAAAATTCACTTCAGGGTAGTTTTTCTTTTTGAGCTAGTGTTCTTTTTATATAACTTTTTTCCCATAAATTTATTTGATTGAATTGCTTGATTATTAAGAGGAATTGCCTGTATGATTGAGACCATTTGAATGGCTTAAATCTGTTTTTCTAATCCTACCATATGTTCTGTTCTCTGACATTGCTTCAAGCAAAAAAAAAAAGAAAACTACCTTGGAATGTTTGCAGCTTTTTATTATACCATATATATATATTAGGTAGAGCCATCTTTTGAATCACTGGCAAGGCATCAAAGTACAGTGTACTACCTGTCTTGCCATCACTGTGTTAATGGTGAAGAATAGATAGTTGGATGTACTGGATCTATTCTCTAAGCCTTTACAGATTTTATTTTGGAGCACCTATGTGCATACATACATAGGCAGGCAAAATATCCCTCCCGAACACCTTACAATGCTACAAGAACTCATTCCTTGAGATACATGGTAACATGTATTGTATGTAGATGCTTGCTTATACAGTTTGTGCATGAAATGTGTGTAATTGTTTTAGTAAGGTTTTCAATATATCAGTCTTCATTGATGAATATATATGAGTGTGTATATAAAGTGAAAGACAATTTAACACATTATTGTGAAACAGCTTTGTCACTGTGAAGTGCTAAGCACGAGAATTTTTGTGAAGAAACTACACATTAAATTAACAGCAAAAGTTTTAAAAAAACACACAATTCTTACGTTCTCATAGCATGTTATGGCTTAAAGTGATGATCTGGTTCACACAGGCTGCTACAGGAATGGCTGGGTTTCACAAAACAAGCAGAAACACAAACTACCAAACTCCATTTAAGTCTGGTCTACTGCAATTTAGCCATATACTCAACTTAATTCAAAGAAGAGGAATGAAATAAAATAGACTTCATTTTCAAAGAGGAAAATTACATAGAACAAGTATAATAAATTTCTATTTAGAATTCTTCCCTGGCATTATGTATTACTGATTTTCTAAAATAGCAGTTATTTGTAATTAAGGAAAGCTCACTGATTCAGGAACAGAATTTTCTGAAGTATTCCACAGTGGTCCATCCTGTCACTGGATTCTATATGGACGGATTGACCATTTTCAAAAAGAAATGCTCCATTTGGGATGCAGCTTGTGGTATCCTGATCAGTGCAGTTTATCATTGAACTGTCTCAGAATGGCATAGTCCATAGGAAAAGTGGACCAATCTGGAATTTTTTAAAACATTCTTTTTCCCAAACAGTAATTTTATATATTCCTTCTGAATCTTGAGTTTCAGAGAATATCCAGACTTCTTCCCAAAGAAACACAGTTTGTATATTTTTGATAGGAAGGGATTCCACAAAGTAGAATTAGGTCTTAATTATAGGAATCCAAAATCAATTAAAAAACAAGTCCTTGTTTTTTCACTGATGCAATACTCTCAATTTCTCATTTAAGTAATCTAAACAGCAAATTGATGAATTTCTTAGTGGCTCATCCTCTTCTTAAAGATGCTAAATTTATAAGAAAAGCCAGATTATTTAACATAGATGTTATTAGGATAGATTTGGAGATAAAGATGATGATGCACATAAGCCCAGATTTTTCAATGTAGTTCTAAACAACAAGATGTTCCAAGAAGTATTGTTAAGCTATATCCAAATGTATGAAACATCCGATTATGTTTTATTACAGTTATCAAGGTAATTAACTTGATAATAAACCAAGACTGCATTAAAGTCCAACATTTTCCTTATCCCTGTAACGTCATTTTGAAGACGGATTGTTCAAATGTTGCTGTAGCTGCAAAAATGCCTTTCCTGTTTTGCTAGCTAAGGCTGCAGGTTCTTGTTTTATACTATGAACTGAAGGAGAATTTTGCACAGAAACAAAGTTTGTAATTAAAATTTAAGCAAAATTTCAAAACAGTAAATTATAATTGCAGATAAGGTTCATATTAGTGAAATTATTCAATTTTTGATATGAGAGATTATCTGCAGCAATGGCTGACCTCTAAAGTATGTTTACAAAGAACTCTTAGCAGCTGGACTGAGATAATTTCACTAATTCCTGGAATAGCTGATTTAGCTCTATCCGTATCTATAAGAGGAAATGTAGCTGTGTATGTAGGGTAATCTCTGAGATGGGGATATGAATGAATCTGCTTCAGGGCAAGTAAGTACTTTTAGAATACTTCTAAACGCACATCAATTTTCTGAAAGACATTAAGAACGAGATGATCACAATGCAGACTAAACATGTCAGCGTAGTCCAATGTTATCAATAACACACTAATAATCAATGCAGTTTTCTGAGTGCTAGTTTTTAAGAAACCAAAATGGTACCCTGACAACAGAGTAGGGTAGTATCAACCACCACGCTGAAGAATAAGAGGCTGATTGCAAAAGAACCAGTGATGACTTCTTGCAGAGATGATTAAATTAATTTGTTTGATTAGAGAAAAGACTATATCTACCATTTATGGCTGACTGGAAAATCTTTAGAGACTTTCTGAGTAAAACAAAAAAGTGCTCTTATGCTTTGTGGTTTTGATGTTTAGAAAAAATTGAAAATAGAAAAGATGAGCTTTTTTGTAATTATAGAGTAAGGTAACTTTGTAATCATACTTGTATTTATTACAAAGGAAATCAGAAGCTTCCTTCTGTCCCTCTGTCCCTTCTCTTTATTCTGTATTAGTTTCTGTTAATTGTTATGTTAATTATTATGTTTTCCCTTGTAAGGCTGCGACAGGACTGAGTCTGTGCAAAAGGCTTATTAGCCTAGCTCCGCCCACTCTGGGTGACTCCTCCCAGTTTCTACTCAGTCCTTAGCAGCAAAGGACGTGTGGTATTGCCTCTCCTGCCTTTTAAGTTTTTTGCCCAAAGGCAACCTTGCAAAGGAAAAGTTTCTATTTAAAAGAAAAAAAGCCTTAGTTTGCTTCCTCGGTTTGAAATTGGCGCTCCGCTTCACAGCTGATGATCGGGAGACCGCCAAACAGCTGAGGGCTGCTTCGGGGATCCGGAGCAGCCTGCAGGGGCCGCGGGGGCTGTTTTAAGCCCTCGGGGCCGAAGATCACAGGATTGATCAGCCATCAGGTCATCGTGGGCAGAGGCTTCCGCCATCTCAGCAGAGCCGCGGGGCCGTTTTAAGAGATCCGCGGCGAAGAGGAAGCTGTTGCTTGGCCGGATGGCCATTTCAAGAGAGCGTGGGCATCGTTCAAGAGCCGCGGGGGTGATTCTCACCCCATGGTGAAGCAGGCAGCCTCTTGATCTTGGGCTGCCCTTTTTTCCTCAATTCTCTGCCTTCTGCAGAGCTACAAAGTTCCAGGGAAGGATCAGAGCCTCCCTGGAAGAAGAAAGAAGCCTCATGTGAGCCTGGTGGCCATTTTGAAGACTCCTCGTGGCCGGTGACCATTTTGAAAAACAGTTGGCCATTTTCAAGATTCGGGCATCCATTTCAAAGAGACTTCTTCTTCCCACCACTTCTGCACCTTTGGTCACCACCAGTTGCCTTTGGAGCTGTGGACGACATCAAAGGGTAGGCGCTATAAATTTCAATTTTCCCAGTGGGGGATTGGTTTCCTTATCCCGAAGTAGACCAGGACCCTTGGGCTCCCAGCAGGATCTGGTCTATCTATATTGCCCTAACAGGCCCAGGAGGGTTTGAGTCCCACTAGGAAGAAAACTCTTTCTACTGGCGTGCTTTTGGGCAGAAGAAAGTGGGGTGGTATGGGGGTAGAGAAGATTTCCCCTGAAGATGGTTTCGTAAATCCCTTCAAATGCTGTCCTCCTGACACAGGACTTCTAGTCCACATTTGGCCTTGCTGCTCCAAGATGGCTGAAGCCCCAAGGGAAACCAGAGCTTCTAAAGTGGCCAAGCCACACAAGGTGGTTCCTGCTGCTTCTACCATAGGGAAGCAGCATGTGAAAAAGGCCTCAAGGGCAGAGGAGAAGGATGCTTCCAGGCACCATCAGGCCATCGAGAAGCAATAGCCAAGGTGCATCAGGCCTCTTCTCACTCAACGTCTGCACACCCCCCCCCATCTCCAGCATCACTCTTCAGTGAAGTGGATTTGGAGGAGCCTGGGCCTTCTTCCAGACCTGGGGTCCAAACTTGGTCCCCTGATGTTTCCAGAAGAGGCGCTTCTCCCATTCCTTCTGAAGGCTACAGTCAAGTTGAGGATCTTCACGGAGAAGCGGCACCTTGGCAGGAGAGTGGGCATAGTAAATGGGGTGGAACCCTCCTTTCCTTCTACTGCCCCTGAAGCCAGACCTACTGATCCTTCTGATTCGGATGTCCCTATTAATTTGCAAAGGCAATCAGGAAGGGCATCTCAGAAGGCTGGCAGAGAGCTACCCATCATTCATCTACAACTTCTGATTCAACAGAAAGAAGATCCTGGGTTCGTGGAGCTCTCTTGTCAGAACGAGGCACCTTTGTCCAGGATCCAGTTTCTGGGTTGGCCGAAGACCTTGCTCCTGCTGCCTCAGTGGTTCCATCGTTGGTGGGTGAACCTGATCAGCCTGAATCTGATATGTCATCGGATGAAAACCCTTCACAGGAGATTCCGGTGTTTATGGGTTGTTTTAATCACTCTTTGTTTAGTCCCTTGTTGTTCAAGGCTAGAAACACCACAAATTTGAAAAACGCAGATGACGAAGCAGCATCCACACTCCCTCCGGAGGAGTCAGATGTTCTGTTTGATGAGTCTGAAGTCAAGAAGGAAGTGGTTCCATCACCAAAGTAGTTCCTGAAAGTAATCAAGAAACAGCTTGAAACCCCTGCCACAAAGCCTGATCCTTTGGCCTCTGATCGCAGGTTCTTTGACGTGGGGCCTGTACTTACCAAGACCCTTCAGGTCCCCACAGTTGATGCTCCAGTTGCTGCTTTGGCCCCCTCCTCATCTGCACTTCAGACCCAGAGGAAGTCCTCAAGGCAGAAGAAAAACGAGTGGAACAGTCCCGACAGCAATCCCATTTGGTAGCTGCCTGGGCTGTCAAGGCTTCTACAGCAGCTTCTTTCTTTACGAGAACCTTGCTCAAGTAGCTGAAGCAGCTGTGGGATAGAATTCTCTCATTGGAGGTCCATACCTACCAGGACATCAACAAGATCATGGTGGCTACTGAATTTACGGCACATGCACCCTGCCTAGCACCATTTGCCACGAAGGCCTTTGCCTCCTTGGTGGCAGCCAGGCGTATGTGCTGGCTACGCAACTGGCAAGCTGATGGCAGACGTAAATGGAAGTTGGCACCTGCCCCGGTCCTAGGGGATAAGATCTTTGGTGAGGTCCTTGAGCCCCTTCTGATGGAGACCAAGGACAAAAGTAAAATTCTTCCTTCACTTCTACAGAGAGTGGAACATCGATCGGCTCCTTATTTCAAGCGCCTTCAGTTCAGAGGAGAGTCAACTTCCAGTTTCCACCGGCTGTCGAAATCTGCTTATCAACACCCAGAACCTCCTCCTGATCGCTCAGGCAAGAGCAGGCAGCAGTTTTCTTCTAAACGGCCCTTTCGAGGAGAAGTCAGTCGCCTGTTCCGTCACCCGTGCTAGTGCACAGTCTATCCCCATTGGTGGTCATTTAGCATGGTTTGCTGACATATGGAAGGGTATTACTTCAGACACCTGGGTTCTGTCCACCGTTAGGTCGGGTCTTTCACTAGAATCTACTCCACTCCTTCATTTGGGAGCAATCATTGTCACTAGGGTGTGTCACGTGTTTCTCTCCTGGGAGAGACTGGTCGGTCTACAGGGGTTGATTAGGGGCATTCAGGGCAAGAGTTCTGTCGCTTTAGACCTTCTTTCTCAGCTTTTGGGAAAATAATATCCTGTATTGGGCTACATGCCAGATCCTTACAGTGGTTTCTGCTTCCTTTCCAGAGAGCGGGGTCCAGCCATTCCCCCAGGAAAGTAAAGTTGTCTAAACAAGTTTTTGCTTTTCTTCCACTGGTGGCTGCCCAGGGCCATGTCCAAAGGGCAGTCTTTCAAGCTTGAATCCTGCCTGGTCCTTACTACTGATGCTTCCTTGTCTGGTTGGGGTGCCCATTTAGGTTCCCTCTGGGCTCAAGGATTGTGGTCACACCAGGAACAGGCTCATAGCATCAATTGGTTAGAGCTAATAAGCCTTTTGCACAGACTCAATCCTAAGCAGATAAGGAAGAGTACCACCCATCCTGACCTGTCTTGCCTACAAGGAAAAGTGGGGTTCAGGTAGACAACGCCCATTATCTTTAACTTTTTAAAAATAAAATTTGTATGGTAGAAGAACCTGTGAAGACAGAATATGCTAAGGGACTTCAGGATAGTGACTGATAGTTGGAAGAAAGAAAAAATCAAGTGGCAAGGGGAATGAAATGAGGCAGGGGCCCACAATCATAAGTGAATGAACTCATTTAAAGTATTGAGAGTATATTATGTTTCTTACATAGTGATATGAAAGATGGAGACTTCGTCATTAACAGAACGGCTCCTATCACAACATGGCCTGTTAACAGCATGGTAAATGGAGATCTCCTAACAATAAATTTGCCCGTAGACTATTTCAAAACTCACCCAATTATATTGGTAAAATAAGTCATGATTTATCCTAATATGTAGAGATGATTGTCTTGTTTGGTCAGATGTATTCCAGTGAAATAACATATTTGATCAGAAGATTTTTAACTTCTTGACAATCATATTTAAAACATTTTTTGTGCATAATCTGAAATTCACTGACTTTGACTGATGCTTTGTATTTTTCTGGAATTTTTGTTAATTTTGCTGCATTTTGTTGTTTGTTTCAAGACAATTTTGTAAGTAGTACCTTATACAGCATCTGTTGATTGTTTTGCTGGCTTGAGACAATGAAAACTATTGTTAAAAAATATGTAATTTTAAGTGTATACATAACATGCTGAATTTTAGTTCATATTTTAGGGTATTTTTTACTTTTGCAAGGAGGGGGAAAACTACTTAGTTGCTTTATTTTAATTCAGTATTAAGTTTCCATTCTTAATTCTTTTTGGAATACTAGAATATAATTCTTACAAATTATGAGTTTCTATATAAATCACAAAATTTATCTGAAAATTTATTCTTGTATGTGAACAAATACAAACTACCACATTCAGCACAGTCTCTAATTGCTACAGCCACACGCCTTAATGGTTAGGTTGCACAAAGAGCAATTCCTTTTCTATTACTTGAGGCTATATTTTGCTAAATTTTCCTAGAATCATTTTTGTATATAGAAATAATTCCTTTTCAAATCTCTGTAGGGTGAGCTGCCATTTCAATGATTGTAAGGAACATTTTGACCCTGTTGCAGCTATGCCATCGAACACTAATAACAATATTGTACCCTACTAGTCCTGCTTGTTGGAAGTAGTTATTTTTACACATTCCTTTTGATATCGGCCATACCACCAATTTTTTTCCACAATAGCCCTGTAGGATCATTTGTGTTAAGAGACAATGACTGGTCTTAAATCATGTTCTTGTAGCTGGAATTGAATCTGATTCTGCACAGTTCACATTAGTAATGTTTGATGTAATTGGAGATTAGGTTAGCTCACTCTTTACTACAGTAACAATCAACTTTAGAGCCATTTTCTTAATTAATTCTTCTGGTTCTGAAAGTATAGTAATATAAGAAATGGGGTGATTTAAAAAAAATTGTATGTCCCCCGCCCGTTTTACAGTGTTCTTCATGGTTCTAAGAGAGCCGTGGTAGTGCAGTGGTTAGAATGCAGTATTGCAGGTTACTTCTGCTGACTGCTGGCTGACTGCAGTTCGAGTCTCCCCGGCTCAAGGTTGACTCAGCCTTCCATCCTTTCAGGGTCAGTAAAACGAGGACCCAGATTGTTGGGGGCAATATGCTGACTCTGTAAACTGCTTAGAGAGGCCTGTAAAGCACTGTTTTTGCTATTCAGACATCTTGACATTCAAGTTAGATATTAATGATAATAGTGCTTATTAGGGAAGCAATAGCTTGTATTCCCTTTTTAAGAATTCAGGTGACAATATTTTTTGCAGTACAATAGGAGTGCTTAGTTCATTTCATTTGTTGCCATTTGAATTAGTAGGGAAACAGAAAATATAATTTAGTCATTAGGATCAGAATTAACAACAACTCCACATACATTCTTCAGTTTTTATCTCTGATATGTTTATTAATAGGGTATAAACCTTTTCCCATACAATGTATCTTTCATGCAACAGTTAAGAATGCATCTCTGTTCAATTTCTCTTTAATTAGGGGATTTTTTTTGTTCACTGTGGAACACTTTATATCATAAGTCTCCAAACTTGGCAACTTTTAGACTTGTGGACTTCAACTCCCAGAATTCTGGGACTTGAAGTCCACAAATCTTAAAGTTGCCAAGTTTGGGGACCTCTGCTTTATATGATAAAAATTTCTAAGTTACTCAAAATCCGTGTATTTGAACTGAATATTTTTAATGTTGCCTTTTTAAAATAGTCTGTAGACTATATAAGGATAAGATGTGAAGAACCCTGATATTAATTTATTAATTTTAGCAGCATGACCTTTCTAATACAATTTAAAAAAAAAACTATTAAGGTTCTAATGATTAGATTAACTTTTCAGATATATCATAGGAACCTCAGAGATAGAAGAAATAAAGCATTTACTTTTTTTTACTTAGATGGTTATCAAATTTGTGAAAAATCTGAATTCTGTAATAGTTTTAGGGGACATTCTCAGTCCCTTAGCTATGTATCAAAATATTTGCACAGTATTGTATGACAGTTAAGCAGCTCCACTGATTATTAATTATAGTTTATTTTTGATGTTTCCTAACCAAAGAATAATGAAGTATATTCCAAGTTAACGTGATTTAATTTTGTATCTCTCATTCATTATTGATAATTTCTTAGATTTATACAATACAATTACCCATGGTTAATTGAACCATGGTTTAATGAATTAATTCAATTGCCTGGGTCCATAGAAAATGGACGTATAAATTAATCATAATTACTGGGTTCAGGCAATGCAAAACAATGAATGTTGCCTGCAGTCACCTGCCATGCTTAAGTAGGGATGTTGTTTTAAAGATGGTCATGGATAGTGGATGTGATTGGACCTGTGCCATACACATGAACTGGATCAAAGTTTCTTCTTCTCTCTAGGTCTTGGATTGAAATCAACTTTTTTCTTATTGTTAAGCTTATTTTAGGAATAAACCTGCAATGACATGCATTTTCTATATGGATTGTAGCTGTTATTATGGGGTGGGTTTTTTTTAGATCTTTTGAATACTGTAAATCATTATTTGCTAGTTATAGTTTCCCAAATATATTGTTTCCTTCCTGTGAATTACATTATGGATTTTTTTTAAAATGTGGGATCTTTATATGCTTACATATTAGAGATAGATGACCTTGTGGGATGAGTGGATACATTTGGATTTTTTAGAACCAAGTTTAGAAAACATCACAAGGGTTGCATCTTATTCACAAAATAGCTGCCATGATGAATGCAGCTACTTATACAACTGTTTACAGGAAGCAGCAGGTGAAGCTAGGCAGAATCACATCTGATACCTGCACAATTAGCACAGGCCCCCCCCAAGGCTGTGTTCTTTCTCCACTTCTCCCTATATACCAATGACTGCATCTCAAATGATCCATCTGTTAAAATACTCAAGTTTACAGATGACACAACAGTGATTGGTCTCGACAAATCCCCATACAGACAGAAGATGGTACAACTTGCCTCGTGGTGTGACCGGAACAGCCTGGAACTGAACACACTCAAAACCTTAGAAATGGTGGTAGACTTTAGGAGAAACTCCCCCATACTACCACCTTTACAATACTAGACAACACACAGTATCAACAGTAGAGAGCTTCAAATTTCTAGGTTCTATCATATCACAAGACCTAAAATGAACACCTAACATCAAAAACGTTATCAAAAAAGCACTTTCTTCACCAACTCAGAAAGCTTAAACTGCCCAAGGAGCTGCTGATACAGTTCTACAGAGGAATTATTGAGTCTGTCATCTGCACCCCTACAACTGTCTGGTTTGGTTCTGCAACCCAACAAGAGAGACACAGACTTCAGAGAGTAATTAGGACTGCAGAAAAACAATTACTACTAACCTACCTTCAATCGAGGACCTGTATACTGCACAAGTCAAAAAGAGGGCTGTGAAAGTAATTACAGACACCTCACATCCCAGACATAAACTGTTTCAACTCCATCTCTCTGCTAAACAAATAATTCCCTCAACACTGTCCAATTATTTACAAAGTCTGCATTACTATTACTATTAATCTTCTCATCACTCCTTATCACCCATCCCCTCCCACTTGTGACTGTATGACTGTAACTTTGTTGTTTGTATCCTTACAATTTATATTGACTGTTTCCTATTATGATTTGATTGCCTATTGTATCCTACGACTATGATTCTTGACTCTTGACGAATGTATCTTTTCTTTAATATACACTGAGATCATTTGCACCAAGACAAATTCCTTGTGTGTCCAACCACACTTGGCCAATAAAGAATTCTATTCTATTATTCTATTCTAAGAATGTCAGTTTGGCCAATGTGGGAAGTAGAAGAATGCTTATAAATAAAATAATGTTTAAAGCTGATGCTTTGATTTGCAGATGGTCAAGTTCCCTTGTTTAATTAAAAGAATTTGATAGAAAATTAAGGTCAGGCATAGCAGATATCCCAATAGTTACCAAGAGAGGTATTTGTGGACAACCCAGAGTTTGAGTTAATTGGCTTTTAAACATACACCTCTTGGCTTTCTGCATACTCTTTAACTTGCATGTTTAATTCAAAGTAGCTCAGGAAGACACTTCAAAATTCAGAATTCTTTTTTTAAATTAAACATTTTATGTCATTATATATAAAATAGTTCTCACTGGACCCTGATGTGCATTCAAAGGTATTGGTTCTACAGTATTATCAAGTGACTTGACAGACGTAGAGTGTCTCTGGAAAACAAACAGTGAGAAGAACCCTCCCCCACCAAGACCAGATGTACACAGGGTGGGGCTGGACTCTCTAGCAGTGTGCATAGAAAGGGCGTTCTCTGCTAAGTCTACCAACGCCCATTCTCCTCCATGCTGCATCGAGAGTCCAGCAATAGGACATACCAAAGCCTGCATGTCCAAGGGAGGGCCATTGTCTGGTCCAATCATCCGATCCTTGAAGGACCTACCGGAATGCCCTTCTCCCCAAAAGATGTCTCTGCAGAGGTGAGGGAATCCAGCCGATAGTGTTGGAGAAGTGGGGATGGCGAATATCAAGGTAATCGCCCCGTAAATCTCCAAGATAGGCGCTTGGGAGGCCCAGGCCACCGAAGTCGCTGCACTCCTAGTAGAGTACATTGTGAGCTTCCTGGGAACTGGAAGAGATAAGATCTCATAGGCCGTAGAGATCCCCACCCAGATCCATCTACTCATCCTGGATGAGGATGCCTTACTTCCCAAGGGACCTGATGGAAGGACATGAACACCGCTTCAATTTGCCAAAAGTAGCGTTACTTTTAACATAAGTACAGAGAGCTCAATGCACCTCCCACATATGCTCCCTGTGTTCCAACTCATATTGGGCTAGGGGCAAATTCCTGTAGAGCTGTCTAGTGCCCTATGGAACCCAGAATTAACCATTTAGAACAAAGGAAGGGTCCTGACGTAAACTATCCAGTTGTTGGGAAAGATGGTCAATCTAGCTTCATGGAAAAACCCCTAACTCAGACACCATCCTGGCAGACGTGAAAGCCTCCAGGAAGGCCACCTTGAGGGATAAGGGACGAATGCCCACCTTCCGTAAGGTTCAAGGGTGGCCCCATCAGGGCCTTTAGCACTTTGGGGAGGTCCCAAAGGAATACCTATGAATTACAGAGAATGCAGATATGAGGCTGCCTTCAAGAACTGCGAACTGAAGGGAGATGGGAGAGGGAAGAATACTTGTCCCATGACCATACCAACCCCAAGGATGCTACCTACCGGCAGAGAAATTTTTTGAGAGCCCTTATCTGGATTGTTCTGGAGAAATAGTAACACATCTGGGGCTGATGCAGATGTGGGACCTTGGGCCCTCTTGAAACACCACTCACCAAGCATCCTCCAGGTGGCGGGCAGCAGGGCCTCCTGGCCAAAGAGGCACCAGAAATACTTGCCCCACCCCCTCCTTGAATAACTTCCGGATTACTGCCGGAATGAATAGAATGGGGGGGCGTAGAGGAGATCTGGGGCCACCTACTCAGAAGCGCATTGGTCCCCTTCACTCCCTGGGTAGGAACCCTGGAGAAGAATCTGCCTACCTGTGCATTCTGGGAATTGTCAAGAGGTCACCACTGAGGTCCATTATTTCCCCATCTCCCAAGGTCTTTCCTGCATTACACTGGTTTCATGTTAGCTGTTTATAACCATCCCCTAATTATAGCTGGTGATTGGGCCAGCACATTCTATATATTAGGCTTTCAAATTTTTTGAAAAATATACTTTGAAACAAAGTGGCTGTGCGTTCATACGTATGTGGAGACAGCTGGAAGAACCTTTTGAAGTATCTATGTGAACTAGGGTGACTACAGTTGCTTTAGTGAGTAAAAAAGGGGTGCTAACATGCATTCCCATGTGTTTCAAAGCAGTTATCTTAAAGTAGCTGCCCAATTGTACTCTGTAATATAATCAAACCCTATTTAATGAATTTGGGGAGAACAAACTCTCTGCCTGGGGATACTCCTTACATAATGGACAACTCTGTTGCATCTGAAGTAGTTTGGACAAGGCATATAAATTTATGTTGCATTATGATATATTTGTCACATTAGTTTGCTGTGACCCTGCTTGTATTTTATAGGATCAACAGTTGTTTCCAGACAGTGAATAGATGCACAGTATTCTGCATCTCAAGTAGAGTAACAGAAGTTTTGGCAAGAACACAATAAATAGATGTCATCAAATCCTTTCTTTTCTGCTAGTTAGGGAAAGTTTGTTGTCTTCTTAAAATCAAGTTAATTGGAAACTAGCATTTAGCATTTCTCCCCAGCCTCAGATTGAAATTGGGATTTTAGTAAAAGCAGGATGTTCCAGGTAATAAACTGACACTAGGTAATGTCAATTCTAAGAGTCATCAATTTTCTAAAGGAATAGGAAAAAGTTACCTTAGAATTATGCTGTTAATTTTTTCCCCTGTGTTATTTATTTTATTTTATTTTATTTTATTTTATTTTATTTTATTTATTTATTTATTTATTTATTTATTTATTTATTTATTTATTTATTTATTTATTTATTCATTATTTTTATGCACCCCTCTCCAGAAGGACTAGGCTCACAGATAAAAACGATACGATAAATTAACTAAAATAGAATTAAATTACAGCAAGCCGAATTAAACTAAAAATCCCATAATACATATAAAACCCTTCCCCCGAGGAGTCAGCACAGCCCAGCCTGTTCAAACAGCCAAGTTTTTAGGTCACGACGGAAGGTGCGGAGATCAGGGGTCAGGCGGAGCCCCAGAGGCGGTTGGTTCCAGAGAGTGGGAGCCGCTACAGAGTAGGCCCTTCGGGCCGCCAGCCGACACTGAGTCGCAGACGGCACCCCGAGAAGTCCTTGCCTGTGCGTTCATACAGGGCGGTTGGTATTAGATGCCGGCAGTAGACGCTCCCTCAAATAACCCGGACCCATGTCTCGTAGGACTTTGAATGTTAATACTAAGACCTTGAATCTCATCCGGAGGGCAACCGGTAGCCAATGCAGCTCGTGCAGGAGGGGTGTAACATGGGAGTACTGGGACGCTCCCATCACAACCCGCGCAGCCGCATTCTGCACCAGTTGAAGCCTCGGATGGTATGCAAGGGCAGTCCTAAATAGAGAGCATTGCAGTAGTCGGGGGAGGTAACAAGTGCCTGAGTGACAGTGCTCAGGGCATCTCGGTCCAGATAAGGGCACAGCTGGCGAACCAGCCAACCTGGGCAAATGCCCCTGGCCACGGCCCCTACCTGCTCCTCCATCCTGAGCCGTGAATCCAGGAGGACACCCAAGTTCCGTGCCCTGTCCACGGGGCAACACCTCTCCCCATGACCAAAGATGGAATCTCCTGACTGGACCGAGATGTCAGTATGCACAGCCACTCTGTCTTGGCCAGATTGAGCAAGCATGTTCCTGTCCATCCAGATCCGCAGCATCCAGACAATGGGACATCACGGAGAGGGCATCACTGATGTGGCCTGGGGTGGAGATGTACAACTGCGTATCATCAGCGCTGATGATACTTCACCCCAAAGCCACGGATGATCTCAGCGGCTTCATATAGATGTTGAACAGGAGGGCGAGAGAACCGACCCCTGAGGGACCCCACAAGTGAGCCCTCGCGCCAACCTCTGCCCCCTGCCAACACCGATTGCAGCGCCCTGAGAGGAAGGAGGAGAACCACTGCAATACAGTGCCTCCCACTCCCAACCCCGAGATGCCGCAACAGGATACCATGGTCGTGGTATCGAAAGCGCTGAGAGATCTAACAGGACCAGGACAGAGGAAAACCCTGTCCCGAGCCCTCAAGAGATCATCCATCAGTGCACCAATGCCGTCTCCGTGCTATACCGGCCGAAGCCCGATTGGTATGGATCTAGGTAGTCTGCTTCCTCCAGGAAAAGCGGAAACTGCTGAGCCACCACACTCTCAACAACCTTCGCTAAAAAGCAAAGGTTGGAGACTGGACGAAAGTTGTTCAATTCGGCTGGGTCCAGGGCAGGCTTCTTCAGGAGGGGCCGCACCACCGCCTCTTTAAGGGCGGTAGGGAAGGCAACCTCCCTTAATGAAACGTTGACCACTGCCCGGAGCCAGCCGCTCGTGACCTCCCTGGAGGCGTAGACCAAACAGGAAGGGCACGGGTCCAACAAACATGTGGTGGAACTCAGTTGTCACATGATCCTGTCCACTTCATCCTCAGAAACAGGATCGAACTCAGTCCAGATTACATCGGCCAGACCATCTGCACCTCCAGGGTCAGGCCCCTGCACATTAGAGTCCAGCCCTTCCCGGATCCGAGCGATCTTATCCTGCAGGCATAATCCAAATTCCTCAGCTCTGCCCTGCAAGGGATCCACCACAGCCCCCGGATGTAAAAGGGAGCGGGTGACCCCGAACAGGGCGGCTGAGCGGTTACCTGCAGATGCTATGAGGGTGGAGAAGTAAGCCCTCCTTGCCGCTCTCACAGCTACCAGGTAAGTCCTAATATGGGCTCTTAGCTGGGCTCGGTCAGAACCGGAGCGGGTCGACCTCCATCTGCTCTCTAAGGCCCTTCTCCAACGCTTCATCTCCCGGAGCTCCCCTGTATACCAGGGAGCCATCCGGGATCTGTGCCGGGTAAGGGGACGCATGGGGACAACTCTGTTAAGGGCCCCTGCCGCTGCCTGTTGCCAGGCCTCTGTCAGGGCCTCAGCAGAGCTGTGGGCCAAGGATGCAGGGAAAACCCCCAGTTCCGCCTGGAACCTTTCTGGGTCCATCAGGCATCTGGGGCGGAACTATCTAAGTGGCTCCTCATCCCAGCAGTGTGGGGTAGCTTGGCGGAAAGCCAGCTGTAGGAGATAATGGTCTGACCATGGAACGGGATGGACAGAAAAATCACCATCCCCCAGACCATTCCGCCACTGCTCCGAGATGAAAACCAGGTCGAGCATGTTGCCCCCCTCATGAGTCAGGCCATCAATCACCTGAGTCAGGCCCATGGCCGCCATGGAGGCCATGAATTCCTGGGCCAGACCCAAGGATGCCCCAAGGGAAGGCAAGTTGAAGTCACCCAGAACAATAAGCTCAGGGAACTCCAACGCCACCCCCGAGACGGCATCGAGAAGCCCAGGCAGGGCAGGTGCTACATAGCTGGGGGAAAGGTATGTAAGCAACAAGCCCACCCAACTCCCCGGCCCGCTCCTCAGAAGGAGGGACTCACACCCGCCTATCTCCAGAACAGGGACCTCCCTTGGAATCAGGGCTTCCCGAATAACAACAGCCACCCCCACCCTCCCCTGGGCTGTGACCGGTGCAACACCCGAAAACCTGGGGGGCATAACTCAAGCAGAGGGACTCCACCCTCTGGGCCCACCCAGGTCTCGGTGATGCAAGCCAGGTCCGCGGCCTCCTCAATTACCTCACGGAGGAGGGTTGCCTTATTAGCCACGGACCTGGCATTAAAATACACCAGTCGGAGCCCAGGGGTCCTAGATCCTGGGCCCCCAGGAAGTTGGGAGGAGGCAATGGGGTCAGAGCACGTCACCATATGAAGGCACCGGGGGCGTGCTCCCCTAACATGATGTGGCCCCATGCCTTGTCGTCCCCTGCCGAGCCCAACCACCCTGGAGATCGTCGCTCCCACTCTCGCCTCTGGGGCCCCGCCGGCCCCCCCCATCACAGCACCCCCATCACAGTCCTGCACTGGGCTGCGCTGAGTCCCGTCTTCACAACCCATCCCCCTCCCTAGCCCTCTTAAAAAACGATCTAAAAACCTAATCAAGGAAGCCCCGGGAACCCTCTTACTACCCCTCCCAGGACCCCACCCCACCCCCGTGCCATGCCACCTCTCCGGGTTCCATAACCTGTCCTTGAGGTGGGCCGTCGAAAGTCCAGCGGGCCAGACCCAAGAGAGAGGGGACTCCAGGCCTGCAAGTCCGCGGAAGAATAAGTCCAGATCTCATAGAGATGTAGCATAAAGATATAACATAGAGGGGGGTGGTCAGATGATAGAACAGCTGTCCAAATGTTGGAATTATAAAAGCCCAGTGATGTCCAGAGAAATGGTAGCCAGAGGGTCCAGGGGCAAACATCAGGACTGCCCTCTCACAGAAGTCCTGTGGACCGATGACCAGGTCCCGCCCCCAACCAGACCCCCACGCTCTCACCACGGGGATCCCAGGCAAGCCAATTAAGACAGAGATGGAAGACCAGGCTAGATGAAGAGGGGAAGGGCGCCCCTGCCAGGCTGCTCCCTCACAGCAGCCAACCGGTGGGGGCCACCCAAAACCCCTCAGCCAGAATCCACCAGGCAAAGAGGGGCATGGAGGAAGACCATTCTTAATGTCTGACCCCGCTAGAGTGACAAAAGCCGTAAAAAACAATGCAAGATAAGAAGAGAAGTGATGGGGGGGGGAGTGTGAGTGAAGCCACCAGGCCAGTTCCAGTGCGGGTAGATCTTCATAAATCAGTTCCCAGAGGAGCCCATCTCAACCGGGGTGGCAAAGCTGGTGACTGAAGGCCAGGACCAGCGGCGGCCTCGGGGCAACTCAATCCCACTCTCCAGGCCCAATGAGGCCGCCCACCAATCCGCCGCCCCCATCCACGCCGCTGTCGCCCACACCTTCCGGCATCTGGCTACACCCCCGACATCGCGACCATTTCGTCGGTCTCCGCCGTCGCCGCTGCCACCGGCACTCTCACGGACCCCCGCCACAGACGAGGTCGTGGCTGGAAACGGGCGCCGGACCGAGAGCTGCGTCATCATCTCTCCCAATGCTCTTCTCATCGCCAGCACACCCAACTCCGCCCGACTCCAAGGCCCGGAGGCCTGAAAACAGTCAGCTGGCCGAATCCGTGGGGAAACCTCGCAACCGACAGACCAGCCTGGCTCCAATGACATCAGCCAGCGCTCCAGACCCTCCGACATCAAAGCTGAGGGGGTCAGGGGGTTTTGGTCAGCTCCTTGCCCCTCATGGACAGCAAAAGAACCACTTTCCCCCAGGGACTCTTAATGCTGAGTGGCCATTGTTAGGGACATGCGCAGAAACTTTATTGCCTCATCTCAGTCATTGTACCTTTTGTTCAACTTACAAGCTTTTTATCTCAAAAGTGGCCTCTAATTAGGAGTGAACTGGCATTATCTTGTGATCTATCAAAACAAGATTCCACATTTTCATGTACAGGCAGTCTTCAGCTTATAACCATAAAGGAACCTCCCCATTATGATCTTAGTCATGGTGGTCATAAAGCAAGTTATCAGGTGACTGACTCAATTTTACAATCTCTTTTTACAATGATTGTTAAGCAAATCACCACGGTTAAAGAAATAAAGGTAGGATAATAATCAAATAAATAAATAAATACATCCGGGGTCATTAAGCAAGTCCATTGTTTGATATGAGGTATTTTTAGTAGAAACAGGAAGTAAATGCCAGGTTTTGGCAAAATAGCAATAGCAATAACACTTAGACTTATATAGCACTTCACAGTGCTTTACAGACCTCTCTAAGTGGTTTACAGAGTCAGCATATTGCCTCCAACAATCTGGGTCCTTATTTTACCGACCTCAGAGGGATGGAAGGCTGAGTCAGCCTTGAGCCAGTCAGGATTGAACTCCTCACAGTGGGCAGAGTTAGCTTGCAATACTGATTCTAACTACTGCACCACCATGGCTCAAAAATGCCATAAATTGTGGTCATGTGATTATGGGACACTGCAAAGGGCTAGAACTTCAGAACTGGATTGTACATACCTTTTTGGGATGTGTCTGTCATAACTTTGAATGGTCATTAAATGAGCAGTCATAATTTGAGGACTACCTGTATGTTTTTCTACTGGAGGTTCTTACAGGATTTTATGAGTTTAACAACTTTGCATTTTATCTCTTCCATCAGTGAATGTTTTGCATGTTATTTGTTAAACTTAAAAAGAGATGCCTACCTTTTCTCTTTTACTTAAAAAAATAAAGTTTGATTCTTTTTAACACCAAGTGAGGTTGATCTATCTTCTAAAAGAAGGCCATGATTATTTCTCTGGTCACATGCTTCTATGCTACAAAGCCAAGAGGAAGTGTTATATAATTTTATCACATTTTTTCCACCAGTAAGATCAAGGTATACATAGTTGATGGCTTCCAGGCAACCATCCACTTTGACAGAGATCAGCTTAAGCAAGGTGAATGGTTTAAATACCTCCATTCAGTTGTCAAATAATATCTGCCACTGCTTTTGGCAAGAAACAACACGAGTGATACTTCTAGAATGTGCACTTACCAATCATTACTGATGCTGCTGTATGGTTCAGAATCTTTGACCCTGCTTGAATGATTGAAAAGCTTGAGGTTTTCCAAACACGCTGCCCATCAGGTAATCCTTGACTTATGACCACAATTGAGCCCAGCATTTCCATTGCTAAGCAAGACAGTTGTTAAATGAGTTTTGCTCCATTTTACCACTTTTTTTGCCACTGTTGGTAAGTAAATCACTGCAGTTATTATGTTGGTAACAAAGTTTGTAAGTAAATCTAAGTTTTCCATTGATTTTGTTCGTCAGAAAGTTAGAAAAGGTTATCACATGACCCCGGGACATTGCAACTGTCATAAATACATGCCAGTTGCAACACATCTGCATTTTGATCACATGACCACGGGGAATGCTGCAATGGTCATTAGCATGAGAAGCAGTCATATCAGTGCCGTTATAAGATCAAATGGTTACAAAATGAATGGTTGTAAGTTCAGGACTACCTGTACTGAAGATTGGTGATTTGATGTTGGGACAAAATGCAAAAAGGAACAATTAAAGAATGATGCTGCAAATAATCTATGGTAGCAATTAAATACAGAAGTATCAAAGGCAGTGATTACACCTCACTGTTGAATGGCTCCCGCCAACTTCCTTATCAGTTGACCTGGAAATCATGCCTCATGGTTGGAAAAGTATCAAAGTGATCAGCTCAACAGAACATATTTAGAAACTTAGGCTCCTCCTGATAGAAATAAAACTCCTGTCTTACAATAAACAAAACTAGAGGAATGTGCTACAATCTCATCTCTGTGGGTCATTATCAAATGCGAGCTAAGGACTTTACATTCAAGTTCACTTGCCACTTCAGTGGGAAGGTAAAGCATTCCATGAGTCTCAATGTATAGTCATGCTGGCCACATGACCACAGAAATATCTTCGGACAATGCTGGCTCCTTCAGATAGGAAATGGAGATGAGCACCACCTCCTAGAGCAGGGGTGTCAAACTCAATTTCATGAGGGCTGCATCAGAGTTGTGTTTGGCCATGGGGGGGCATGGCCAGCATGATGTCATTTGTGTCGGGGGCGCCTATGGTGGCTGGAGTGGTCTACCAGTGAAAACAGGCTCCCGAGCTCCGCATCATGTTTTAAGAAATATGTTATTCTCCATTGAGCTGCTCTGAGCATCCAGAGAGTGGGAGGTGCTTAGTCTCTCTGCTTGGATAGACTGGGCTTAATTAAAAGACGCTGTTACTCCTCAGCTCCTACTTAACGTCCCCCAGTTTTAGCTCAGCCTTTGGTTCGATAGGCAGCATTCCTTGATCGGAGCAGGAACAAATTGAGGTGAATAGATCATTATTACACAGATTGGCTTTTACAAATTTTTTCTTCTAAATTTCATCAGCAAGATCCAACTGCAATTGGAGAGAAGCAGTCGGTACGATCGCGGATCGTCTCTGGCGTTCCAGCCGCATTCGTGCCCATAAAGGCAGAGGCTTAGAACCCTGCCATTCTAATTCGGACATCGCGCCTTTTCAAATGATGAAGCTTTCCCTTTCCTTCGCCCTAATTTCCTCGTGCCGCCCTTCTTGCCATTGCATTCCCGAACTTCGCGCTGTTTATAAGGACTGTGTTTTTCTCAAACTTTGCCAGCGATGATGGGGTGGGGGCGTTGCAGCCCTGATTCTCCCCTATCCACCGCTCAATCACGGGATAGCCATTTAGTAATCCATTGGGCGACGAAGGTATTGCTGTGTGTGGCGCCAAAAATATGTCTGTGCCATTCTGAGTCGGGGACTGTCCGCCATTTTAAACGCACATTTCCGAGGCCACAGGGCCAGTACCATGTTGCATCGTGGGGTCCATGTGGATTTTCCCAGCCTACTGTTGAGAGGCTTTATTCCCCTTAAAACTCTAGACACAGAGACCAGGGGAAAGAAACATTCTACTCCCTTTAGCTCCGGTTTGGGAGATTAATTCATTGGTATTTGTTGGCTGACCTCACAGTTCAAACAAGTATTTATATATAAATATATAAGTGCAGCACCATCAGCCAGTACCAAGGCCTGAGGCCTGTGGAGACAGCTGTTGAGGGCCTATTGTAGTGAATTGCCCTATCTAGCGTTCTCAAATTTGACCTATTTGATCTTTATCAGTATATTGAGGCATTAAGTCTTTTTATTCAATACATAACGTATATATATATAAAGAACTATATGTATATGTCTTTATATAGATAATATATACATTTAATAATTCATTGTTATTTGAAAAGAATACTAATTCTAATTCTAATTTTAATTCTAATAACAATAACAATAATAATAATATAAACATCTCAATTTTTAGATATTTTAGATCAAAATAGGGGAGTGAATATTGATTGGGTTCCCTGTCCCAACCGTGGTACAGGAGCCCGGACGTGCCAACCGTCCATACATATATTTATATCTATATCTATATCTATATCAATTCATATCTATATCTTTATACAGTCATCTCGTATCTCTGAGATACTTTAAAGAATTGCAATGGCAAGTAGAGGTGGAGCTAAGGCACGGACTCAAGACAAGTCTAACAGAGCTAAGGGTCCTTCAAAGGCCGCAGAGAAGGATGTGATCAGACACCAAAAAGCACTGGAAAAACAAATTGAAAAGAACACAAGGGATACTGAGTTTCCCAGCCCCCTACTCCAGCCCCACAACCTCAGACTCATGCAACCCCTACATCTCTAGACCTGTCCATGCCATCTCGGCCAACTGCCACTGTAACATCAGGTGCACAGGCATTGAGAAGAGCCCCTGAAGCAACTTTCACTCCCACGGTGGCCGGCCTATGCCAGGAGGAGTTTCTTCCAGATGAGGTTCCAGACACAATGAAGGCATGGATGGAGTTGGCGATTTGCCGAGGAATCGCAGCAGGGGTGCAACAATCCCTCATGGCCAGACAACTCACAGTGTCGGAATGTGACTCTCACTCAGTGAGATCTCTAGGAAGAACTGACCTGCATTATCCTCAGGTACCTCCCCAAGGGGAGCTTTCTATAATTTCCTATATACATTCACAAGACATTCAGGAGGTGGGAGAAGGAGTGGATCAACTGGAACAAGTAGATGTAGTCTCAGTTCATGATAGTGAAGACCCCCTGGGGGCAGAACCCCTAGAAAGAGCATGTCTGATGACGAGGACATCAAGTCCGACCACCCTACTTTTATGGGTCTATTTCGCCCACAACTATTCAAACCCCTCCTGCGTAAGGCCAAAACCACAGCTCGCCTTGATAAGTCTCCCTCTGTCCAGCAACCAGTATCTCAAGAAGAGTCAGAGGATTTAATTTTCTCACAGCTCATTAATGAGGTTGATATTATTCCGGTCCCTCAGATGTTTTCAGACCTGATCCAGAAACAATGGACCTCAGCAGCAACGTATCCAGCCCCCACTAGTTTTGATAAAAAATTGTTTAATTTAGCCTCAGACTTCTCTGATTGCTTGAGTACCCCTGAAGTAGACGAGCCTGTAGTAGCTCTGGCATCCTTCTCCACTATTCCCACCGAGGCGGAGGAGGCCCTTAAACCAGAGGAGAAGAAGGCCGAGATCACTCTCCGAAAGGCGCATCAATCAGATGTGTGGGCCATAAGGGCGGCAACAGCCGTGTCCTTTTTCACTAGGACCTCCCTTAGGTAGCTCCGTCACCTGAGAGACACCATACCAAATTCAAATATCAGAGCTCATCAGGACATCGCCAAACTGATTGCAGCCGCAGAATTTACTGCAGATGCCACATTTAATTCGGTGAAATTTTCAGCTTGGGCCATGGCATCTCAGGTTACAGCCCACAGATTACTATGGCTTAGATATTGGCAAGCCAACACAAAACATAAATGGAAGCTAGCTTCTTCTCCAATTTTGGCTAATGAATTATTTGGCACTGCCCTAGACCCTCTACTAATTGAAATCAGAAGCAAGAAAAAGATTCTTCACTCCCTCCTCCATTGCTCAGACAATAGGACCTTTCTGCCCTTTCAGAGGGGCTCCTTTCAACCCTATTATCAGGGTCCCTTCTCGCCTAGATTCCAGAGGGGATTGGGACATGGGGTGCCCAGCAGTCCAATAGATCAGACTTCTCCGACAGGCTTTGCAGGGGCGGACAAGGGAGGAGACCTTTTAGGGGAACAGGAAACAGGTTTCCTTCGATCCAGATAAATTCAGGGATCTCGCTCCCATTGGGGAAGCTTAAGACTCTTTGCAGACCGTTGGGATTATTCCACGACAGACTCCTGGGTTCGCGACACCATCAGATTTGGCCTGGCTCTAGAGTTCCACTCCACACCCCCGAACTTTTTTATGCAATGCCCTCTATCCAGGAATCCTGTTAAAAGGGACCTGATGGAGACAGCAGTCAATCACTTATTGGAGATTAAGGCCATCCAACCAGTACACCGGGATCAACAGGGCCAAGGGTTCTACTCACTACTTTTTGTAGTCCCTAAGAGTTCGGGGGGATGAAGAGCAATCCTAGATTTAAAATGACTCAACTGTACTCTAGTCTACCGCAAATTTAAAATGAGTACACTGCAATCCATTCTGCTTAGCATAAGGAAGGGCGACTTTTTAACATCTATCGATTTGACAGCGGCATACTTACAACATAGCAATCAGGCCCGCACACACCAAATTTCTCAGATTCTGCTACAACAATCAACATTTTGAATATGTTGCTCTACCCTTTGGACTCTCATCTGCCCCAAGGACATTTACTAAGATCCTGGCAGCTCTGACCATCCACCTTAGGCATACTCCTGTGAGACTCCAGTGCTACCTGGATGACATTTTGATCTTATCTCACTCATCCAGACAGGCAAAATTGGACACTCAAATTACATTGTGAACCCTTCAACAACATGGTTTTTCAATTAATTGGGCAAAGAGTCATTTGTTTCCCTCAACTCGTTTATCTCACCTGGGTGCGGTAATAGACACTCTTGAAGGAAAAGTGTTTCTATCCCCTGAGAGACAGGAGAGCATTAAGAATTTAGCTCAAAATATTAGGACCTTAAAAAGAGTTTCTCTAGCCGATTTGTCCAAATTGTTAGGGAAAATGATTTCTTATATCTGATGATTTCTTGTATTATTCCCTGGGCATGGTTCCATGCTAGATCGCTCCAATGGTTCCTTCTTCCATACTTATTACCAACAAAAGTCCTGCTTTCTCTACTCTGGTGGACAGTCCCAACCATCAACAAGGGTTGTCCACTGAAAGAGCCCCACAGACTCACCATTACTACAGACGCCAGCCTCTTTGGATGGGGGGCATATTTCCAGTCCCTCTCGGCTCAAGGACGTTGGTCGACAGTGGAACAACTGAACAACATCAATTGGTTGGAGCTCAGGGCAGTTCATCTGGCTCTTCGCAGTTTCCTTCCACATATCCAAATGAGGAATATCCTCATACTCACAGACAATGTCACAACAAAAGTGCATATCAACAGGCAAGGGGGTACACACTCGAAACACCTTATGAGGGAAGCAGAGAGGCTATGCCTCTGGGCAGAAAAGAACTTGCGATCCATCAAAGTGGAACATATTTCCGGCCTAACAAACACACAGGCAGACTGGCTAAGCAGGGCTACAGTAGACCAGTCAGAGTGGCGTCTACATCCGGAAATGTTTCAGGAGGCTGTGCAGAGATTCGGCCTGCCAGTTATAGACCTGTTCGCTTCCCCTCTGAACTCGCAACTTCTGAGATTCATTTTGAGATACCCATCCCAAGTGGCAGAGAACATCAACGCCTTCCGTTGCCGGTGGCCCCATGGCCTACTATACGCTTTTCCCCCTCTCCCACTAATATCCAAGGTACTCCAGAAGATTCTAGATGAGAAAGCGGAGCTGATATTGGTGGCACCATTCTGGCCCAGGAGGCCATGGTTCGTGGACCTCAGGAGCCTCTGTACAGAGGAACCGTGGAAAATTCCATCGCACAGGATTCTGCTCACCCAGGGACTGATCCAGTACCCGGACCCTCAATGGCTACACCTAGTCATCTGGAGGTTGAGTGGCGACATCTAAATCTCCTGTCTAGGGTGATCAAAACAATCCAAGCAGCTTGTCATCCTTCAACGAGCCACGTACATAATGCCACATGGAAGACCTTCTATACATGGTGCTCCAAATCCAACGTGGACCCATTTTCTCTGTTAGTGGCACAAGTTTTGGAGTTTCTCCAAGATGGTCTAGACAGGGGCCTCTCGCCGAACACCTTAAGGCGACAGGTGGCGGCTATTGCATCGGTGGTGCACTGGAAAGACCTAACATCTATCTCCCACCATCCACGAATAAAGAGTTTTCTTTGGGGAGCTACTAATTTATGTCCACCAGAAGTACATCGTTACCCAACCTGGGACCTTAACCAGGTACTTATAGTGCTCACTAAGGGTCAATTTGAACCACTGAGAACTACCAGTCTACAATTTCTAACATACAAGGTAGTTTTTCTTGTAGCTATAACATCAGCACGACGTATCTCAGAAATAGCAGCTCCATCGGCCCGAAAGGACCTCTCTATATTCCATGCGGACAGAGTGGTTCTGCATCCAGACCCTACGTTCATACCAAAGGTCAATTCTGCCTTCTACAAGGCACAAGAACTGGTACTCCCAAACTTTTGTCCCAGGCCTTCTAAGGGCCTAGAGCACCATTGGCACCAACTGGATCTCCGCAGAGCTCTCCATATGTGCTTGCATAGAACAGTTCCATTCAGGAAAACTGAAGCCCTCTTTGTATCCTTTCAGCCAACCACTCAGGGGCAGAAGGTCTTACCTTCAACTATAGGCCGGTGGTTGAAGGCCACAATAGCCAAGGCGTACGAGACTCAATCATTACCCGTGGCTAGAGGCATCACGGCACATTCCACAAGGAGCGCAGCTACTTCAGCGGCCTGGGCAGCGCAAGCTCCTATAACAGAAATATGTAGAGCAGCAACATGGGCCTCCCCATCGCCTTTCATTAGGCATTACAAAATTGATGTCTTTGCTTCTGCTGAGGCCTCTTTTGGTAGGAGAGTGTTACAACACGTACATTCGGACATTGGGGGTACTCCAACCCAGACTGAGACCCTCCCGTAGGACAAGCCAAGCTTTGGTATGTCCACTCTCTGGATGCTTGGAGCAGCTCAATGGAGAAGGGGCGTTGGTACTTACCTGATACACCCGTTCTTGGTGAGCTGCGATGAGCATCCAGCCCCACCCAATTTCCGTCTGGTGGGATCGTGTTCTGGCCAACGGCTAACAAAGTATACAACTCAGAAAGAGGTCGAGGGTTTCAACACTTCGTCTTCGCCAAAACTGGGGGACATTAGGGAGGAGCTGAGGAGGAGTAAGAGCATCTTTTAATTAAGCCCAACCTATCCGAGCAGAGAGACTAAGCACCTCCCACTCTCTGGATGCTCGTTGCAGCTCACCGAGAATGGGCGTATCAGGTAAGTACCAACGCCCCTTTTGTGTAGCTGGGAAAGGTCTAGCCCTGCATAAGTGTAGCTGGAATAAATATATTTAACTATTACTTGTTCTCCTTGTGCTGATTTTCAGATTGTAATTTTGGGAGACACTTTTTTCTCCTTCTGTGTGTTGTACTGTGAAAGAACTGTGATCTCTGAGAATACCTGTGAACTTGCTATATTATGTTATACTTTGAATAAGGATCTGTAATTCAATTGGAATGGACTTGGAAAAATATCACTGTTTATTGATTAGGCTGTTGAATTTACTTATTCCAGTCATAGTCACAGATTGACTTTCTCAGGCTTTTTGTGAGAAGAAACTTGGTATGACATTCTGAGCTGGTTGGAAGATATTTTGCTTAGTACAGTTCCATGTACTTTTAAAATGGTGTTTTTTCTAGTCTTTGTTTCCAGAGAAAAGTGAGGGAAAGTGTGTGGGCAAGGAGTTATGTCTCAAAAGCTAGCAGGATGGTTAAAATAAGAATTCTAGTGATCTGTTCTCAAGATTCTCACAGAAGTAGCATAAATTATGCAAAATAAAATAATAGAAGTGACAACAGAATTCAGAAGATTATATACCATTTATTTTGCATTGATTTAAATGACAAGTGCCAGGTTTTTGCTGGTAGAGTATAATAACTAAAATAACTAAACAACTAAAAATAAAACTTAAACTGTGTGTTAAAAATTAAAGCCACACTTTTAATTTTAAATCAAGTATGTCTTAAATAAAGGAAGCATTTTTTAAATTTATTCTTTACTGCTTTTAAAATAATGACAGAGGTAGAAAAAAAGACAATGATAAAATGCATGCATTGTCATAGAAAAGGAAGGAAAAAAAAGACGAAAGTGTAACAAAGGAAGAAAAAATAGGTATAATGTATCATTTTAGTTATAGTTACATCTATATATAGTTTTCTATATTTCTAATATGTTTATATAATCATATTATAACCTACTGTGTTTTTATGAATGATCCTATATTTCATATATGTCCATGCAAAGTCTGTGTCTACAGGCAATCTGCTGATAGGTGCCAAGTGCCACCAGGTCCTTAATCTATTGAGTGATTATATACCATTTATTTTGCATTGATTTAAATGACAAGTATCTTTCCCATGCTGCTTTTTTTGGCCATGGTAAAGGCATAGAGAATCCATTTATATTGTCCAGTTGTCAGGTTGTAAGTACAGGTAGTCCTTGATTTCCAGCAGCTCATTTAGTGACCGTTCAAAGTTACAATGGCACAGAAAAAAGTGAGTTATTTTTCACACTTAAGAACGTTGTAGCATCCCCAAGGTCATGTGATTTACATTTGGATGCTTGACAACTGACTCACATTTATGACAGTTGCAGTGTCCCATGGTCATGTGATCTCTTTTTGTGACCTTCTGACAAGTAAAGTCAATGGGGAAAATGGTTGATTTCACAACCATTTTACTAATTTAACAACTGCAATGATTCAGTTAACAATTGTCGTAAAATGGGGCAAAATTCACTTAACAAATTTCCCACTCAACATAAATTTTGGGCTCAATTGTGGTCTTAAGTTGAAGACTACATGTGCTAGGGATGTAGTTCAAAAGAATATTACGGTCTGAAAATTTTAGCTTTTGTCATAGAATTATATAGAATCCAATATTTTCTCCAAAAACTTGTGTAAAAATGTGTTTTGCAGAAGCATTACCTTATTATATTTCCAACAAAACCCATTTTGTACAGCTCTGTTCTATATAAATTTAATAGAATCCAATATAATCTAAGTATTATTTTTTGTTGCATACATTGTAACTTGAAATCCATTGGCACTCTTGCTATAAAAGTTAAAACTGTTTCCCACTGTCAAGGCAATATAGGAATCTATAATTCTTTATTCCATTCATTTCTTAACATCTCCATTTCAAATTGATTGACTGGTCACAAATCTCTACAGAAACTAATAATAAGTTTTTTTTTAGTTTTTAAAAGGTTTAATAATTATTCTGTATCTCAGATGTAAATGAAAGTCATATTCAGACAGATACACCATTCATACTAATGATTCTTCTAATGTTACAGTTGTGGATTCCTATACTGAGTCTCCCAACATACGAAAGTTGCTCTATTTATTCAAGTACCTTGTGGGTCACATTTGTTTCTAGGTATACTTAAAATGAATTTTAAGAAGCCTTTCACTCTGCGCAGAAGGATGTCATTACATTCTTTTTATTGATGTGGTAGAAGCTATATGCTATGTGCCAAGTCCAAGTTCAGAGGGAATTGAACAGATAATGTATTAGCCTTATTTATATCAATATTTATAATTGTATCTAGAAATGTATTTTCTAGTATCCTAATAGAAATGGAAGTGTGAAGTTCTGCTTGGCTGTGAACATTTTTGAGATGAGTTGAAAGGTTATGGTTAGGATTTCTAACCAGTAAAATAAACATCTAATTTAAAATATCACAATCTCCTTTTATGTTTTAGGCATTTAAAAAAATATCTTTGTATTAGCATAGTTTATTCCTTACACTCCAGCCATCACTGGGTTGGAAACGAGTTATTGAATAATAAGCAAAGACAGATTCAGTTGTGAGAAACAATAGAAAGAAGAAATTGGTATTTCAGAGACATGAGAGATTTTAACAGCTGAGGTAAGATTGAAATAATAATTAAACACAATTTTTTGAACAAGTTTTGAGTTTTGCAGAAGAACTTACACAATTAAAGACACTTAGTGTCACTGTGTTTCAGGAGCGAATAATGGAATTGGATGAGTGGGTTCCAGATGGTCTGATAATCACATCCAACAAAACAAAGACAAGTATTTGACTACATCTTGCTTTAGAGAGAGATTTGCTGTGTTGTCACTTTTTACAGATTTAGAGTCTATAATAATATTCTATCTTTCAGCTTTATTTTATCTCCCACCCCCCAAAATAATACTCTACAATACTTAGAAATCAGCAAGAGACAATTTTCCAGTTCCCTTTCACACCTAATTTGGACTGTTTGTGCTTAGCCTTGTGATAGCCTTGCAAACTGCAAAGCCTAAATCTGATGTCTTTTTCTGCTTTTATATTTATTTTCAGAGAATTCATATTCAGCTACTCAAACTGACATTATTAGTCACTTCTATATCCTTACCTAAATTAAAACTTAGCTTGACATGTTGTAATGATACACAATAAGATTTTTTTAAAGGCTCTGTGTAAACATATTCAGAATCTCTGCAGAGATGGAAGCCTATCATTTTCAGTTGTTGTCATAGGACAGTATGCTTGATAAACTACAGTATGACTTTAAATTTGTAGAAAAGGAATGCAATTATCTGAGCCCATGTCACTTTTTCTTTGCCCTTACCTCTAATAGGATAGCTAAACATATGAATTCTTTGCTATCCTATGGTTTGTTTTAGAATCTACCTTTCTCTTTATTTTTCCTTATCTAATATTTAATAGACATTATCAATATACCCATTTTTGCCAAATTCATAGAATGTAAACAGTTTTACTAGATTAGAAGAATTTGGCAGTGATTTACCATTGGACCAGTTTTGTTTTGTAACTCTTTAATAGATAGAAGTATAATCATATACATGATATACATTTGATATTTACCATTTTTCCGATGAAGCTGACTTGGAAATATCTTGTATGAGGCCTAGGAATTTGGTTTGAGCTAACCTTAAAATCATCCCTCCCAAGAAAAGACAAAGAGCACGTATTATATAAGGTGAACAATGTATGAGAGAATTTGCTGCGTTTCGCCTGCATGCATCCCTGCCCAGCTGAGGTATTCATTAATCAGTGCTACTCTTTCAAATACTGTGTCTCTTTGATTGGTTATCAATATGAGCCATGACCAGATCTCATGGCTTCAAACCCTTCCGGACCCTCCCTGCCAAAGTATGTCTAATTTAGTCATTCACACAATATTTGGAAGGGAAGTCTGGTTATCAGTTTCTGTAGACTAATAATATACGTGCATCATCTTAGATTAAATGGATCTATGTCACTCCATTTTATACATTAAAATTCTACCTAGTTGCCTTGAAAGTCTTTTGAGGCGGATGGGCAGTCTGTCTAGACTGTTCTCAATAAAACTGTCTACTCTGGGTTAAATGATGCCACTAACAACACAATTCACTTGGCACGGCTAATGCTTACAGGATTATGTATGATAATGCCTTCTTGGATCAGTCTGGTGCCCACTGAATCCATCTAGTACAACACTCTTTCTCAACAGCCATCCATCCGCCAATTGAAATGCCTCTGGGAATTTATAAATTGGGCATAAAGAAGATAATCTGTCCTTGTTTGGGTACAGTATGTGATACACAGATGTTTGCTGCCTCTGAAAAGAGATTGTAATCAGTTGTCATGGACTTTAATCATTCATCTACAGACCTTTGAAATGAGAAGCCACATCTGGATGAATGGAATAGGATAATCTGAAGCCTCTCAAGGCCAGTGCCTGAACTTAGCATTTTGATGAAAATGTATTTTGTTCTGCTAGAATGTGGGTAAAAAGCTAATTACATCCTCCATATAAGAAAGGCTACTATAAAGCTAGGAGAATGGAAAGAAAGAAAAACAAGAAACAGCATTAACAAATACACTGTATACTGCCTTCCAAGAAAAAAGACATTGGTAGCCTTTGGGTTAGCTGAGGAGGTATTCTGTAATGAAACAAGTTTTGCAAGTGTATCTCTTCAAAGAGAAACAGCTTATATCCTCTACAGTGGTGCTTAGAAGTTTCCACATAAGTTCTAAAACTAGATAAAGAAAACCCAAATAAACAAATGAGTCAAAAACATTGTTCATTGATGTATTGATTAGTTATTCAAAGCTACACATGTGTGACAAAAATATGTAGACCTTTGCTTTAAATAACTTGGATAGTAGTAACTGCAGCTAAACACCTCTGACAACTGTTGATCAATCTTGCATATTGACTTGGAGAAAAATTGAATCCACTCCTCCTTGCAAAACAGGAGGATGTTGGGCATCCCATGAACAGCCCATTTTAGATCCTTCCACTATATTTCTCTAGGATTAAAAGTCAGGACTTTAACTTGGCCATTCCAAAACATTAACTTTCTTCTGCTTTAACCATTCTTTACCTGTGTGATTTCTGTGTTTTGTGTTTAGACTTATAGAAGGGATAAGGTTCTTATTTTGAAGTGCAATGTCTTTCGCCAAACATAACCCTTTTCATTCAAGACCCAACGTTCCATTTTGCTTTCACCAATTCACAGAATATTCTTCCAATTACCACCTGGTTTATCTCATGGTCTATTATTGCAAACTGTAGATAGACAGCAAGAGAGAATAGTGGCTTTTTTCTTGCAACCCTGCCATGCACACTGTTGTTGTTCAATGATGGTGGTCCCATAAACACTGACATTTACCAGTGCAAGAGATGTCTTTAGTTCCTTATACATTAACTTGGGTTGCTTTGAGACTTCCCAGAGTAAAGTATTTCAAGCTTTGTTATTGGTATAATCTTGGTTGGCCAATCACTCCTGGGGAGAGTAACAATGATGTTGAATTGCCTCCATTTATACCTAACCTGCTTGGAATAATGGAGTCTAGACTTCTTGGAAATAATTTTGTAACCTTATCCAGCTTGGTGAGCACCAAGGACTGCTGTTTTAAAGAACCCTCAGAAATCTCCTATATTCAAACCATGACACGCTTCCACATACCTGTGTTGTGAAGATCAGACTTTGATGGTGACTAGCCAGAATTCTGTTCTTTAAATAAGGCAGAACCTGCCACACTCATCCCTGATTAACATCCTGTTAAAACAAAATTATTTATGCAAAAATTTTGAAAATTCATAAAACTTTAAGCAGCAGTTTATTCATGGGTCCAGGGTACTTGCGGGAACGCCTCCTGCCAGCATCACTCTCTGATCGCCCTGTTCGCTCTCATAGGAGGGGCCTCCTTGGGGTGCCGTCAGTCAGATATTGTAGGCTGGCGGTCCCCAGGGCTAGGGCCTTCTCTGTGGGAGCACCTGCCCTTTGGAATCAGCTCCCCGTCGATCTCCGTTTGGCCCCTGACCTCCGCTCCTTCCGCCGGGACCTGAAGACTTGGTTGTTCCAACGGGCCGGCCTTGAATGACCCGGGGGGGGGGGGGGTTGGGTTTATTTTAATTTTATTTGGCTTGTTTACTGTTTAATTTTGTTTTATTGTAAATTTTTCTCTGTTTTAATGTTCGCCACCCTGAGTCCTTAGGGAATAGGGCGGCATACAAGTCAAATAAATAAATAAATAAATAAATATAATTGATAAAGATTTTGCTCTATGCACAGGGAAAAAAAGGCAAAAATATCCAGAGTTTGAAGTCCAATATGTGTATTGTATGATTATTAGTTTACAATGGTAGCTGCAAGATCTTAACATATATTATCTAAATACTAAATAAGATTGGAACAAATTATTTTATATTTGCTCTGGTTTCAGATCAGACATTATTACTGCTCACTCATCAGGGATTGTGAAGTGGAGTCTCTTTCCTTATGTGGTTATTCTTGGCTAGCTGGATCACCTTGTCCCTGTGGCACAATATGTTAATATATTTTTGGGGAGGGGCAATTGAAAAGTATGCAGATTTTCCTCCTGTTTCCCTCTCAACGGTAGAGAGAGATGTGAGGGGCTAAAGTAAACTCAATGCACATTGCTAGCAAGAGACAGAAAATGAGTCAGACTAGAAGCTGTTCTTATTCTGTCCAGATGTTTGTCACTTGTTTGCATGCCTGGTTTTTCTCAGGAAAAGAAAAAAGAAATTAATGTTATTAACCTTCTTCTGTTGAGTTCATTATCTGAAGAATATAGAGATAGACTATAAATCTCTGGATGAGTGCAGAACTAGTTGATTCTTCGGATTATTTACAGAGAGGCTACATTGCTGGAGTCTAATGGAAATGGCAGCCAAAAGTCTGGGTAACAGAGAGTCCTGATTCAGTTCTTTTTTCTTCTGTATGGCAATATGAGTTAAATTTTAAATTAGATTAGAGGGTTTTTTATATACTGATAATAAGATGACAAAAAGCAAAACGTATGTTTTTATCAAAGTATATAAAATGGCTAGTGGGATATAGCTTTTGTGTGTAAAATCAATGCTAATGGCAATAGTTATTTAAGTACATACCAGGTTGATTAAAACACATTTATATGTAGTTTGACCACTTCTTCTGTCTCTCTCCCCACAATACATAAGATGTCAAAGGTGAATCTTTTGGGGGGGAAGAAGGTTCATCAGTCTGCTCCATTTTCACTCCTCGTGATTGTACTTCTTTAATGAAATTAGTCCATCTGTTGATGAATACAATTAATAGAAAGCTGGGGTCTTTATTTTCACATTTTTACAAGGTTAAAATGAAGGAGGGAGAATGAGCAGCTGTGTCAATAGAAGAAGAGCTCTAGACAGGGTGGAGAAGCTGAAAAGCCCTTTTAAAGTGGAGACAATTGTAATTTGAAGTGTTTGTTTATCATTTTTGCCTAGTTAGGCTATTTTCAGGTATTTCTTGATGAAATGTTAGCATCTTTGCTTTGTACAAGCTGGAGCTTGTTTTATGATGAATTATTGAGGAATGCTTTATAAAAACAAACTGAAGTTTTATTAGAAAACTGTTTACATAGTATGTGGTATTTCAATATTGCAGAATCTTCCTTGTATAATGAATATATGTCCAGTATTTAATAAATTTAATTCTCTCTAATTATCTTTAAGGACATTTTAACTTCATCACAAATACTGTATTTTCTTAGAGCAGGCAAGAATAATCAACTTTTTCAGACACTGGCATCTATTCTTTAAGAAGACTCATGAAGTTTAATGAGTTTTGTCTAAAAATATGCATGAACTTCGAATGAGAACATATTGTTAATATATTTAATGAAGCTTACATAAAGATGCATCTATTGTTCCTTCCCTATATAAAGAGACCATAAGATGAGGAAGGGGCAGGGTTGGATAGGCAAGTTTATCCACATGCTAGCATTTCATGAATGTCAATTGATAGGGGAAAGAGAAGAGAATAACAACTCAATATTGGACAATGGAACGTGTGGACCCCTATATTCTCACTTCTAAAACCAGTGTTAGATTTTGGAAATTACAGTGGTCATGCATAAAATATTCATAAAGCCTGCTTGCCTGTTTAGCTCTGAATAATTGATATATTTAGTCACTTTGCTTTGTTCGAGCACCTATTGACCAAATATCAAATAATGTCTTATGTAAACAAGCCCTGATTCCAATAAACATTATTTTAGTTAATTCAATTGCACTGAGAGTACAGGGAACAAATTATTTGTTTGCTCAGAGTATGTTTACCTGCCAGTAAATAAATAATACACAGTTGTCCTCCAGAGCATACTGTTATTAATTTAATATTTATTTCACTTTTCTGCCAAATGCCAGTTTCTATCAAGCCCCAATTAACGTCACATAGGATTATGTTGGCAGAGTCATGATCCAGATTGCAGTCCGATATATTTGGTGAAAACCAAATTGTGGAAAGATAAATTATAGAGTATTGCTGTAGTTGTGTCATTGAAGTTAAAAGGTAACATGAATACTGTAAATGTCATAGCATTGGGACATGTTCTTATGTGAAATTCTTCACTGAAACTTTCCCTGACCTTTCCCATGACTTGAAGAAATGTGGCAGGATGAAAATAGTTGAAAAAGTTGTGTTGTTCCATTCAAGCCAAATGATTCCTTAAACCACTACACTAGACTTGAAGGAATTGCTTCAGTGGCAGATTCCAAGTAAGAGCTCCAGAAACAGATTTCAGCTAGCAAGACCTGTTCAGTTTCTGCAAATTTGTAGTAGCAGCTGGAAAGTTGGTATTAATTTAGTGAAGTCCAGAGTTGAAAAACTTCCAAGCAAGATCTGTTGATCTGTCAATTAGTTCTTTACCACAGGAAGTTTTAAAGGCAGTTTTTTGTCAGTAGTGCCAACAATGTTTTAAAAAATGTGTAGCATAAAGTGGTGGATTTTAAACTGTTTTGAAACCTTCCTTTGAAACCTATTGGGGATTGTTCTTGATTTGGAAAACACAGTTAATGCATAAAATTATTTTGCTACAAATCTGTGGTGTTGACTGAATATTATTAACACTAAGGATTAAATAACTTAGATCACTGAAGAATAAAAAGAAAAGTATTATATCAGTATTAGCTATGATTTAAAATGTCAGTGTACATAAGATTATTTAGCTTTTTTATTCAAAATTGAATACATTAAAAAACTGCTGCAGATTACATAAAATATTTGTATAAGGGTTTGTATAATAAGGGTTTCTATCTTAAGCTTATTGCTTAAATATTACAGTCTCTACTTATTGATATTTATTATTTGTGCATATTGGAAAAAAATGAGATTAAGAAAATTTGATTATTTTAGTACAGAAGACACTAATGATTTCAGCATTTCTGGAAGCCATGAGTCGTACTTTCAGTTCAAGTAAGATAAAGGGAAGGGAAAGAAAAGAAACAATCTTGCTACTTTGCAATTATGCTTTGCAAATATAGACAATGTGCAAGAGATATAAAAGAGAGTTTCTAACGAAAAGTGACAGTGAAAACAATTCTGAACTCAGGAAATTTGAAAGCCCCAATATCAAATATATTGCCTATATCTTCTCATAGGTAGTTGGGATGAGTTTTATTGTCATTTTTATTTCCTATATGAGAATTTAAAATAAAAAAGTGGGGTTTATGTACATACCATCACAACTTATAATTGTATATGTAGTTTTGTGCTATCTTTGGTATTTGTTAGTGTGATTTCTCTCTGAGCACTAGAAGCAACTGCCTTCCCCCAAGTAATCACACTTATAATTGATTGCATCAGCAAGATAAGATAATCTGGGGGCATATAGGTTTTACTCAGTATTTCTTTTACTTTTTTCCCCATTGAGAATTTTATGGGGCACATTGAACTAGAGCAGTGGTTCTTAACCTGGGCAATATCGATCCCCAAGGGGCGATTTTGTTTTTTGGGGGGGCGATAGAACGAAAAGGGGCAACGTGGGGGCGAAGGAATGGAAGGGGGCGATATGGGGGCGATGGAGGGAGATATATTGGGAGGGAGAGAGAGAGAGAGAAGCAGTGGCGCGTTACATGCTGCCGTGGCCACATTCGACACGCCGCCCCCCTGCCGCCTCTTAGCGCCGCTCTGCTGGCCCCCTTGGAGATGCTAAGAGGTGGCAGGGGGGGCGTTCAAGCCGCCAGCCCTGCACATTCACCCATTGACTAGTAACACTCCGGAGCCGGCGCCTCCAATGTGGAAGAGGTGGTGCGTTATGTGCCGCCGTGGCTGCGTTCAACATGCCGCCCCCCTGTCACCTCTTAGCGTTCCCAAGGCCAAGGGGGCCAGCAGAGGGGCTAAGGGGCGCAGGGGTGTTGTGCCGGCCGGCTCTGCTGTTTCATCCATTTTGGTGCCGGCTCCAGAGTGTTACTAGTCAATGGGTGAATGTGCAGGTCTGGTTGAACGCCCCCTGCATCTTAGCGTCCCAAGGGGCCAGCAGAGTGGCTAAGAGGCGCAGGGCGTTCAAGGCCGGCCCTACACATTCACCCATTGACTAGTAACGCTCTGGAGCCGGCACCAAAATGGATGAAAGAGCAGAGCCGGCGGCGCTTGAACCCCTGCGCCTTAGCTCCCCTCTGCTGGCCCCCTTGGGGATGCTAAGAGGTGGCAGGGGGGTGTTCCAGGCACTGGCCCTGCAGGCTCACCCATTGACTGTAGCACCGCTTCGGAGCTGGCTCCAAAATGGGTGAAGCTGCAGGGCCAGCTGGCACCTCAAATGCCCCCCCTGCTGCCTCTTAGTGCCCCTCTGCTGGCCCCCATGGGGATGCTAAGAGGCGGCAGGGGAGTGGTTATGTTGCGGGAGGGGGGCGATGACAACTTCCTCAATGGCTCAAGGGGGCGATTCTTTCAAAAAGGTTAAGAACCACTGAACTAGAGAAAGTTAGAATCAGGCACTGAGCAATAATGGAACAGAGGTAGCACATCACTGGCTGCCTGATCACTGGTCCTATTTGGTGACATTTTAATTCAGAATAAGACAAATTACTGAAAATAATTTCAGTAATTGTTACTCATAAAATTCACAACCACATAGCAGTACCAATCCAGCGCAAGGGGCAGCATCTTGCTGATCTGGACTGATCTCATTAGATTAATCAGGATCAGCCTAATTAATCTTTGGGAGGATTGGTTGTTTTAAATCAAGTCAGTCATTTTACTAATGGACATTTAATACCTGTTAAAGGGGATTGGTTTAAATAGACATTTTGAAATAAAACTACTTTGGAGATATTTGAGTATGAAGTAGTGTTTCAATAAAATCTTACTCCTGGATCCATGTATTTTATCTGAAGTGTAAAAACTACAAATAGTCCTGAGAAGGTGTGCTGTATAAATTACAGATTGCTGCCTTGTTAAAGTTCCATTGGATTACCTAGATTTGATATAGCAAATAAACTTCACAATCTCTTTTAGAGTTCCCTTTTTACTGCTAACTTGCATATATGATGACGTTGTCTGCTCTCTGCTACCTTTACTGTAGGTGTTTCACCATTGGTAGCACCTTGCTTTTCTACAGGTAGTCCTCATTTAGCAACTGCCAACAACTGTTCACAGTTATGATGGTAACGAAAAAATAACTTTATGACTAGCATTTATTACCTTTGCAGGTCTGAAAAACAAAGAAAATCTGAAGAAAGATAATAAGCACAATTATGGTTTTACTTAGTAACTGTTTAGCTTAATATAGAGTTGCCCTTTGCAGTTGTTGCTAAAAGAGGACTACTTCTACACCAGGGATGTCAAACTCACTGCCGTGGGCTGGATGCATCAGTGCTGGCCACACCTATGCCCAATTTAATGAAACGGGGAAAAGTCTTGATACGTCACATGTCGACGCCGTGATGCAAGTTTGACACCCCTGTTCTACATGGATTAAAAGCAGATTTTTACAAAGATAAGAGTATAATGATGCAGCAAATGAGAACATATAAGGAAATAGCATAGCTGCCCTGAGATCCTTCTTTTCAGTTGTGACACTGACACATTCATCTGTTACACTTGATCATCTTACAATTTTAAAAGTTTATTCCTTTAATTCCTAACTCTATTTTTTCATTCCTTAAATGAATAATTGGTAGTTAGGACAGTTTATAATCTTTGCAAGCTAAATGCCCTAGGATTGTCAGCATCTGTGGCAAAATGCCACCACTTTTATGAGAAAGTGGGAGAGAACATGACCCCATTTTTATCTAATTTACTCAAGGATACAAGCAGATAATCAAGTCTTTCAGGCAGGAGCAGCAATATTCACTAAGCAAGATTTATGCATAGAGACTACTCAGACTTCTCATATCTACTCAAGTGTGGTGTCCTGTATCACCCTTCATTGCCTTTCTTGGCTCTGCTCTCCTAGACTGACATTGGAGGCCATATCTACAATTCAAATATCAATGACACCCTGCATGAGGCTCAAAAACTGTGCACAACAGTGTGCTGAGGGGGACTATGGGAATCTATTTTTTTCTTTATAGCAACCAGTTGCCCCTTTCTAGTTCCATTCCCATCCTCTACCTCTGAGAACTTTTAAAGTGTATGTATGAATTCTATCCTTCACCCAAAGACTCCCATTGTTGCTGACTCTGCCTCTTTAAAACATTTTCTGTCAGTTTCTCTAGAGTTCTTCTGAAGATTAGTAGGAATTGTCTCAAGTACATCCTCATAACACAGTTGGAGCCTTAGTAGCTTTGGATTGTTCCTCAAATACACAGTGTCAAATTTGCTGCATCACATTGCCATCATGTGCTGTTTCGTGACTTTTTCCCATTCGCGGAGCTGGGGTGGGCATGGCCTGTGCGTGATGCATCTGGCCTATGGGCCATCATTTTGGAAGTCTAAAATGAGTCTAAAATGTCTTCCTCTCAGAGAATATCTTTGACTTCCAAACACTTGCCCTTAATTGGTCAGACCTAGATTTCTGTATTGCCTGGAAGACTGGGTACAGCTGCCTGAAAATAGAGACAGTTGATTTAACTACTCAGAAGCCATTCACTAGGACAGGGGTGTCAAACTTATGGCCCGTGGGCTGAATGCATCACATGCTGCCCCCACCCCTGCCCAGTTTAGCAAAGAGGAAAAAAGTTCTGATACGTCACGTGACCACGTGAGTTTGACAACCCTGCACTAGGATGTCTTACACAACCAAATGGAAATCATGCTGGCTGGAGAATTCTGTGAGTTTAGATCCACATGTCTTAAAGTTGGTAAGGTTAAGAAACACTGCAGTAGGGTGTCTTATGGAGCCAAGTGGAAATCCCTTGAAGACTATGCTCAGAAGAAAAATGTAAACCCTTGCAGAATAGTATCCACTGTATCTTTCTGTTGTATCTGACCAATGCTTACTTTTGAGCAATATCTCTCATGAGCAATGCTTACTTTTTCTCTAAAACATTGATAAAGCTTTCCTGTTGATCCTTAGCATGGATTTTGCCTTTAACACAGCTGTCTCATGTCTCCAAGGTGTTTTTCCTGGATAGTTACAGATAGTTTTGCAAAGTTAGCCAGCTCATATTTATTTCTTAATTAAGATACTTTATAAACAAGTTAAAAAGCAGCAATCACAACCCAGATCCTTGAGAGTGTGTACTTTTTACTGTCTTCCTTTGAAAAAAAATGCCTGTTTGCTTTCTGTTTTTTAATCCATTAGCAATCCTTAAATGGATAACCATTCTTATTCTGTGACTCCTGAATTACTTTGATGAGGAACTTTGTCAAAGGCATTTTAAAACTCCCACTTTACAGTATGACCTTCATTCACTCCCTCAAAGACGTTAGAAGTTTAGTGAAGCAGGACTTTGCAGAATTTTCTGTGCTTAGTTAATTCTTTGATTATAGTTTCTACCACTTTTTCCTGGATACATGTTAAGTGTACTGACCTATAATTTCCTGGATTGCCATTTTATTTTCTAAAAGTGTTGCACTAGTTATTAGTTAGATTCCCATGCTGGCTGGGGAATTCTGGGAGATGAAGTACACACATTTTTAAGTTGCCAAGTTGAGAAATACCACCAGCCTATAGTGTAGGATAAAAGTAGAAGGTTGTGTCCATGTAGCTTCCTGGCATATCTCCAACAAAGCACTTTGATAAAAGTAGGCTGCTAGTGCTGCCATCATAGATAGTCAAATGAGCACAGATCCCAAGATCTGTATAGTATCTCTTAACAGAGATTAGAGCTTAGTGATTGCTGCTGTCTATTTACCTAAATAGTGGAGCAGGGAGAGGGGAAAGATTCATTTAATAAAAAATGAATATTAGCTCTTCCCAAATTATACTGTATGGTGCAAGTAGAAAGGAATTACTCCTTAGATATTCTGAGATTGGAATTGTATTTCTGTTGGTGTTAAGAGTTTGCCAAAAATAAAAATAAAAAGGCAAACTGCATGGTTAAAGTGTTTAAAATTGTGCTTTGCATGGTGAGACATGGACCAGATAGAGTCCCCCCCCCCCGATTCTCAAAGCACCATCCTAGGATTATAAATATAATTGCTTAGAAGAAGATCTAGAACAAACAAAAGAAAGTAGTCTTTCACATAGCAAAACATTTACTATAGAATTCATTATAAGACATCCTGGTAGTTATTAACTTGAATGTTTTTAAGGGAGGACTAAAGTATTCACTGGGGTTAGGTATATGAAGGGCTATTAGTTTCTACTGGGCATGCCTCCAACTATAGTACAATAACTTGGGAGGGGGACATGTCTCCATCTCCTGCTTCCAAGAGGCCATTGTAAGGAACAAAATCCTTGTTCAACATGGACCTTGTCTTAATCAAGTAAGGATATTCTTATATTCTTCTTAACCAATGAAATAAATTGTGGTGATCTCCTCCCAGCCATTATACATATGCATGCTCTGTTTTGGTAGGATTAAAACATGCTCTGTTTTGGTAGGATTGAGGGAAAAGAGAAATTTAATGAAAAATAGAATTGTATTTTCTGTTAATTCTAATTTTGGCTATTTTTTTATTCATCCAGCAAATTAATAAAAATTATAATAAATAAGAAAATCAATAAAGTACTAATTAATGTATTCTACCATGTAAATCAGTATTGTAGTACATCTTGTTTTATTTTATGATGGTTGGTAACTCTTTGTCCTATAACCCATAGTTACTTAAATATTTATTTATTATTAATAGCAGGTTTAAAACTTCCTTCTGCTTTCTATGTATGTGTTTTCTATTTGACAATGCATGCATTTGTTATTTTTAATTTCTCTTTCATTATTTTAAAAGCAGTAAAATGAATTAAAAAAGACTTGACTCTATCTATATGCTAAAATGGGTAAATTGGATATCAGATGACACATTAGAGCAGCTGAGAGGTAAACAATGATTTGGAAAGGAGAGTTGATTACTGCAAGAATGACCTAGTTAGCAAATACAGTTTTTCTGTTTTTCACTATTAAAAAAATGTGCCACTACTCTCTAGAATGCCTGCCTTGCGTAGCATGTTTCTGTTACTACACAATACCCACCCTCAGGGATTTCTTTCTCCCAGGTCTTCCAAGCACTATTGTGCTTCCCCTGCCACCAGATGTTCTGCAGTACTTATTAATTAGAGGCCATAATTTCCATATGGATGTTTTCCAGAAAAATCTTGCACACTTGCCATAGAGACCTTGTAATAGATTTGATAATGGCCTGCTGGAATACCACTTTGTGTAAACCAGCATCAAGTCACACATTGTATTAACTGTGTAATGCTGAGCTAATTCTGCTGTTTATCTACCCTTAATAAAAAATAAACACTGTGATATAGATTTGAATGCTTAAATCTTTCTTTCTTGGGAACTTGGTTTTGAATGGATGCAACCAAAATATTTTGTTTAACTCTATCCAAACTGACCTGAAGCAGCTTGAAGAGATGATGGATTAAACCACTCAAAACAATACATGGTGTTTCTGATCTGAATAATTGTAACCCTGCGAATTGACAAATCACTAGATGAGACTTCAAGAAAAGATGTAGTGCTGCTAATGAATGGCTGGAATGCAAAAATTGTAGATCCAGAGGTACAATATATAGAATTAGAAAGATTCAGATTGGGTAACTATAATAATGTGACAGATAGGCTAATAGACTTTTTCAGAGAGATTACTTGTGTACTGCCAGCATTTGTTCAAGCAATACAAACAGACTCTAGATATAGACATCACCATATGGACAATACTGAAATTAAATAGACTAAATAATGAGAAATAGAAGCTGGAGAAATGTAATCTAGTCAGACAGGACAGGCTAGGTACAGATTGTGGAGCAAACTATAAATTATTGGTGTCAGATATACAGATTAAATTTAGAGCATTAAGTGAGTAGGTATGCCAGTAAGCTCTCACTTGAAGGTCAGTCAGAAGATAAGATCAATGTAAGGAACAGATTCAGTATAATAATTCATTCAATAGCAAACTAGGAACTATGAGAAGAGATAAGAGAGATCATGAAAGTTGAAGTGGAAAAAGTATTCTCAGAGTATCAATGAAGAAAGGATCCAAGTACTTTCAGACTAAACTATCAGAAGAGTCAGGAAAAGAGAGAAAATAAAAGCCTACGGCAACAAAGCCATACAATGACTGAACAGACTTTCAGAAGAAGAGTGAAAGGACAAGAAAAGATGTAGCAGTCAAAAATGTCAAGAGATAAAGGAAATGAACAAGAACATGAACATTTACTAAAAATATGCCTTCAGAATCAAAAGGATTGCAAGAAAACTGGAAAATAGGCACTTAAAGTACTAATATTTTATTGGTGGGTGAGTTTATTATTGCTTGTAAGCCACCTAGAGTCACTGTGAGTATGTGGCTATATAAATTTTCTAAATAAATAAATAGCAGCATGTCAACAAATATGGAACAAGAAGGAATGAGATAGATCGGTGTATATACCTATACAGAAGAAGAAGAAATCGAGAAGTTATAAATTACACGATGTTTCTTCACATAAGCAGAATTTTGCTTAAGATCATGCTTGCAGAGACAAATGCTGCTATAAAAGAAGATTTTTGACAAGGCAGAGACATATGAGGTTAAATAACCAACAGAGGATGAATATGGGGAAAGCAAAAACATTTAAAGTGGTTGATCTTTGCTTCCTCGACTACAGTTAGACCTTTAACTGTGTACATTGGGCCAGACGGTTTCACACTCCAAGATTAATGGGAGTACATGATTATAGATCTGAAGATTTTTTGCAATAAACTACAAATGACAATAGACATGAATTTGCAGTGATGTGGTAGGGAAAATAAACTGAATCATGGAATGTCATGGAAACTGAGCTATCTGAGGGATCATCTCTCCCTAGTTAAATTGGCCTGCTTGTTAAATCTAGTAGAGAAGACATGCTGAAAGGTGCCATCAGCTAATAATCTACATCTGTTGAGTCCCAAGAGATGTACTTTTGCTGCCGAAGTGCCTGCCTTATGGAATATTCTTCCCCCTGAAATTAGATTAGTCCATCCAACTTTCACTTTCACCAAATGTTGCAGGAAATGGTCTGTATAACTCTGTCCTTGGAGGTATACACCCATCCAGAGGTGGTATTCAGCAGGTACTGACTAGCTCTGGAGAACCGGTAGCGAAAATTTTGAGTAGTTCGGAGAACCAGCAAATACCACCTCTGACTGGTCCCACCCCCATCTATTCTCTGCCTCCGGAGTCCCAGCTAATTGGCTGGGTCTTCTTTTATTGCCCTGCACAGGAGAACGGAGCTGGAAAGCAGGTTAGTGGGGTATGGAGGGAATGGGATTTTGCAGTAATCTTCCCCCAGGAGTGGGGTGGGAATGGAGATTTTACAGTATCCTTCCCCTGCCATGCCCACCAAGCCACTCCATGCCTACCAAACCACGCCCACAGAACCAATAATAAAAAAAATTAATCCCACCACTGCACCTATCTTTTCCAAGGTCTATAAGATCTGCTAAGTGCTAGTCGATAGTATATTTTCTGTGTCTATAATAGATCCTAAATGGCAAAAGCTATCCACCACTTCAGTATTTTCATTATCAGTTTTACGGCTGGTTTCTGTGCCTGTTGTTAGTTTGGTCTTCTTTATATTTGAACTTAGTCCCATGTTATTATTATGCAGATAAGCATAATAAGCCATAAATATAATTAGTGCATCATGGTATAATATATATATATATAAAATATTGTAACTTAGAGTAATATTTAGTCACAGCAATCTATGGGATTGATGTCACCCATTTTATGCAAGCATAACTGTAAGGAGAAGATTAGAAGTTACAGTTTTTCATCAAATCCAGACTGCTTGGTTAATTTTAAATGTTTCTGTAATGAACCAGTGTCAGATCTTGCTTTATGAGGCTTCCTGTTTTTACAAGATTACCATGTTTCAAGGGTATTTAAGTAAAACTGAACACTTGATTTTTTTATGTGTGGCTGTTCTAGAGAAGAGAAGCTTGTCTTTTAATAATATATAACATTGTTTATTGTATTCCAACATGACCAGTATTGATTATAATGGCAAGGAATTTTTATAGAAGTAGACCTAGCTTTTCTCTTCAGAGTTTTATAGAAACAGATATAGGAATAGCAGACCAAGTAAATGCTGAAGAATTTGTTATATAAGTTCAAGAGTTACAAAAACCCCTCAAGTGAAGAACAGGAGATCTGGAAAATCTAGTTTATGGATTAATAATAGTATCCACAGGTCTGTGGGCTATTTTACATTATGCATAGGTATTCTCTGGAAGGACAATATCGCATAAATTTGAATCTAAGGGATTCTTTAGAAAGCCCATGCAACTTAAAATAATAGCCATATACTGGTTATGCTGAAGTTCAGTCCATTATGTGAATTGATTCAGCAAGATGTTGATAGAGTAGAAATTTGATGCTAAGGTCTGATTTATTGGGGTGTATGGGAATTGATCTTATTCAATTATTCATGAACCTTCTAAATAACTATTTACTCAACAATCTTTATCAATAATTGACCCATTTCCTAAAGTTGACATACATGATAGCTGTGTGTTAAAAATGGAACTACTTTGTCACTAAATCTTCATTTGTATGAAAATTCTACAGATTTCTCTCCTTGAAAAACACACATGTTGTGTTTGTACATGATGAAGAAATTGTTTAAGTGAAATTATTCCTTTATTTTGTGTGTTGTGACAACATTTGCTGATGAAAAGAAAGCTTTAGCCATCAAAGCAAAATATTTTTTAAAATAATGTTATAGAGGTTAAATAATATAAATTCCTTTTACAATAGATAAGAATATGTAATAAGGAAAAGGACCACTAAAGAACACCCTTCTTTTTAAATATTTTATGTGTGGAACACATTAGTAATAGCCATTTAGCTCATACACCTATTGATTTTTTTCTTATTCCTCTTTTTTATATCACAGACTTTTAAAAGTGTCTTGACTACAAAGCTGGAAGGTGGATTATTTTTCTCAAAAACACAAAGACCATGTGTGCTTACCTGTAGAAATGGTTTGCGGCTTAGTCAAGCTGGAGTTGACTAAATGAAACTATGGGCTGTGCATCAGCCAAGCATGTTTCTGCTGTACAAAATGAAGAGGAAGCTCAGAAGGGGAAAAACTACCAGAATGGAGATGTATTTGGTGGTGAGTTTCATTTATTGTGGTTCTGTATTTTTCTTCACCCTTCTTACTTTCCTGTCTAAAACCTATTTGTTTATTGTTTCTCAACATTTAATTTCAAAGGATTTATTTTTGGAATGCAACTGGTAGTACTGATGAAAGAGGTAATCTCCCTTCAAATCTGTGCTGCTTTCTAGGTCCAGCTTCTCATTACAATGTTTGTAAAAATGTGTTCAAACTATATTTGAAGTGGAGACTTCAACTGGTGCAGAATGCGGCCGCGCGGGCAGTGATGGGAGCGGCCCGATTCTCCCATGTGACACCCCTCCTGCGCGGTCTGCATTGGTTGCCAGTTGCCCTCTATGTAAGATTCAAGGTGCTGGTGTTAACCTATAAAGCCCTGCATGGCTTGGGTCCAGGGTACTTGCAGGAGCACCTCCTACCAGCATCAAGATCCAATCGCCTCAGTACGCTCCCACAGGCAGGCCCTCCTGGGGGTGCCGTTGGCCAGACAATGTCGGTTGGCGGTCCCCCAGGGGAGGGCCTTCTCTGTGGGGGCGCCCACCCTTTGGAACCAGCTACCCCTGGAGCTACGTCTGGCCCCTGACCTGCGCTCCTTCTGTTGTGATCTAAAGACCTGGCTGCTTTCACAGGCCAGCCTGGATTGAGCGGGGTTGGGGATTTTAATAATCGGGATATTTTAATATTTTATAATTATCTGGATTGGGTAAATTTTAGAATAAGTTCACATATTGTATATATGTTTCTGTGTAAGCCGCCCCGAGTCCCCCCGGAGATGGGGCAGCATATAAATCCAAATAAAATAAATAAATAAAATAAATATGAACAGTAACTGCTGATACCTATTATAGCAACCTTTTTCTCTTCTGAGATATTTGTAGTTATTTGGGTTAGGGCTTTTACTGCATCTTTTGTTCCCAAAAGGCCCCTTATCTTCTTGAGAAGTAAAATAATACAACAGTAAGAATATTTATGTAAGTTTTCATATAATTTTCTAGACAGTACTTTTTTTCCTTTTAAAATGTATGTTATTTTGGTCCAAAATTTTGTGTGTGTGTATGTGTGTGCGCGCATGCATGTGTGTGTGTTGTTTGTGCACAGTGTAGAACATATACATTCCCGATGAGTTGTTCCTTAGGATCTTGTTGAATTGCAAATATTTAAGGTAAATAATAAGACATATTTTCACTGAAATTGTTGAATAAGACATATTTTCTCTGAAATCTTTTTCAAAGTTAAATGAAAAAGGGATATGTTTCGGGCTTCACAGATAAACATTCCAAATAAGGATTAATAATTTATTCTATATTAATAAACATACATATTTTCAAAGTTTCAGTATATATTCTGGTTTAGAGATATTCAAGATAACGTGTGAGACTTCGTTAACAGGATGCTTATCACCTATTGAAGGGAAGATGGTGACTGATACATTACTATATGGATTGAAACATTAGTGTAATTGTTACTAAAAGTAACTATTACTAAGAGTAACTTCAAGTATATAGCATAAGGGATATTAAACAATGTAATTCACTGAAATTGGTCACCAATAGCAGTATAAAAAGCCTGGGAAATATAAAGCAATGGGGAAAAAATCCAGATCCAGGAACATACATATACAATACTTTTTTTTAGAACCATTTACTTAGAAATAAATAAATGGACATTTTTACTGGTGCCCATCACATTCCTACTGGCTTTAAGGTTTTTAAGAACTAGAGCTGCAATTCAGCTTCAAGTGTACGACATAGCTCTCCAGATGTGCAGAACATATTAGTTACTCAGTAATGGCAGGATATAACCAGGAAAAAAAATACTTTTTCAATGTTATCTGCCCAGTGTATTGTAGAGCTTTTTCCTTAACCCACTTTAATGTCTTGCTCTCTGTGATATTGGAGGAAAAGTATAAAAGTATTTATTTTGCAGAGCAAAATGTATCCTGGTGGAATATCTTATAACCTCACTTTCTAGCAGAAGTTCAGTCTCTTTGAGAATAATCTCATTTGCTTTTTATATTCAGACTGAGACCTTCCCATCTCTAGGATAGATGCAAAATTTCTTTCAGCTGTCATTGCTTTATGCAGAAAATTGGCCTCCTATTTTAGACCTCATAAATATGTATTATAACACATTCTATGATGTTTTATGTTTTCTGCTATGTCTCGTTTGTTCTTGGTCACAAAATGATGCACACTCTTTTAACAGTTTAATCCTTAATGTGTTAATATTTCAATACTTTAATCATAAAGTAGTTTTAGTTTTAAATATTTAGATTTTTGGAATTCTATTTTGGTCTATAGCATTTAGAAGATTAAACAACTGTGTCTATTTCTGTTGATCTAGAAAATTTTTATCTTAACTTGAGCTGTGTAACTTCTTACAAAAATTATATAAATACTTATTAGCCACACTAATAAAGTGCTATCACACTCTTATTGCTTTAAGACCTGATAAACAGTGGGAACAAATTTATGAACCTCTGAATCAAAAGTAAACAAAGAAGCAACACGATGTGTAATAAATACTCTATCTCTCCTTGTCTTATGAAAATGCCAATGTTCCTGGAAGAAGAAGAAAAAATTGTTTTGCAGCAGGATAGGAAAATGGTAAAAGCACAGTTTGCTTTTATTTATTTTCTGGATGTTTTTCCCATCTCTATTTAATATTGACTTAGTTTAACAATTACCAATGTTTTCCTGTACAGATAGTCCTCAACTTATAACTGCAATCAGACTGGAATTTTGGTTTTAAGTCTTGCTGATCATAAGTTGAAGCACCCATACAGGTGAAACTCGAAAAATTAGAATATTGTGCAAAAGTTCATTTATTTCAGTAATGCAACTTAAAAGGTGAAACTAATATATGAGATAGACTCATTACATGCAAAGCAAGATAGTTCAAGCTGTGATTTGTCATAATTGTCATGATTATGGCTTACAGTTCATGAAAACCCCAAATCCACAATCTCAGAAAATTAGAATATTACATGCAATCAATAAAACAAGGATTGTACATAGAACAATATTGGACCTTTGAAAAGTATAAGCATGCATATGTACTCAGTACTTGGTTTGGGCCCCTTTTGCAGCAATTACTGCCTCAGTGCGGCGTGGCATGGAAGATATCAGCCTGTGGCACTGCTGAGGTGTTATGGAAGACCAGGATGCTTCAATAGCGGCCTTCAGCTCTTCTGCATTGTTCGGTCTCATGTCTCTCATCTTTCTCTTGGCAATGCCCCATAGATTCTCTATGGGGTTCAGTTCAGGCAAGTTTGCTGGCCAATCAAGCACAGTAATCCCACGGTCATTGAACCAGGTTGTGGTGCTTTTGGCAGTGTGGGCAGGTGCCAAATGAAGTCAGCATCTCCATAAAGCTCGTCTGTGGAAGGAAGCATGAAGTGCTCCAAAATCTCCTGGTAGATGGCTACGTTGACCCTGGCCTTAATGAAGCACAGTGGACCAACACCAGCAGATGACATGGATCCCTAAATCAACACAGACCATGGAAACTTCACACTGGACTTCAAGCATCTTACAGTGTGTGCCTCTCCATTCTTCCTCCATATGCTGAGTCCTTAGTTTCCAAATGAGATGCAAAAGTTGTTTTTATCAGAAAAGAGTATTTTGGACCACTGAGCAATGGACCAGGTCTGTTTTTCTTTAGCCCAGGTAAGACGCTTCTGACGTCTGTTGTTCAGGAGCGGCTTGACAAGAGGAATACGACATTTGAAGCCCATGTCCAGGATCCGTCTGTGTGTGGTGGCTCTTGATGCACTGATTCCAGCCTCAGTCCACTCCTTGTGAAAGTCCCCAACACTTTTGAATGGCCTTTTCCTGACAATCCTCTCCAGGCTGCCGTCATCCCTGCTGCTTGTGCACCTTTTTCTTCCACACTTTTCCCTTCCACATAACTTTCTATTAATGTGCTTTGATACAGCACTTTGGGAACATCCAACTTCTTTTGCAATTACCTTTTGAGGCTTTCCCTCCTTATGGAGGGTGTCAATGATGGTTTTCTGCACAACTGTCAGGTCAGCAGTCTTTCCCATGATTGTGATTCCTACTGAACCAGACTGAGAGACCATTTAAAGGCTCAGGAACCCTTTGCAGGTGTTATGGCTTAATTAGCTGATTAGAGTGGGATACTTTGAGCCTAGAATATTGCACCTTTTCACAATATTCTAATTTTCTGAGATTGTGGATTTGGGATTTTCATGAGCTGTAAGCCCTAATTATCACAATTATGTCAAATCACAGCTTGAACTATCTTGCTTTTCATGTAATGAGTCTATCTCATATATTAGTTTCACCTTTTAAGTTGCATTACTGAAATAAATGAACTTTTGCACGATATTCTAATTTGTTGAGTTTCACCTGTATTACCAGGCCCAATTTTATTATCCTTTTATGGAAATTATTAAGTGAATTATGTGGTCATAAATGTAAACCCATTCTCTCAAATGGAATTTTTTACCAGACACCAGCAAACAATAACAGAAAGTGATTTAAAAAATTGTAAATGGATCATTTTGTTGTGGGATGCTGCAACCAGTCATAAAAGTGAGCTGGTTACCAAGTGCTTTATGGGGTATATAGCACTCTTTCTGCAGCTACTCTTTCTGCAGCTATGGTCATGTGATCCATAAAATGTCTGCTACCATATCCAGGGGGGATATGGTAGCAGACATTTTATCATGGCCAGAAGTGATTTATGGGGCATACAACACTCTTTTTGCAGCTACTGTAATTTGGAACAGTTATTAAATTACTGGTCATAAATTGAGGATTTCTTGTATAGATATCACTATATTGCATCAAATATTGTGGGTACCTTATAAAACAGGACTTAGAAAGTTCACTTTTACAGGGCTTTAATGACCAAAAGTCTTATGAAATCATCAAATATTATAAAATGTTGGTAATATCTACTCACCTATCCAGTATTCATATTGGGACAAATGTGGAAAAAAATAAAAAATGTGTCAAATAAATCTGCTGAAACTGTTATCTGTTGATTTAGGACAGCACTCCTTTAACTTTCCCTAAACTTTGATAATGAGATTATTTCCCCCTTTTTTTGATAGAGGCCACAAAGAGTTGAGAGGAAAATATACTTACCTATGTCTGTTGCTAGCTTTTATTCACGTTGAACAATAATGTAATAAGTGGCTTTCTCCTCCAGGGCATTAGTATATTGCCAGATAAGCATCACTTAGTGTTATTCCCTCCATAAACCAGGAACATCTTACTGAGTGTGTGTATATAACTCAATTCTTAATGTTTCAGTGTGTACACTTATTGACTAGATCAGGTTCACTGGCAGAGCATTTCTAGTAGCGAGGCTGTAAGATCCAAAGTTAGAAGGTCTCTTATTCAAACTCTTTTTTATTTTTTTTAAAGATTTTTATTTTTTAAGACAAACAAGTACAGACAAAACATAAAAAACATAAAACCATCTTCCATTTTGTATACATACAGTGTGTCAGTTGGTTACAAATCTTTTGTGCCATCCTTTCATAGTCATCACTCATAGTTTATATAGATTCTCATATTGTCAATCTAAGATATGCTTATATATTTATCAGTTATTAATCATTCATGACTAAACTATTTATTCCATCATTTATATGAGATATTCTTAATTTTTGTTATAAAGTTTATATTACACTTTCATCCAATGGTTATATATATTTACATTATATTTTATATCAATCTATTAAACTTCTATTATAAGATAATAGAATTAATTGTAATGTCCAAATGATAAAACAAATCCCATATCATTGTTTATCTTCTTGTTCTCAATTTCTTTACTCATTTCAGCATTTCCAATTCTTAGCAAATTCTTAAATACAACATTTACAATCAAATATTTCAATTATTTATTGTCAGTATAATTCCCAATAAAAATATTTCTGGTTTGAAGTCTATATGTTGTTTTATCATTTTTTCCAACCACGTGTGGATTTTAGTCCAATATCTTTTTGCGTCTGAACACGTCCACCACATATGGTAATACGAGCCAGGTGTCTGATGACATTTCCAACATTTATCCAATTTATTCTTAAACATTCTCGCAATTCTCATTGGGGGTAAGTGCCACCTGTAAAACATCTTATACAGATTTTCTTTATAAGCAGTTGACATTGTCATTTTATAATTTTGAGACCATCTTGATTAGATCTTGGTGTAACATATATCCCTAAGTACTTAACCTTATTCGTGACCTGGATTTCTAAGACTTCTTCCAACTCTTTCTTTCGTCTTGCTAACATATTCTTTGTTAATATCTTTGTCTTATGCAAACTCTTACTGGGTTAATGCTGGCAGGAAAGATAAAAGGGTGGATTTCTATGGAGATTCTCGGTCACCCAGGTCATGGTTGTCCCAAAGGTGTTTTTTCAAAGACAACAAAACTTTGTTTTTCTTTGAAAATGATTCGCTTCCCCTCCAAGAAGCTGCTTCAGTTCTGTCAGAACTGAAGAAGCTTCTTGGATGAGAAGAGAAACATCTTCAAGGCAAAACAAAAAAAAGTCAAGTTGCCTTTTGAAAAAGTATCTTTGGAGCATAGAAGGATGAAGTGATGAGTTACTCTCTTTCTTTTAAAATTTATTATCTTTGGTGGCATTAAAGCCATTTTTCACCTATTAATGCAAATGGGAGAAAATAATCTCTTTTAATGTGTAAGGCATATAGTTCTCCATCCTCTGACTCCAAGACTCTGAAGCAATATATGCTCCCAAATCACTTCCTTTTGGTGATCTCTGTTGGAACTATAATGCTGGAAAAATATGGGATGTAGAACTTTCCATTGCATCTGGAAAGAACATGAAAAGAAAGAGATCTGAAATATGCTATCATACTTAGAGTGCCTTCCAAGGACCAAAGAACAGAATACTTGCTCTTAAAAATATAAGGGAAGTATTAGTTATATGTAAATGTGGGTAGCTTCCTGTTCTTAAAACTCATTATTTTGGAAGGTGGAACCTGTTTAAAGTTTTGTTTTTAAGCATAAGTAATGTTTGAAATCAGTTTTTAGAGTTTTAAAATCTACAAAGTATTCTACATTATAAAGTTTTCAATGAAAAAATAAAATAGAAAAAATACTGTGAATACTTCTGGTGGTAATTGGGGGTGGGGTGACACGGTAGAAACATATTTTATTTCTGTGCAAGGAAAAGGATAAGGTTCATTTTCTCTCAGGTAGAATTTTAAATATGAAATATTTCATCTATTTAAAGTCATTTATTCTTAGGCGTAGTAATTTACAGAAACAATCATTTTAAAAAGTGAATGTATCTCCATAAAAATAGTGTTAATGCATAGACTGCATTTTTCTCTGAAGTAGCACTTACTTATAGTACTTGAGTCTGAAGAGTGCTACATATATATTTCAGTTGAATAAATAATTGGTTCTATTTCTCACATAACAATCTGTGATTAAGAGATGTTGGATAGCCTTGTTCTAGAAGGGCATAGTCATCTTTATAATTCCAGAGAGTTATCTTATATTTTCCAAACTATTGAACTTTCCCTCTGAAATTCCCAGTTTGTACTGCCACTCATTCTGATTGACATCTCTCGCCAGAAGCACATTGGGCAAACCCACAGAATGTTTTTAGTTTCTTGGAATGCATGTCTATCTTTTTAATCCAATTATCTATTTAAATGCTTGGTATTAATATTTAACTATGTTTAAATTAGCAATATTTATATTTAACGCCTTTCTAGCTCTTGTTCACAAGCTTTTTGGTGCTCTGCTGGAGTGTCATGGTTGATGTCCGTTCTAAGACATTTATTTGATGTAATCCAGGGAAAAGAAATTTGTTGTGAGAACAGCACAGAGAAACTTTATGAATAGAGAGCTGGAAAATAATGTGATCTCCTTCAACTGAAGAAACCACTCTTACAACATTCCAATATTGATTTGTTTTCATTAAAGCAGTTTTGTGGGGTCCAGACATAGCTCTCAAAATGAGATGTAGAAAAGACAATATTAGGACAATTATGTAAGATCCCAGAATACTAAGTAACTATAGCTGTCGTTTTCTGTTAGGTTGGTTGCAATTTAACCTTGGAAAATTATCCCATCACAATAAAAATTAGAGTGATAGATGTGTAAAGCTCCCCAAAAGAAATTATTGTAAACATAGGGGTTTTTATGTTTGTCTGAATCACAGCATGAAGAGAGGAATTCTATTCTTGTTCAGTCATAATACTATCCAAACTATGCTGATTTAGGATTGTCAGGCATTTATAATGATCTGAACCATCTGGTTGATCTCAGAAAATTATTAAATTAAAATGGAAAGCCTATTTGTTTTTTAGTTTTGTTTTCATCTTGGTTGGCTAGATTAAAAAATCCCAGATGTCTGTAATATTTTTGCAAAAATGGAGATTTCATTAATTTATAACAAGCTCTTATTTCCGTTCTATATATCCCAGTGATTTTGTACAACTTCCATTTGAAAAAAGTATCTAACTGATGTAAACTATTACGTATTTGAAAATAATAACTACTTCTCTAACAGTGTAACTTTAATTTTTCAAATTTCTAATCTGTACAATTCCAAAACAATGCATTGAGTATTTTGTGGTATTAAAAGAAGAAATGAAACATTAGTTTAAGAAAAGAGGATAGTCATCCTGAGGAAACAAAGAAAAAAAACTACATTATATTACTCCCAGCTTAATCCAAGACATGGAGTTATGGCCAAGGTTTTAGGTCTCAGTTGAAAATGGGTAAGATAGAGGCCAACATGAATCTCTATGGGAATGCTACTCCAGAAGGCTAGTGATGTGACACAGAAGACAATTTTCCTAGTCTGACTAGATGCTTGATCAGTGGAACCCAAAACAAGCTAACTCTTGTCTGTTTGCACAAGACAGGTAAACTGTATGGGAGACAAGTGATCCCTTAGATTGGTGGCCTTCTTCAACCTTTTGGGTACCAGGGATCGGTTCCATGGAGAAAGGTTTTTCCACGGGGGGGAGCATGGTTTTGTCTGCTGCCTGCATCCCGTGGAGGGGCTTTGTTTGCTTGCATGGCTCAGTTTCTGAAATGCCATGGCCCAGTGCAAGTATATGTGCCTTAGATAACTGTGTGTAGCTATCATTATGCTGTGTATGTCTTAAATTACATCTTAAATTACATCTGAAAACCTATTGGCAACCACTGCAACTTATAAACTATAAGGGCTTGGGATGGATGGTCCTCTCTGGTGATAGCTGAATTTTAGTTCCCAGTATCTTTTCTTAATGTCTGTTTTAGCCATGGGTTCTGAGACCTTTTCTAGTGTCAGCATCTGTTTTACATCATGGTGACCAAAACTGGATTCAGTATTCCAAGTGTGGCCTAACTAAGGCATAATAGATAACAAATAATCAGAGTTGGAAGGGACTTTGTAGGTCATCTAGTCCAACCCCCCACCCAAGCGGGAGACCCTACACCATTTCTGACAAATGGCAGTCCAATCTCTTCTTGAAAGTCTCAAGTGATGATGCTCCCACAACTTCCGAGGGCAAGCTGTTCCATTGGTTGGTTGTTCTCACTGTCAGAAAGTTTCTCCTTATTTCCAGGTTGAATCTCTCCTTGTTCAGTTTCCATCCATTATTCCTTGTCTGGCCTATAGGTGCTTTAGAAAATAGCTTGACCCCTTCCTCTCTGTGGCAGCCCCTCAAATATTGGAAGTCTGCTATCATGTCTCCCCTAGTCCTTCTCTTCACTAGACTAGCCATGCCCAGTTCCTATAACCGTAACAAACTTTTGTTCGTTTGTCTGTTGTATTCACATGGTTGCCCATCTCACATCACTTGACTCTGGGCAGCAGATAAACAAACAATGCTTTTAAAAACATCCAGGAAGTATAAAAATTAGGATTATTATAAAAAGGATAAGTGGGAGTGTCAAATTTTGAGCTGTGGAACTACCTCATCAGATTCCCATTACTTTTGTCTATCGACACAACCTGGTTTTAAGTGTCTTTTTGAAAGTTGGCAAAGATGGGGCCGATCTCACCTCAGGGGGATGACTTTAGGAACACTTCAAGGGTCAATTTTAGATATGCTTCCCCCCAAGTTTTTTCCATTGCACTTTTAAACTCTGTTCTTTTTCAGATGTGTGACTTCTGTGCAACTTACTCCGGAAACCAACACCATGAATTAAACAGGCATTTTTTCATTATTCTAAATCAGAGAACACTGTTGTTTCTATTTAGCTGCGTAAATAACAACAGTATTATTTATGTTATGGCTTGTTTCACATTAGGCTTAGATTTGTACTGGCATAAAAAGAGGAAGCGTGAAATGGTAAACACCTAAATATAGGATGCTCAATATTTAAGGGCATGGTTTGCCAAAGGCTGCTATAATTGTGTAGTGCAGCTTCTTTGCTTTTGGTAAAGTTTGTAAAATGCTTGGCTAAATATAGACATCAAAGCTAATCTTGTATCACATCTTTCATTATTTTGTACATGACTAATATGTCAATGAGCACAACAATGTGTGCTGCTTTCTATAAATAAGAATTAATGAAGTAACACTAAAGTTGTATTTATTTGGCACTAATAAAAACAGTGCAAGTGGCTACACGAAGCATGTATTTCAATTTTAGATATCAAGCAAAATATCCCCATATGTTATTTCCATAAGTTGTTTGCTTGCTTGCTTGCTTTACGTTGAAGGGGAATTCTTGATGCTTTAAAACTAAAGAAAGAAATTGTCATTAAAGATGCCAGTGGATCACAGAACCTCAGTGTATTTACTATCAGTGGATCAGCAATGTATTATTAGTAAAACTAATGGATTATGTCTCTTCCACAATGTTAAACAATAAGGTGTATAATTAACAATCACCTTTCAAATTAGATTCATTTGGTAGCAAAGAACTCCTCATTTTCCTATCTTGATATATTAGGATTGTACACAAGGGGATACAATGCCATTTAGTTGACATTAAATTGGATTAATTTTCACAAGTCTCAGTTGTTGTTTTTTGCATGCTATTTTCTGGCCAGACTATAAGGAGATCAGATGCATTTCCTTTCATTTCAACTCGCCACTGCTGTATTTAGTATTTGTCCATCTCCAGATAGTTAGCTTCAGATAAAACTGTGCATATTAGTTTTGCTGTGTAGTGAAGTTCTACTAATGCATATGTTTTAAAGCAAACTCGTGTTGTAACAATGTTGTCAGGTGACGTATCACAACTTTCCCTCCCTTCACTAAACTGGACATGGGTGTGGCCAGCACATGATGCATCCAGCCTGCAGGTCACGAATTTGACAGCCCTGTTTTAAAAACACATTTCCCATATATAGTCTATATGTACATTTGATAATGATATCTCTGAATGAGATGTAACATTTATGTTTTAAGCCAGCAGTCCCCAACCTTTGTGGCACCAGAGACCGATTTTGTGGAAGACAATTTTTCCATGGACCTGGGCGGGGAAGGAGAGTACACAACCTACATCCTTTGCATATGCAGTTTACAGTAGGATTTGCACTCCTGTGAGAAAGTAATGCTTGATGATCTGAGGTGGTGATGCTAGCGCTGGGGAGAGGCTGAAAATACAGATGAAGCTTTGTTCACCCATTGCTCACCTCCAGCTGCCTTGGTTCCTAACAGGCCATGGACCACAACCGGTCTGTGGCCCAGGGGTTGGAGACCCCTGTTTTAAACTGATTTTAAAAGATTTTTTCTGTTGTGTAGTTCACAGGATTTCCACATTGTGAAACATCTCTGAAAGTTTGTTTGGATACATCTGGAATAGAAATATCTGATTGATAAAGTCTGAATTTGTGAGAACTATGTTTTATTCAGAAGCATTTGATCTGATTTGTGAGGTGCGGTTTTCATTATTTTTTGTTGGACACATCTCTTAGAATTCCTCTTTGTGTTGGAGCTGCATCTCATATTGCTTAATTTATCAGTTTTTCCATACTTTGTAATTGATTCAGTAGTACTTGGTGATGTACTCATTTATCACTGAGACTGATATTAATGGATGTCATGCTACTTCATTATGTTGCTATGGTAGCATTGTATGGTGGATTTTTTTTGTCTCCACATGGAATTCTTTAGTTATTTGTGTATAAATAATTTTATTATGGATAAATGTGGCTATTTCTCTAAACACTCATTTTTACTTATTTATCTTTATTTTATCTTTGTGTCATGTTGTGCTGCAATTTTAATTTTTAAAAAATTGTTTCATTAAAAAAGTGAAGATGGCTTTGAACTGAATATGCAAGTTCCTTGGCAGTATTGCAGAAGTGGTTTGCCATAATCTCTTTTTAAGATTGCTTTTCCGAGCACTCAATTTAACCAAAAGCCCTTAAATTCCCACATGATCTCTTACCTAAGAATTAACTGTGACAAATCCTGGTAAGCATTTAATCAAGCAAATTCTGCATTTTTGTTTATTTTACTTTACAGATTCAGAGAAATTATCGAGCTCCAATCGCCCAGTGTGCTCCCACTGGCAGGGCCTCCTTGGGGTGCCATTGACCAGACAATGTCAGTTGGTGGTGCCCCGGGGGAGAGCCTTCTCGGTGGGAGTGCCCACTCTGTGGAACCAGCTGCCCCTGAGGCTGCAGTTGGCTCCTGATCTGCGCGTCTTCTATCACAATCTGAAGACCTGGTTGTTTTTACAGGCCGGCCTGGCTTGAGAGTGGTTGGGGTTTTAATTTGGCTATTTTAGTGGGTAATTTTAGGTTTTATTTGGATTGGATTAACATATTTTTAATAATTGTATATGTGTTTGCATTCACGTGTGAGCCGCCCCGAGTCCCCCCGGAGATGGGGTGGCATATATATCCAAATAAACATAAACATAAACAAATGTATGTGTGCCAATCTTCTTCAGATTACAGCTCTTTAAATATGTTGGTACTGCAATTCTCATCCATAGAGCATGCTGGATGGGAATTCAGAAGGTTTTGGTTCTCACACTTCTGGACAATGCTGGGCTACGCTAGACATACAATTGTAATAAGTGTAGCTTTTTCCTACAATTTTGTATAATAAATCTGTCCTTTTATCTGTTCTGTACCTTCACTATTTAATGACTAGTGACAGATTCATTAGATAAATAGGTTGCTATTTCTGCTTCATCTGTTGTCAAAATATATTCCACAGTAAATCAAAAGGTGGTCTTAGTTTCCTGTTTTTATATTTCTGTTAAAACATTTTAAACAATTACCTCCTTTTCCAATCAGTTGGATTTAAGTAGATCTAAAAATAGCCTCTTTGATTGATTTTCCTTTTACAGTAACATGCTTTTTCATCTTATATATTGATCTTAAAAAATTGTGTAGCTGTCCATCTTAAAGTCAAACCCTGGGTGATTGATAACCAACAAATAAAACAATATAGTCAGCCATAGAAACAAAACAAATGGTAAAACCAAAAACCAGGTGCCACAATCATACTTCCCTGATGCAATCCCAACATTCTCATCCTAATATATCCTAATACTGTGGAGAGGAGCCATGTCTTCAATGCTCTCTAGATAGTTAAAAGGGTGAATGGGGGTGTCATCACATCTCAGGGGATGGTATTCTATTCAGTAGGTATTGTAGTGGACAAGGCATACACACAAAACGGCAGTGTGGAGTCTGCCTATCTTGTCTGCTCTGCTGGGATGGGTAGATACTCTCAGAGAGAGGTGATCCTGCAAATAACCTGGTCCCACAAAATGTAAGTCTTTAAAGGTGATGACTAGCACCTTGAATTGTACAGGTAGTCCTTGACTTGTGACTACTATTGAGTCCCAAAATTCTGTTGCTAAGCAAGATGGTTGTTAAGTAAGTTTTGCCCCATTTTATGACTTTTCTTGCCCCAGTGGTTAACATGGTTGTTAAGTGAATCTGGCTTCCCCATTGGCTTTGCTTGTCAGAAGATCACAAAAGGAGATCGCCTGACCCTGGAACACTGCAGTGGTCATAAATATTAGCCAGTTGCCAAGCATCCGAATTTTGATCACATGACTGCAATGATCATAAGTTTCACAAATTATCATAAGTCACTTTTTTCAGTGTTGTTGTAACTTTGAATGGTCACTAAATGAAAGATTGTAAGATTGAGGTCTATCTGTGCCTGGATGGAAACTGAGAGCCAGTGCTTATGTAATAGATGTATAATATGGGTGAATCTAGAGCAGGGGTGTCAAACTCACAGCCCGCAAGCCAAATGTGTCAGGTGTTGGTCCTGCCCCTACCTGGTTTAGCGAAGGGGAAAAAAGTCCTGATACATCATGTGACGCTGCCATGATGCCCCAAGTTTGATGTCCCTGATCTAGAAGTTGTCTGTACTGACGTGTATAAAGGTTGCATAAGCAGAACAAGAAGTTCTGGATGTCAGGCGCAAGTAACCAGGAACAGGAGTTGAGTTTTAAAGCAGTTTTGTTACATGCTATCTATATGCAAGAATTTGATCTACAGTCAAGTCAAATTGGCACTAGATAGCAGAATCCACAGGGGACTGGATTTAGATCTCTTGTGGCTTCATAAGGATTCTAAACTGATGATTTATTCATCTCCTACATCAGGATTCCCATTTTTCTAACATATTCCATAGCTTGACATAATCAAAACGAAGTATATTGTTGTGGGAAAAATAAAGAACCAAAGTGTTTGGAAATAGATGCAAAAATATATATATATTTTATTGGAGTACACAACTACAGTTCCTCGACAAAAGAATACAGAAGAGCCCCAAAGCCCACATGGTTACTGGTTGTGTCCCTTCTGAAATTATACACAGGACATACAAAAGCAGAATAAATTATAGCTTAATGCAGAATCTGATAACAACGTGAATTGGCCTTATTATGGGCCGGCCTCTACATTCTGTTCTTATAATGAGGCTCCAATTCCATCCATTCTATTGATACTACACCTTCTAACATAAATAATTTCCTTTATTGTACCAATGTATATTGACTCCTTTCACACCATAGAAAAAAGCAACAACCTGATTTTGCTAGCACTGCAAATGATATTAAGGAGTGTAATCCAGATTCCCAGGAGGCAGGGAGTGCATTCCAGAGGAGCCAAAGACAGTGAAGTTTAGATTGTTTGAGTGGGAGGAAGAGAGTTAGAACAGCTCCTCCCTAGGAATTCTCAGAGTATATATTTAATGGTGTAAGTCGTTTTCTTTAGTTTGGCAAGATTTCTTTCTGTGGCTGAGGAACAATAAAGGAAACTGCTTAGAAGAACCTCAGTGCATCTTTCTTGGTTTTTGGAACTTGACAAGATAATTGTGCAATAACTTGCACACCCTGTTAAAAATCGCCCTGTCTCTCTCTCTCTCTCTCTCCTCCCTCTCCCTCTCCCTCTTTCCCTCCCTCCCCTCCCTTCCCCCTGTAACATAGATTGTACTATAGAATGTAGGGTTGACCTCTTTCAATTAGTTGTGTCATTCCCCAGAGTTGCTACTATAGCTTAGTTAAAAACTTTTCTGACATTTCTTCTGTTGCTTACCATATTTATGGGGGTATTCCATCAGTTCCTGTAGTCTTCCAATTTGGTAATGACCAGTGTGCTGATTTTACTTCTTTATGCAATACCAGAGGTTTTTAAAAGTAGGGAGGTCTTAGGAACATTAATATCCCTGCTACATAAGTATTTTAGTATACTCCTCCATCTTTCTTTGATCTTCTTGGAATCAGTTACTGAATCAGTTATTATCTGTCCTTTGGCATCCTTTAGCAAATCAATTCCAGGTTGTAATCTACTTCTGCATTCAGAGATGCTTTGGAAGACTCACCCTGTTTTTCCATGTCTACTTCAGTGTCTTTACCAATGGCATTCTAACACTGCTTCTTCTATCAGCTCTGTGAAATACTTTGTTGAAAATTCTTTCCTGACATTTTTGGCATTGGCTTCTGTTCTTGGAAATGTTCGTGGTTTGCTCTAACATCCAGCTTGCTTTCTTTTGTTTCTTCTTCTTTGACAGTCTCTTTTCACATTGATCTTTAACAACTCTTTAAGTTCATTCCAGAGGTCCTCTGGGTTCTTCTTCAATAAGGTTCAAGAGTTCAGGGTGATTCCCAATGTTCACATTGAAAATGGTGGGTCACGATCATATCAGGTAAATTGTTTTTCCCTCCATTTTCTTAACTTGGAAATTGGACAGCAATTTCTGCAGACAGCATCAGGCCATGTCTTTGATGCTTTACTTCCCTTCACCAACAGTAAAATCAATCTGAGTTCTATGTCTCCATCTGTGTTCAGGCATTGTTTTGTTTGTTTGAAGATGGTATTAGTATTAAATAAATCATTGGAGTAGAAGAAATCAATACGTCATTGTCCTACTTCATTTTTATTTCCAAAGTCAAACAGTCCTACTATGTTTTTCTTCTTTGATGTTTCCAACTTTGACATTCTAATTATCTACCGTGTTTCCCCAAAAATAAGACCTACCCCGAAAGTAAGACCTAGCACTATTTTCTAAACCTGCCCTAATATAAGACCTACCCCGAAAATAAGACCTAGTGTAAATCTCCAGTTCCAGGAAGACTTTTCAGGGAGCAACCATGCACCCGCGAAACACCCCCCCTACACACTCACATCCACTATTTGGCACCATAAATATATAAGACCTACCCCGAAAATAAGACCTAGTGTGTTTTTGGGAGCCAAAAAAAAATATAAGACAGTGTCTTATTTTCGGGGAAACACAGTATCACAAGGAGCACATCTTTCTGGCATCTTCTATCAAGTTCAGATTGAAGTTATCATAAAATTCACCAGTCTCCTCTTTTTCTTTATGATTGGAGCATAAACTTTAATAATCATATTAAGAATTGTCCATCAAATGTGACTAATATTATTCAGGATCCAATCTGGATTGGTCACCGGGACCAGAGACTAGTCTTCTGAACTTTTGGATTTAAAAAACTAAACCTTTCCTCCCGGTGACTGACCCAGATTGGATGCTGCAACATTATTCTGGTTCACGTATACTTGCCTTCATTCGTGATATTATTCACTCTTTGATTGTATTGTAGCTAAGTACTGTTTTTGTATAAGCTTCCTAACTATAAAACAGCACAATTCCTTCTTTGTTTTTAAAGTCCTGAGTAATAAAATATGGAATTATATGGGAATTTCTTTTTTAATAATTGAGGGAGATAGATATGAAAAAACAGAAATTCAAGTTATTGATCAAAGATGTATCAATGTCAAAAATGAATTTTAAAAAAGTCATAGTAATAATTGGTAAAAAGCCACAGTGGATGTTATGACTTTAAATAGTGTTTCTTAATCTTAACCATTTTAAGATGCATGGACTTCAACTCCCAGAATCCCCCAGCCAGCAAAGTTGCTAAGTTTGAAAAACGCTGCTTTAAAGTAACAACACCAATTAAAATTGCCATTATGTTGTTTGTTCTGTTCCTATGGGTCAGTTGACCAAATATTTTCAAAAAGGTAGAAATTATTTGAAACCACTAGTAAAATTATGGTAACTTTGGATTTGTAGAAATATTATTATAAAGTCTGTTCTTAAATCCCTAGAGATAATCAAATTTCAAATGATCTTTAAAATATTGTAAGATAAAATCAGTAAAACGTAGAACAAAATGTCTAAATGATTGTGATTAAAACATGGAGAGTTCCAGGCTCTGAGTAAATATGCACATGTATCTAGATTCCTATGATACTGCATGAAAATGCAGCCTTCTTATGTTCCTTAGAACCTATTCTAAGGTTCATGCAATATATAAGATGCTCCCTCTGCAAGGTTGTTCTTGACTCAGCAGAATATTAGATAGTAACCCTATGGCTGTGATGGTGAACCTAAGGCATGTGTGCCACAGGTGGCATGCAGAACCCTCTTTGCGGACACGCAAGCAGTCGGCCAAACTCAGCTCCAATGCGCATGCATGCCTAACAGCTGATTTTTGGGTCTGTAGATTACACTGCCCTCCCCCATCCCATTTGCAAAAACCTGGCTAAACTGTTTAACTTTTTGCCCCACTGCCTGGCCCAGCCCTGCCCTATCTGCCTCTCCCACCTCCAGAGACACGCATGCCGCGTAATGGCTCTTTGGCTGCTCTCTGGTTCCCGCTCCTTGCTTGTTGTCATCGTCACCGCCACTTGCTTGCCTGCTTGCCCTGACTCCTTGCTTGACTGCTGTGGCCTGCATAATTTTTGGTAAGTTGCTGACTTTGTGCCCCCCACCCCCCACTTGCTTGCTGCGGCCCAGGCCCAGCTGCTCCCGCTCCTGGCCTGCTTGCTATCAGTGCCATTGGTGCCCACATGCAGCCCTGGGACAACTGCCCCCTGCCCTGCTTGGCCCCGCCCATGCCCACCGGGTCACACCCGTGTCTCATTTAAAGCTGTTGTTTAGTTTAGCCTTGAGACAAAAAAAAATATCTTGATGAGCGGGACTGTCATGCCCCTGTTAGAATCTGACTCCAAGGGAGAGGAGGAACAGCCAACAGGGAGTGGGACTGTGGCTCCGGAGGTTGTGGAGGAAACTGGGGAAGGGCACAGGCCAGCTGGGCATTCAGAGAAAAACCCAGGCCCATCCCCTCTTCATCCTAGGGCACGCAGGGAGGAGTGAATAAGGGAGAAACGTGAATGGCGTGGTCTGCGGAGGAGGAAAGGGCCTTGATCCCCTTCATGGCCTGCAGCTATGAGGACTGTTTAAAAGGACAAACTGCGCATGGACCAGTGCTGGAAGCAAAGCTTGAAAACATTTCTAGTCTGTCAGTTCTTATTTGAGTTCTGGCGTCCTTCCCAGTGTGTGTATTTCGATATCTGTGGACGTCTTCAAGCCCTTACCCTGCCTTGTCTCATTAATTCTTCAGTGTGGTTTGTGTTGTTTTTTTTCTATGTATAATTTATATGTATTTTGAGTTTGAACAGAAGTTCTTCCTTTTCACAACTGTTGGTGGGGGAGTTTTTTTTCTCCAGTCAATGATAATTGGACCTTTAAAGCCAAGCTGAAGGAATTAAAGGGACTTCACCTGTTTTTGTGGCTTTGTTGCTCTTGTATCCCACCCTGGGTCATCACAAGGACTTCTACTTCTAAGCAGGAGAGAAATCTAGGGTCACCTGAAGTGGCTCCCCTTGAGCGTGGAGAGAGATTGCGATTTAATCCCCTTTACCCTCCAAAAGTCCCTTCTACCTTCCCACCTCGTCTCTCAGCGCCTCTTCTCTGCGTACAGGAGGAGCCGCATTCTCACGGCGATTGGTTATTTTATTTTATTTAATTGGATTTATATGCCGCACCATCTCCGAGGGGACTCGGGGCGGCTTACCCAGAAATGTATAAACAATAAATACACCTTTATCAAATTGTCTAATCCAATTATAAAATCTAATTAAAATACCCTTAAATTAAAATTCCCAACCCTGCTCAGTCCAGGCCGGCCTGTAAAAATAGCCAAGTCTTAGCCCTGCTGCCGAGGGGAAAAGCAAAGAGGCAACGGCTGAGGGAAAAGTTGGGGAGACAGGAGGAGGGTCCCCTTTCCCAGCCAGCCGGGGCTGTCTGCAGTCACTGCTGTTCCCCTTTGTGGGGGCAGAGCCTGATGTCTTTTCTCTAGCCCAGCAGTCATGGCTAAGTAAGCGCCGCCGGCGGGTACTTTTAACATCCGTGGTAATCCAAAGCTCAGCTTCTTGCTCTCGGTCTCCTTCTGTCACAGGTGTCAGTTCAGGGGCCATGTGGGGAGAGCTACAGAAGGCTTCGCCCACCTCCCCCCTCGGTTCATCTCCAGGCAACAGTGCTTATAGCCAGAGAACTGAGAGAGAGAGAGAGAGAGAGAGATGAGATGAGATGAGATGAGATGAGATGTTGCTTCTTATGGGAAAGGGGAGTTATCTAAGCAGGAGCCCCCTCCTCACTTTACCCCACCTGAAAGAGGAGTGGGGGTCTCTTTTTGTTATTTGAATAAAATGAAATCCACTATTTGTACCTAGTGTGGCTGTTCTTTATTTCCTGCTTTTTCAACCTCAGCTGCTTTGCGCGGCACAGCTGAGGTTGAAAAAGCAGGAAAGAGGATTTTCAAATGCTGTGCACATGTGTGCAGCGCTTGTCAGCTGTCCGGGTGGCACAGCTGCTGATTTCTTGCAAATGCTGTGCATGCGCGTGGCAGGCGTGGCAAAACGCACGCTCACCAAACTGGTTGTAATACCGGTTGGATCCCACCCCTGCGTGTTGGCACTTCACAATAAATAAATGGGTTTTGGGTTGCAGTTTGGGCACTTGGTGCTGAAAAGGTTTGCCATCACTGCCCTATGGTTTCAGTGACAGGATTATGATGGCTTTGCTTAACCTATTTTGACTGGTATCCTGGCTGCCATTCTGGTAACAATTCCTACTTTGTATTGACAAAATTGCTTCCAAATGCTGGGGAGAAATAAATTTAATCTCTTCTTGTATATTCCTATAGGGATTCCATTTTGATTAGTACAAACGTCAGGGGGAAATATTTGTGAAATTGAATTATTGCAACAGTTACCAGTTGTGAATGTTGACATTTGAATTAAAATAATACTTATCAGCCTCATGGAAATCCAGTTCTTGAATTCAAAGTGCATTGGGTCAATTCCAGGACTGATATTTATACTTGCTGTGTTTCATATTATACTGCTGTAGGTCATAATTAGTCAGATATTTCTCTTTAACATTGACAGTCACGTTACCTAGGAGACAATTCTGTTTTCTCAGCAAGGAACTAAGACTTTTCAAAGTACCTCTGGTGGTGATTTTTCATTTTGACAACCTACATTTTAATTGTACTTTTTTTTAGTGGGGCAGAAACAAATCTTTCTAAAGTAACAGAAATATCTTGAATTTGTAAATTGTCATTTTTAAAAAGATATTCTGATATGAAGGAAGACAACACTAATGTTTGTTCGTATGCTGAATTCTAGGGCTATGGTACTCTTTGAGCTTGCTTGTTTTCTTGCAGACATTTCATTACCTAACTAGGTAACATCATCAGTGTTAGTCATCATTAGCACTGATGATGTTACCTAGTTAGGGTAATGAAACATCTGCAAGAAAGAAAGCAAGGACCCCGCATTTCAACCCTGAGCTACAAATATTCTCCTTTATTCTAGGACTACATATATCATCAAATTTGGAGGGCACTAGATTGAGGAAGGTTGCTCTACAGAGATACAACTATCTATCACAAGGAAATAAAAAGTAGCAGTCTTGAGTAACTATTTAAGAGCCCATAAAAGACAGCCTACTAAGATTGAACAGTTTGACTCTTGTGCATTTTAATTTGGAATTTCTTGATTATGTAATGTGAATATAATAGATGGACTAAGGCTATATTTTATCCGAAAGTGTACTTCAAATTTGCATTTGTTCCCATAATGGCAACATTATTATTATATGTGCATATAGTCATACTTTAATATGTTATCTCAAAAACTTCTGAAAGGCTCAGATTGGGGAAGTATGTATAGAACACAAGCTGTGTTCAAGCGTCTTTCTACTCTAGCATCATCAAACTGTGTGGTGCTAGAGTAGATGCTGTATAACAACAGGGGAGGTCCAGGTTCAGTTGTATCCTCACTTGGTGGCTTTTGGGGCAGGGCAGTAACTTTCAACCAGAACTATCTCACAGGGTTGTTGTTATGTGAAAACCCAATGACAGAATATGAGCACCTGAGAATTATTCCATTATTGGTGTTATCCAGCAAGTTTCCTTTGGCAGTGATAAGGATTTTTGATAGAAAAAAATGGCAAAAAATAAAAAGAGGAAGATTTGGAGAAATAAAGAAGCCAAATAAGTGACTGTGAGCAGGGAAGAACTGGAATATGTAACAATCAGATACAGGTAATCTTTGATTTATGACTATAATTGAGTCAGGAATTATGATTGTAAGATGTGCTGATGATTGACCCATTTGTACATCTTTTTTAACAGCAGTCAAAGCAAACCCATTCTCTGCAGCGGCATTTTTTTTGCTGGAAACTGAAAGTAAATGCCAGTTTTCATCAAAATACAATCATAAATGATGTTTGTATTACTGGGGAATACTGCAAACTGCTGTAATTATGGGCTGTTCCTGAGTGCCCAAGTTGTGATCACATGACCTTGGGAAGCAGCTGCTATAATTTTGAATCTGGTCATAAGTATTGTAGCAATCCATCATAATTTCAAGCAGTCACTAAGCAACCAATCATAAGTTGAAAAGTACCTGTATTGGGATCAGTCACACCATGGCAAGGTCAGAGGCCCTGGAGACTCACTTCAACTTCTTTCACTGTTCCATCAGTAGCACCATAGAAGTGCATCATGAAAGTTTCGTCAATGTGTGAAGTATTTCCTTTTATGAATTATGCATCTCCTCCTGGACAGCTTCATTAATAACACTGGGATTTAGTTCTGTGAGAAAAATGGTCAGTCATTGCTATCTCCAACTACTGATATTACTATCTGTGCTTAAAATAAATTGCATTTGCTATTTCTCTCCTAGCCCCTTTGGTTGGAGACAGACTTTTTTCAGGCTGCATTTTCTTCTTGATTATGTATCATTACTAATAAACTTACAAATTTGCTGCTTACATTTTTACTTTGGTTTCAGATTATTTGAAAGTAAAGTTTAAAAGCATCATTTTTAATATTTGAGAGGGGCGCTTTTTCCGATTCTTCCTTTGTGATGACTTTCACAAACCACTGTTCTGTTTCCTTTTCTTTAATCCATTAACTCTCCCTGTACCCCAGCATACAGTATCAGATATGTGTCAGGGAGGTGCATCTTGGTTCAACTCTCTGATATACTTTTTCAATTGTATATGCTAAGTATGTATGCTCAGAATGATATTAAAGATACACATTTGACCAATTATATTTTGAACTGGGACATTAATCAAAAATATTCTTTAACATGTTGATATAATAAAAAAACATGTTTTTAAAAAAATTGTTCTTTCTGTTTACTACTTCTAATCCTTAAGGCTAGTATTGTACAGAAATGACATTGTGAAAAATGCATAGGTTATTCTGTGTGTGTTTGTTGGTATACACACACATACATACACACACACACACACACACACACACATATATTCACTAGCTGTAAGCCCTATAGTTTCTATTACTACTTTTATGTGTGACTTTTTTCTTCTTTCAATTTCCAGATGAGTATAGGATCAAGCCTGTGGAGGAAGTCAAATACATGAAAAATGGGGGAGAAGATGATCAGAAAGTAGCTGCCAGAAACCAAGAAAACTTGGTACGTGTTGAATATTATTATTTAACAAGGTGGACGCTATTCTATGTCTCCACTGAAAGGTGAAGTATGTAGAACACTTAAAGCTCTGAAGAAGAACTTTCTTGAAAATGCCACGACTATTTATAGCTTAGAGGCAAAGTGTGAAATGCTGCCTTCCCTGCTTGTCCTTATGAATTATCCCATTTTTAATGCTCTGAAATGTGCTCCAAAACAGTAGGCATTTGTATTCAATCCTTTGCAAGAGGCAATACTGCTTGGCTCATGATAAATGTGTTTGCGTGCAAAGGAGCTGTTACCACCCCAGAATTTACTGCCTGTTGAAGAAGGAAGCTACCTGTTCTTAAGATGATATCTATCATTATTTACTCTCTGTTGATCCCACCCTGAATTTTAAAGAGCTGGACATGTAAATATACATAATATCCTCATAACAGAATTTAGAAAAATATTTTTAGTAATGTTATTATGTATACTCTTGTTTCTAGCTTTATAATTTTGTAATATTCTTGTTTTATCCTCAGTTGCATATTGCCAGGGTTTGTGTGCCCTGCAGTTTTTATTTATTTATTTATTTGATTAGTCAATTGCTTACAAGATAATAGGTATAAGTATAAACATAGTTATAAATACATGGATACATATAAGAAAATAAAAGAAACAATAGGACAGGGACGGTAGGCACTTTGGTGCACTTATGCACGCCCCCTACAGACCTCTTAGGAAAGGGGTGACGTCAATAGTAGACAGTTCTGTGGGTAAGGAGGAATTAAACTTTATAGTAAAATAAAAGTTAAAACACTATATAGCATCAGAAAAAATTGCTTGAGAGAACAAGTACATGCTATTATAAATCATAGAAATCAATAATTGAAATTGATTGGTTGGCAAATGACTTGGGGGAATAAGAAAAGAACAAGATTACAAATGTTTTATTCTGAGCTCCTAGTTCTTAATTAGAATGATGAAATGAAGGGGAATATGCTGGGAGAACTCACATTTTTAGATTGGAATTCTGAACTAGCAATATTTGAAAAACTCTTGAATCCTACCTACCAGACTAAACAGTATGAAGTTCCCACCATCTTACTTTTGATCTGTTAAATTTCATATACTCTGCTTTTGGGGGAATCCATTTCTGTCAGCTTTTTCTGCCAGAGAAACACTGCAAGTTGTAGAGGAGTTTAAGATATGTTTTGAGTTGTGCTTTCAGCTTTATCAACATATTCGTTTCTGGAAGAATTGCTGCTGTTTGCTATCAAAAGAATCTGAAAAATTAGTATTCTAATTTGTCATTTGCAAATCCTAATTCATTTGTCATTTGCAGGTAAAAGGTATAAGATAAATATTATGGCTGTTTGTATTAACAAGTATAAGAAGAGTTGGGCATTATTAAAAATGTTCATTTTTAACTCTTTTTTTTTTAATAACAAATTTTATTCAATTTTTAACAATTTTTTAAAACAGCTCTTTTCAGTAGACAGCATGTTCCTGGGTCATCACTTTTACATGCAAATATGACAGTAGATCTATATTCATTTTAAACATTTAACTTCCTATTTTATCCCATTTTTACTTCTATTCCATTTTAGCAAACAAAGGGTCAGAGAAATTAATCCTAATCTCAAATCTTAATCTCAATCTGTATAACCCCCCAGTTCATTTCGAGTTAATTGCAAATATATATATATATTTTAAAAACATCATTTATAAATCTTACAAATAACAATATGTTTGCCCATCATATTAAAGATAAAGTTCATCCATATCTATCCTTTAATTATCTTCACATTGTTAATACTCTTTTATCATTTACAGAATTCTTTTATCCGTCAGATTTGCCCTTTCATCACATATTCTCTCCATGATTCTAAATCCGTACAGGTTTTAACACTAAAAGAATGAGAAAAAAAAACCTAGACTTGCCCCCTTTTACTACTTTGAAAGTGACACCTCAGTGGTTAATATAGTAGCATAATCATAATCATTCCCTTTAAAGCGAAAGATAGAGAAGAAAGAAAAAGGAAAGGGAAAAAGAAAAGCTACCTTACAATATATCTCTAATCAATCGGGTTCTGCAACACATATCCCCCTAAGGTTTATTTATGGTTCCAAAATAATAATAAAAATAACTAATCTTGGTTATTGACAAATCTCATTTTAAACATTTTCTAAAATCATTTCAATTAATTCAATTTATCTAATCAACATTTACCTTTCTTTTGTAAATAAGAAATAAAAGTGTGACCTTTTACCAGTAAAATTGTCAGTAACCCCTATTGTTTTACACTTTTATAATTGCAATATATTCTTATTACCACTTCTTCATGCAGAACCCCCTTCTTAATGCATTAGCCATTATCTCTATGCAAACAAGTTTCTTTCTTCATTATGTAATTCCCATGTTTCTCTATCTTCTGTTCTTGTTTCTTGTTCCTTCTCCTCCCTTTTATCCGCTATCCCCTTCTCTATCCAGTTTGAATCCTCTCTCTCTCTTTACCTTTCTGCTCCTATCCTTCTGGACCTTTCTAACATGCCTAATTTCATGAATGTTCCCCTTTTTAATTACCTTCTTAAGTTTTGTTTTTTTGACCATCCTCCCTTTCCCTTTTATTTGTATTAATCTTTGTGTTAGTTGTCTTCTTAAAATGGCTTTCGCTTGTGCTGGCTCCCTTCTCCTCCCTTTTATCCTGCTCTCCCCTTCTCTGTCCAGTTTGAATCCCTCTCTCTCTCTCTTTACCTTTCTGTTCCCTTTCCTTCTGAACCTTTCTAACATGCTTAATTTCATAAATGTTCCCCTTTTTAGATACTTTCTTAGGTTCCGTTTTTTAGCCACCCTTCCTTTCCCTTTTATTTGTATTAATCTTTGTATTAATTGTCTTTTTAAATGGCTTTCTCTTGTGCTGGCTCCTCCTTTCCAAGGTTCCTTCTTCTTGTTCTTTATTCACCATTTCAATGCCCATGTTTTCTGCAACGAGCCAAGTTAGTTCAGTCACTTCCTGTAGCAGTTCTTTCATACTTTTAAACTCCATTTTTGATTCTTTGGATGGCCACCAGAATTTTTGTTTTCCTTATTTCTTCTTCTTTAAATTTTCTAAGATCCTAACCCAAGTCCAGAATCTATATCAATGTCACCAACTAATCCGGTAGTCCGTCTTTGTGTATTCAAGCTTTCACTTTCTATGAGTCTTGCTTTTTGTTTCAGCGTCTCTTTAAAATGTAACAACTCCAATCCACAAAGGAACAAGATAGTTTCTTTCTTCTTTAGCTTCCAATTTTTCTCCACAAAGTGGCACTTTCTGCACAGAGTCTTAACCCTTTCCTTTTATTTTGATATTCAAAGTTTTCCGAGCCCCAAACTTAAATTCTTACGCTGGCTTCTTCCTTTCCGGTTCGAAGCCCCTTATAGCTGTCAAAAATATTTTACTTATTTTTTCCTTCACTTGAGACTGCGCCGCTTCTGTTTCTTTTTGTTTAAAACTCATCTTTATCTTAATCCCGGGTGCCTTGATCTTACCATCCGATACTCCGGTTCCTCTGCTGTCGACTTCTCTCTTTCCTCCTGCACCAATCTTAATCCCGTTGAGACCTTCTCTTCGAGGTGGACATTTTGGACCACCACTTCTTGACGTCTTCGGAGGGAAAAGTCCAGACCCAAAAGGGAGGAGATGCGGCTCCCCTCACTCTGGCTGGCAGATTTCCCTTTCTCCACCGCCCCTACGAGGCAGCTTCAGCCCCGAACCTTGCAGGATCGGGGCTCTCCGACGCAAGAGCCAGGCTGCGGTCACGGGCGATCGCAAACCGCCGCCCGTTCTCGAGAAGCCTCAACCTGGAAGGTCGTTCATTTTTAACTCTTGATGATAAACAAATCAACGGCTTCCAAGTTGAAGCAAATACAACAACTTCCTGAAAGATTTAAGATATCAATAGAAGTTTGCTGTTTCTATTTCTATGCAAATGGTGACTGTAACACATATATTAAAACTCAGCTTATTCATTTTCCTCACTAAATTAGCAGTTAGTTTTATATTTTAGTTTAGTGAGATTTCTTATTTAATTCTGTTTTAACTTTTGTATTGCTCCTTTTAATTAAGCCGCCCCGAGTCCTTCGGGAGATAGGGTGGCATAGAAGTATCATCATCATCATCATCATCATCATCATCATCATCATAAAAAATCAGTTTATTTTGATTTATACAGATTATTTAATAATCCATTGAACAAATGTTTATTATTGAGAATCTTTTTTCCTTTTTAATCAGAAGCAAGTAGTAAGCATTTATCCGCCAACATGCTGGATAAAATTTTCTAGGTTTACTTAAAGATCACCAGCAAGGAGGAGCAAATAAAGATAGAATAAATTGAATTCATTGTGTTTACAATATCAAAATTCTCTGGAATCTTACCATATAATTCCCATTTATTTTTAAATGTAAAAACAAGATTATTGATTACTGATTATTCAATTGACAGGTGTGATTATGTTTAAATTGGAGTATATCCTCTTTGTCAAATTAGTATCTGATAGCATTGTGTTGTACTATATAGAAACCAGATATTCATAGTCTGAATGTCCTCCAGGTTCATGGACTTCAGTTCCCAGATTTCTTAGTAATTGCCATGCTAAGGAATATTTGGTTTTGAGGTTTTTAAAACTTATTTTAAAGATGATTCAGATTGGTGTTGCCCAAGTATTTAAAAATTTTCTCTGTAGGTAGTCCTTAGCTTATGACCATAATTGAGCCCAAAATTTCTGTTGCTAAGTAAGACAGTTGTTAAGTGAATTTTGACCCATCTTACGACCTTTCTTGTTACAGTTGTTAAGTGAATCACTGCAGTTGTTAAGTTAGTAACCCTGTTCTTAATCAAATCTGGCTTTCCCATTGACTTTACTTGTCAGAAGGTCGCAGAAGGGTTCACATGACCCCAGGAGACTACACTTGTCATAAATATGAATCAGTTACTAAACACCTGAATTTTGATCACATGTCTATGGAGATGCTGCAATAGTTGTAAATGTGAAAAATGGTCATAAGTTTCTGTGCTGTTATAACTTTGATCACTAAATGAACTGTTGCAAGTTGATGATTACCTGTATAAGAATTGCAACCATATTGTTTGAAATCTGAGTCCTAGCTTGGGAAGGAAGTAACATTAATGCAAACGGTATCAAGAGAAAATAAAACAATATCCTGTCCAAAATTTAGGAATCTATCACAAATATCATTTATACTTATTTTAAGACCAGTAGAATAGTTGTTATTTCAGTGGCCCTTTAGATTGGAATGGGGTGAAGTAGAAAGCACTAGTTTTGAAAATAAAATAGTTTCTATGTGATATTTGATCTTTTAGTCTCTGCTTTTCTGTCATATTAATGAATTGTGCTCACTGTTGTAAGGTACCAGTACTTCTTATTTTGTCTGGAGAAAAGATAGAGGGAAATTTCTACTGTTCTGTCTGGAGAAATCTAAGAATTACTTTTGATATGAAGCCTTGAGGGCACTTGGAAACTGTAACTATTCATATTATTAGTACATATTCTTTATTTATAAATTACATTTTTTATCAGAGGATCACAGTTGACAAAATAAAGCAACAGAGCTTATTACTAAACATTAAAAGTAATGCTTACATTCAAAACAACAGGAACAAGCACATTAAGAGGATTCAAAAGCCTACGACAAGAGATGTATCTTAAGCAGGCAGTTAAACTGAACTAATGGTGATTGCAAATACATAGCCAAGCGTAGGAAATTCCATAATGAGGGTTCCTTAATGAAGATTATGCTTTTAGAAGCATCTGGGGCTTAAGACAATGGAAAGGTTTCACCCTTTTCATTAAAGGAGACCAGTTTTGTTGGGTCAATCTTAATCTAATGCAGATAGACTTCTCTCTTCCTCTGAAAAAAGATGCAGGATTATCTGGGAAATATATTTTGATTGGCTAACAAGAAGGTTTTGTTCACTTCTGGTATTACCAGTTTTCCCTCATCCTGGGATCGTCCAGATGTTCTGGATCTCAGCTTTCAGAATTTCCATCTGACTGAAAACCATGTGATTTGGGAGTTCTGAATTTTAAAGTGTGAAACATTTTGGTCGATACAAAAATAGGGAAGTTTGAATTAATATTTGTAAGCTTTTTATTAGAGATGAAAAAGATAACAAAATATTCCAGTTATAGATAAAATAACTTTAAAGAAAAGCTTGAAAATTCTTGCTGAAGACGAAAAAAAAAACTTTTTATAAATATTTAGGTATGAAATCTGTGTAAATAAGGCGATGTGCCAGTTAAAGAAGTACATTTTTCTTTACTTTTGAAAGAACTGCTTTATCTGAACAACAGTGCATTAAGTTCATAAAAATGCCATGATAACATCTCAGTTTAACATTCCAAATAATACTGGCATAATTGTGCTATGGATGATATTTCTGTGTAAAATATTACCATTGAGTAAGGTAAAATGAGATTGATAGTGTATACCTATCATTCAGCATTAGTCTCAATGGGGCACAAATTGTTATATGCTCTTTGCTTTTCCGTACAGATTAATAAAATGTGATTAGGCTTTGCCTAATGAAAGTTGATCAACTTATTCAGAACAGTATACAACTCCATAACTCATTTGGATTTTTAAAAATCTAAAATAATCAGAAATTAAAACCAAGAACATAGGTTGTAAGCCACCTTATGGTTGCCAGGAATCATACATTCCAAAAACTCAGTTAAAATTAATTACTTATCCAGAGGGGCAATCATTTATTTCATAAATAGTTTGTAGTTTGACAGTGTAAAAAAGGAACCACACCTCCCAGTTCAGTCAGTTCAGTTTAAAGAAAAAGGTAATTGGGGTCAGTGGTGTGAGTAGTTAGCTAAAGAGTTGACGCTCTCTGTCCTTACAAACTGTGGTTCCCTTCAGCACAATGAAATGCTCAAAACAGCATAAGACGTTCCACTCAAAGTAATTTTTAAAGGTCTCTATAAAAAGTTATTAATACCTGTTAGTCTAGTTTGTCAGTCTCTAAGCTCTACCATCCACAGTTACAATCAAAGTCTCTTGCAATAGAAAAGATTTTGGACAGTAATAAATCTCCCCAACTGCAGTTGTCCTGTCAAAAGAACTCCAAGAAGTCTGGGAAGTCACAAATAATCTAAGAACAATATCTAATGAACTGTGAGTTTGTCTCACCTTTAAGTATTTTTAACTCCATTATCAAAAAAGAATTGGGTAAAAAACAAATTAATAGAAGAGTATCAAGGCAGAAGCTATTGCTCATTGAGGAAAATAATTATGCTAGTCTCAAGTTTACAAAAAAGAAAATAGTATCCTGAACATTTTCTGAGGAAATTTTATGTATTTTTTTGCTGCTGTAGAAAAGATTTTTGGTGAATGGATATTTGCAATTTATGTCTAGGCATGGTTTATGGATCTCTGTTATTTATAAGCATAATTTATAATCCTGTGACAAATTGAAGTGCTTACATGATAATGTTCATTTTATATATGTTTGTTCCCATTTGCTGTGTAGACATATAATACAGATGAGAGGTTAGAGAAAGTTATATCAGGATAACTTACTGTGTAATAGCTTCACTATTTAATTTTTACTGTTTAGCAAAGCATTTTGCTTCTTCCACTCCTGGAAATGTAGTGAGAAGACAAAAAAAATTGTTTCAGGATTAAAAGGCTGTTAGATAAATAATTAGGAATGAAAAGATACTAAGGGTAATAAGTAAACATTCACATATCATAAACTGTATTAAATTAACAAATGTGGACAGAAATTGTCAGAATCTTTTCCTCCGTTCTTCGTTGTTGGGCAATATTTTATAGTGCAATGTGTAGCCTTCTGATAATGTATGTTTGTTATGATGTTGGGTTGAATTAATTTCTTCTATAAATTGTAATTAGTTTTTATTTTCATTGCATTTGCTTAACTGTAGGGTTTTCAAGTGAAATGTGAAGTAAAGGCCTTTAATAATAATCAGTAATGTCAAAAGGTGGTTTTATGAAAACAATACTTTAAAGTTCCTGATCATTGAATTTCGTATTGATACAAGCAAGCTACATTTGAAAGTATTATAAACATATTTTATACCTCCATATATCATCATTACTTACCCAAACAGGCCTCACTGTAGAAAAACCCCTGTGCTACAAAATTGTAGATGTTCATATTTAACAACGAATCATTTGTGCTGCAAATGAAGAGGGGAAAAAAATGCAATAAGGAAAATTTGTTTAGCTTCATTATACAAACAGGTTTATTTTAAGGTAAATATTTTAATACGTTCATTTGGTTTAAAGTAAAGTCAGTGAACAGTCATTTCTTTTGACTGAACAAATTTGAACAATATTGCTAGCTGATGAAATATTTAATTTTTAATCTGGATTTCAAAATAGTTTCTAGATTCATATATCAGACTGTGCATAGTATCCTTGTTTAATTAAGGCATAATGTATGTACCCAGCTTTTGAGGGTTGCCAACCAATATTTAATTTTTATCATTGTGTGTGTGAAGCAGGTGGCCCCTATCAGTTATCCATCAAATAATATATCACTTGTTATTGTTCACGAAATCCTACTTTCTATATGCATTCTCTGAATTCTCACATTGATTCACATGTGGCCCAATTTCCTAGGCCTGGAAAGAGGGCTGCATCATAAGGATGAAAAGTTATTTTCATTTTCCCCTATATTAAAGCTGAAATAACATTCAGTTGTGGAATTGTTATAAAAGAGAGACAAATTATAAACCACTTTATATATTCCTTTTCTTAAACTTTTCTTGTCTTTGGAATGAATTCATTTTCTTAACCATGGTTAACTATGTAGTCCTTTCCCAGTATTAACAGTTAAAAACAATTGCAGTAAGCTTCTGTTTAATCAGAATATTAAAATTTGGCTGAAAGCTTATTTCAAATTAGTACAAAAAGCAGCCATCTTAAGAATTGGTTGAACTAATGTGGTCATGAATCAGCAGTAGGATCCTTTAGGATTCAGGCAGGGACACCCATGAAGTAATTTCATATGTATTTGCTTTAGCTGATAATTTTGGATGCCCGTTGCAGATTGCTTGCTGTCAAACTTCTCCAGTTGCTAATGTCTTTGAGACAAAGCCATGGCAGGCAGTCTTCCGTAATCTTAGGCATAGTCAAGTTTTATCAAATAGCAAAACTGGCAGGGGGGGTGACATACCAAATATCTCATTCTGCTAATGGACATTATGTGGTCCTGCCCACTTACTTGTCACTGACCATTTAATGCTGTCTTCCACTCCAGTGTATGATTCCTAGCTTCCGAAAAAAGTAGCTGTGCTCTTCTACAGAATGGAAAATAGGTAGAAATTTATCTTGGAACGGATTTTTAGGTAAAAATGTAATATGGCTAAAATAAAGAACCTGCCTTTAGAGATGTGCAGTCATGGAAATGCAATTCAGGAAGTGGCACCTGCTAGACAACCTTGTCTGGGCTTGAAAATTAAGCAAAGTCAGGACTAGTTAGGCTAGGCCTGAAAGCTGAAAAAAGTGCCACTTAAGTATTGCTGCCAAGTAAACTGCATGACAGAGTCTGTGTAGTCAATGAAGAGCCGAGTTTAGCTTATGTCTGCCTCTATCTTTTCATCATACATGTAGCCAAGTCTTGCACAACCTATTAATTTAAGATTTCGTTACTGTCAAAAGCAGCAACCTTGTATCATGTTTCTTTTCCTATCCTCCTACAATGTCATTAAGCTTATGTGACATCTAATTCATGACATAATGTTAAAACTTCTATTTCCGTAGCTATTCATTATAGGAAGGAAAGTAGAAACATTTCATAGGGTTGCAGTTTTAGGTGCCAACAGGCAGCCTATTTTGGGGGGAAAATATTTTTAAGACATGTTTATTAAAGTCAGAAATCTCTGTGTAGGCGTGAGTTCTGTTATGAATGCCCGGCTATTAAAAGAGGGCTTGTCTATCAACAGTATTGTCAATGCATGGAAATGCATTCTTTATCTTACTAATTTTATACCTACATCTGTTTGCTATATATTTCCTGTTTTAAGGAAGTATTTAAAAATAAGAAGGAAAACATTGATTTGAAACATTTTAACTCTTTTAGGATTTAATGAAGTTGTTCTGGGAACTTGCCAGTAGTGAATACATGAATCCAAAATGTAGTTGATAAACTATATGTTAAAAAGTGCCTCGCTTATGGTGAACAGATGCTAGAAAATAATTATGTATTTTATAAAGTATTTATACTGTGTCTCATTCTGTTCAATTACATGATACCCAAAGTTGCTTACAAAATGTACCAAAGGGCTCCAATAAACCAACTGCAAAATATATCACAACAAAACCCACACAGTTCATTTACAATAATAGTGTTAACGAAACCACCATTCTCTAAAGTTTCCTAATTAAACCAGTGCAGCCATCCAAAGCAAAATAAACCTGAAGAAAAAGCTTTTTTGGACAAGTCAAGTTTTATGAAATCTACCTGGAAAAAAACCCCAAACTGTACAGACTTGCAAAGAAAGAACATTCCCCAACTGGATTAATTTTATGAGGAAATTTGACTTCCGGTGACGCCTTGGTGTGGCGAGGTAGGGAGAAATACTTGTGCTTCTCCCACCTCGGGTTTTCCGTTCAAGAACAGCCGTTCGTGGCAGGGTGAGTCCAATTCGAACACCCTTGCGAGGAGAAAAACTTGGAGCCGGTTTGGGAAGTGCGATCCCAAAAGGCGAAGAAGAGTTCCCGAAGTTCTGAACGGAAGAAGCCAGCGCTGCCAGAGCTGGCCCGAAGACGGGGCGGCGCGCCACTAGAAGGAAGCTGAAGGAGAGAGTTGCAGATCGGAAAAGAACAAAGGAAGCTTGGTGAGGAATCACAAAAGACTGGAAAGACCACTTAAGGGGGATTGTTAAAAGGATTGGGGCGAAAGCGGAAAAAAAGCGGCACCATCCTAGTGACTACCCCAGGAGAAAATAAAGCGGAAGACGAGGTTATAGTCCCTTTCAAAGAACAAGAAAGTGAAAGTCCTGTGAGAAGAAAGAAAGTACCCGGTGAAAAGAGGTCTTGTCCAACTGGAGAAAGTGCGGTCGAGGTTGGAAGAGATCCGAGAACGAAGTGGGTGGCAGGTGAAAGAGCTACTGGACACCAGGCAGTGACAGAGTCTCTGCAGAGGTAGCCATTGCGATAGAAGAAACAACGGAAAAAATCCAGACCAGAAGGGTGATTGAACGAAAGAACAGTGAGGAGAACGCCAACGTAGGAAAGAAAGAAGAAAAGTGGGAATTGAAAACTTGAAAACTAGCAAAGATTGTGCGGTGTGATAAGGGTGCAAAGTATAGTGACGGTGTAAATTTCTATGCACTCTAGAAAACGGACAGTCTAGCGAACGAACAGAAAGCCGCAGAAAAGGGAAAGCTATAAAAACTAACCTAACCCAATCAACACCCGGAAAGTATCGCTGTTTATCAAAGGAGAAAAGGGAAAGGAAAATAAAAACTTTTCGGAAAGAAAGGACTGATAGAAAGGTGGACTAAATTTATCAGCGGGAAGACCATAAAGAAGAGTCCCACCATTGTGACACTGCAATTTTTTGCGGCCATTGACATTAGAACAATTGAAAAACTCGAACGAAGAACAGCGACCTAAAGAGCGGAAGGATCCCGATACAACTCTACACATATACCATTGAATTTAATTGTACCCTATATTATATTATATTATTTAATTTTGAAGTAAACTGATATAAATTATTAAATTATTAAGTATTAAGTTAAGGAAAAAAAATACATATATATATACATAGATAGAGATTCATAACATAAACGAAAAGAATTTTATAGGATTGTTATACTATTACAAATGTTAATGATTTGAAATATTGATATTTAATAGCCAATATTTAATATATTTATTAACTCATTCTTAAGATATGCAATTGATCTAAAACTTTTAGCAAGATATCATTGAAGGAAAATAGTTAAGAAATAGATTATTTGTTGATATATAAGTTGTGATTTACAATAAGCAACTAACCTATATAGACCAATAAGATTTGATAGTCTCTTCTACCTTTCCTTCTCTTTATATATATATACATATCCGGGTTTTTTTTTTCTCTATATTTCTCTTCCCTCATACTCTCTTTCTTAGATTATTATAAATTATATGCAAGGAATGTAATGTGATTTCGCCCTATGTCTCCCCCAAGATTATTAAGAAGGATACTAGACTTTAAAGTTAACGGAAAAAAATAAAGACAGACAGTACCCCCTTTCCTCCCTCTGGCTAGATTTGACTGAGTGAAAATATTGGAATAGAGGGACCACTAGTAAATGAAAATTGGAAATAAGACGTGGGGAAATATAAACAGAATTCCTAAAGAACAACAAAAGATAATAAAAGAAATGTCAACAGCAACCTCCACCATTACTAAAACAGGAAAAAAGGGAGTGACAATCGCAACCCCATCTACCCCCACGGTGACCTCCTCCCAAAAAACAATAGAAGGGATGTTGGCCCCCGAGAAGCCCAATACTCAAACTTCCTCCCAAACGATACAAAATACACTACAGACATTACAAAACATGATGCTAACAATGCAAGAAACAATGATAAATAACCATGTAGAAAGCAAGAAAGAAAGAGAAGAGATGAGATCAGAATTAAAAAGTGAATTGGGAGAGATGAAGAACGAACTAAAACCTTAGAGGGGAAAATAGGACAGTTGCAGGAGACGACAAGGACAAATGAGGAGAAAATCATAACAATCACTAAACAAACAGACCAAACAGGGAAAAAGGTGGAAGCCATGGAACAAAAATTAAAGACCAATACAAGGAAACGAACGAGGCCCTGACCTATCTAGAAATGGATAGAGCCTCATACTATCTAAGGTTTCAGAATATACAGGAGGAAAGAGGGGAAAACCTGACCTCGTAGTGGCAGAAATGCTGGCAACTATTTTGCAAAAAGAAAGCGACCAGATGATACTAGAGATTGATGAGGCATATAGAGTCTACACAAGTTACGCTAGAAGACATGGACTCCCACGGGAAGTTCATGTCAGATTTCGAAAAAGAGTCAGAGAAATAATTTATAGATTGACAAGGGAAGAGATAATAAATCATAATGGTAGGCAAGTTATAGTACTAAAGCAAATTCCAAGAAGAGTGAGAGAACAAAGAAAGGAATACAGATTCCTCACAAACCATTTAAACAAAAAAAACATTCTATTTAGGTGGAACGATCCAGAAGGAATCCTAGTAACATGGGAAGGCAAAAGAACCAAAATTGACAATCTAGCTAAGGCCCAAAGATTCTATGAGCAAACAGGAGGATTAGAGGAGGAATTGAGTAGTAGAGAAGAGTCGAGAAACGCAAGCCGTGAAGATCTACGAGTTCATATGAGAGGAGAAGAGAGAAAAGAGGGAGGAGGGGACAGAGAACTAATGGTTTGTGAAGAAGGAAGGAGGGAAGAGACAGGAGTGAAGACCAGGAGTCAAACAGCAGGTAAAACGTAATAAAGCTAGAAAAGCGACCAAATGGGAAGGGGAATAAAATTAATATCAATGAATATCAATGGACTAAATAGTCCAAACAAAAGGAAAAAAATATTTGATAGATTGGAAAGACAAAAGTGGGATATAATATGTCTTCAAGAAGTCCACATAAAAGAGCAGGATAAAAAATATTTAGAGAATAGAAAACTGGGAAAAGCATTCACGGCTTTAGCAGTGGAAAAAAAAGAGGAGTGGTATTATATATAAAAGAGGACCTTAACGCAAAATTGATATATAATGATACAGATGGAAGAATATTAATGGTGGAAATAGAGATACATAACAGGAAGACCTTAGCCGTAGGAATTTATGCGCCAAATAAAAATCAAAAAGAATTTTATAAAAATTTATATGAAAAATTGATAGAGAATGGCAACCCGAGGATTTGTCTGATGGGGGACTACAATGCAATAACTGATAATAGGCAAGATTACAAATCGGAACACAAACAATACCAAAAACGAAATACTTTACCAAAAATATTTTTTGAAATGTCAGAGGAATTAGGATTGGAAGATGTATGGAGAAAAAGAAACCCAGAAATTACACAGTATACTTTCCACTCCAGCCCACACAAATCCTGGTCTAGAATAGATATGATTTGGATAAATAGTGAATTAAATAAAGAAATTTGGACACAAAAATCCTAACAAATATTTGGGCTGACCACAATCCAATGTCTTTAATTTGGAAAGAAGGGGAAGGAAAGGGCAAAGATGGTCATTAAACTCTCAGATTTTGAAAGAAGAAAAATATTTGCAAAAATTAGAGAGGAATTAATAAACTTCTATAATTCTAATAAAAAGAGGATACATCTTTACAGAACATGTGGGGATAAAAGCCTATATTAGGGGAATATCAATTGCATATTTATCAAATAGAAATAAGGAAAGATGGAAGAAACAAGATGAATTAATAAAAGAAATTGGAAAATTAGAGAACAAAAAAAAGAAATCTAGACAATGAGCAAATTAGAGATGCACTAATACAAAAAACATGAACTTAATATACTTGAACAAGAGGAACTCCTTAGAAAGCTACAATATACAAAACAAAACTACTTTGAACATGCAAACAAACCGGGAGGTGGTTAGCATATAAATTGAGAAAAGAGGAACAGAAAAGAACGATACAATGCTTAGAGAACGAAAATGGGGATCTTGAGGCTGACTTGGAAAAAAAAAGAAATTGCAAGAAATTACTTTGAGGAATTATATAAACAAGAAAATGTAGAAGTGTCTAAAATAAAACAATATTTAGGGAAGGAAATATACAGAAACTCACTGATGAAGAAAGAGAGATGCTAAATAAAGAAATAACGATAGATGAATTAAGAAAAGCAATTCAGAAAAAAAATAATAAAACACCAGGTCCAGATGGATACCCAAGTGAATTTTATAAAAGATAGGGGACATATTAAATAATACATTCTTAGAAGTTTGTAACGAAGCACTGGTTAAAGCCAAAATTCCCAACACGTGGAAGGAGGCATACATAACGCTTATACCCAAAGAAGAGACAAATATCAATCAAATTAAAATTATAGACCAATATCGCTTTTAAATACAGACTATAAAATTTTTATGACAATTATGGCACAAAGATTAAAAGGAATCATTAGTGGAAAAATTAATACAGATCAAAATGGATTTTTGCGAGAAGACAAATTAGACATAATATAAGAACAATAATAAACATATTAGAATACTACGAAAGTCACCCGAGTAATCAAATGGCCCTGATTTTTCTAGACACAGAAAGCATTCGATAATTTGAATTGGGATTTTATGAAACAGCAAATTAATAAAATGAACTTTGGACATAATTTTGAAGGAATGATAAGCAATATATGATACCCAAAAGGCAAACATACTAGTAAATGAGACCACTAAAATGTTTAAAATAGAGAAAGGGGTCAGACAAGGTTGCCCCCTATCACCATTATTGTTCATCACAGTACTAGAAACACTATTAATTAGAATTAGGGAAATGGAAACATAAAAGGAACGAAAATTAAGAATCAAGAATATAAAACACAAGCATTCAGCGACATGGTATTTATGATAGAAGAACCTTTAGAGACGGGCCCGATATTATTGAAAGAAATAAATGAATTTGGGGAACTAGCAGGATTAAAAGGTAAATAGGGGAAAAACCAAACTACTAGTTAAAAATATAACAAATTCCAAACAAAAGAAACTCGAAGAAATCATGGGATTACAAATAGTAAATAAAATAAAATATTTAGGAATTTGGATAAGGGCAAAAACAACAATGTTATGGGAAGATAATTATATAAAAATTTTAGAAAAAAAAAGGACTTGGAAATTTGGAGTAAATTGCAAATATCCCTCTTAGGGAGAATTGCGACAATCAAGATGAACATACTCCCCAAAGTCTTGTATCTATTCCAGACAATCCCAATATTAACAAACAAAAAGTTCTTTATGGAGTTGAATAGAATGACAATGAAGTTTATTTGGATGGGAAAAAGGGCAAGGATAAAGAAAAATATCTACAAGATGATAAAAGTAGAGGAGGATTGGGACTCCCAGACTGGGAAATTTATTATAAAGCTGCGATCTTGTTATGGATAAAAGAATGGGTGAGGCTAGAAAATAAGAGAATGCTAACACTAGAGGGGCATGACTTACAAATAGGATGGCATGCACTTCTATGGAACCCGACAGACAAAAGACAAAAACACACAACGAAACATATAATACGCAACTCATTGATTAAAAATTGGGCCGAAATAAGGAAGAAAAACTATATAAAAATACCAAGGTGGCTCTCAACAATGGAGGCAACCTTTAACCCAAACACAATGGATTTAAATAAAAAACTTAAATATTATCAGATATTGGATACAGATGGAAAATTAAAAACAAAACAGGATTTGGAAACACAAGGTATATCAATAGATAGTTGGGTTTACTTACAAATTAAAACAAGATACAATAAAGACATAAAGGAATATGGAATAGAAACAAAGAATACAAATCTGGATAAACTACTCTTGGGACCAGAAGAAAAGTTAATATCCAAATTATATAAATTACTATTAGAACAGGAAAGAGCAGGACAATTAGTAAAAGGACCAATGGTAGCCTGGGAGCAAAATATAGGATACAAATTGGATCTGAATGACTGGGAAGAGATTTGGGAAGAAAATTTAACATATACAAAGTCAGTGGCTACAAAGAAAATCAATACAAAATGATGTATAGGTGGCATTTGGCCCCGGCTAGACTAGCAAAAATATTTCCCCAGGCAAACCCAAATTGTTGGAAGTGTCAGGATAAAACGGGCACTTACTACCATGTGTGGTGGACATGCCCCAAAATTAAAAAATATTGGATGGGAATCAAAAATTGGATTGAGGATGTGACGAACTGTGAGCTGGAGTGGAAACCAGAACTGTTCCTACTTGGAATGATAAAGAAAAAGTTTCCCCCAAAAGACAAATACCTGATTGCACACCTCCTAACAGCGGCTCGAATCGTTTTAGCGCAAAAATGGAAAGAATCTTCAATTCCGTCTATACAAGCAGTAATAAAGAAAATGTATGAATGTGTTGAATTGGAGAGATTAACTCTCAAACTAAATGGAAAAGAAGATTCAGATTACTATAAGGTATGGGAAATGTGGTACAACTGGGTGGAATATAAAAACGAAGGGAATGGGAATGTTGGAAAATAAGGTACTATTTGAAATATAAGAATCTATAGAAAGCAGGAGATAGCAGATAAATAGGTTATGTAATAACTTGAAAAACGAGATAAGAGAAAATTCTAAAAGGCTAAATCAAGCGAATATTGTTTGAAGAAATATTTATGACTATATATGATTGTAATATTACATGGGAAAATGCATTCTTGATCTGCAACTAAAAAAGAAATGATAATGTGTGATGTATTTATGTTGCGTGTGACTGTATGTCTGTATGTTGTGTGTCTTTTTTAAAATTGTAAATAAACTTTTTCTAATTTAAAAAAATTTATGAGGAAATTTATCTTTGCAAACTACTCTTTCTGTCCAGATTTCAGTACTTCCAGAGATGAGTCCTGAATGAAACCTTTATAATGTTCAGAAAGCCGTTGATCCTCAGCTACTTGAAGCATACTATAAGGTTAAAGAGCACCACTCAACATCTGTCAAATAAAGATAAATTTTTGAGAAACTTTAGCAGAAACCACAGATATTAAAAATGCAATAAATCAGGCTTTCCATAAACTCAACATTCACTGGGAGGTTTTAAGACTGATGTTTTTTTCTTTAGTTCTAATCCGGTTTTTTTCTTTAAAAAAAGGGGAGAGCTCATTTGTATTATTTGATCTCCCCTTTGTTTTCCTAATGAGCAAATACAAGGTTTGTTCAGAAATTTTATTTGAAGCATAGTGTTTGATCTTGACTAGGTAAACCTTATTGAGATATGCTTTTTGGCAAACTTGTGTGTAGTGGTGCATAGATAAATTGCCTTTAGTGATAGCAGCAAGTCGTGTTTTGCTTCTAATAATGGAGATGTAACACTGATCCTTCTCATTCAGAGTAGTGAAATATACAGTAAAATCCATGCACGGATTGAATGCCCAGTGGTCCACACTGTATTCTTGTTCTCGGTTCTGTGTAGGATAATTACTATGCATTTGAGCTTACGTATGTCTAGCTATGTGTGCCTGACTCATATGCAAATGTTGACACTGTGTGCATTGTGTGGGTGGCTGCAGTCCTGCGCCTTCTGTATGCCTAGGCATCTGTAGACTTGGAAATACTCCAAATTGGTCCTCAAGATTGCTTCATAGCCTTTAACAGTGCTGGTGTGTTGGGGTAAGTTAAATGCCCCCTGAATGAAGCCTTCCCGTTTCCAGTGACTCTTAAGACAGTACCACATGTGTCTTTGTATCCCTATAATTTTACCTGTATAATGCCTTGCCATCTGGTGTCTCTCAGGCCTCATTACTGCCAGCTTTCCAGGAAGCTCTGAAGATTTATTTGTTTACCTGTCCTTTTCCTTGAATAAGTCCTACGGTATTGCTCTGCCCAGGTCTGTAACTGGGGTTGGTTTCACTTTTCTTAATGTTACTGTAATTTTTGTACCATATTGGTTTGAATTTCTTAAAGACATTTTGCATATAATTTAATAATTATAATTTTATTATAATTTAATGTATAATCAATAGTCCTGTAATTTATAGTAATAGGCAAAAAAATTATAAAAACAATTAATACAAATATAAAACTATAGTAATAAATATTTTAAAAAGCCACATAAATAACAGCTGATCATAACTTAGGTTTTAGATGTATTTAAAATGGTGCAAGATCATCCTCTAAACCTCAGTGCAAAATGAAACATTAGTAACAAAAGACTTTTAATACTTTGGGCCAGGGGTGGGATCCGACAGGTTTAACTACCGGTTTGGTGATTTACGATGTGCTTCCCTGCACGCTGCGCGCGTGTGTAAATCTTCATTAGCTTGCTGCCTGGACAGCTGAGCAGCGCTGCATGCAGGAAAGCAGCGTTTGAAAAAGCACCTTTTTCCTGCTTTTTCAACCGCAGCTGTGCCTCGAATGGTAGCTGCGGTTGAAAAAGCAGGAAATAAAGGTCAGGTAAGAGCCCAGGCGGGCGGGCAGGCCAAAACAGCAGCAGACATAGAACCGGTTCTATGTCTGCTGCTCTTCAGAGCTACCAGTTCTACAGAGCCAGACAGAACCGGTAGAATCCCACCCCTGCTTTGGGGGAGCATAGTATTCCCAATTATCATTCTTTATAAGATGAACATCAACTAGCCATTTCCTAGGCAGTATTACAGAAGTGGCTTGCAAATGTCTTATTCAAGGATTTGTAAAAAAAAATAATTTCCAGGATAATATATGGATCTAGAATTGTCTTTCAAAAATAGCCCCTGCCTAGCTTCCACAAACAGCCAAAGTTGGCTAGGTGCTGCCACCTGCTGATGTCTGTAGGATATACAGTTTCCTTTGGAGGAATATAGAGTTTCTCAGTATTCTGGGTCATGGCTGTCCCATAAGGGCTTTTTCAAAAGGCAACTGGACTTTCTTGAAGACATTTCACTTCTCTTCTTAGAAGCTTCTTCACTTCTGATTGAATGGTGGAGCATGGAAGGATTGTAAAGGGGTATTTGTAAAAGGTTATTTACAAGAAAAAACATTTGTATTGCCATTCTGAATCACTGCTGTGCTGTACTCTGCTGAAATTAGAGATAAGATAAGAAAACTGAGAATGGGAAATGAAGAGATGTAGTAGGGAGGAAGAGATACAAGAAGATTGCTTTTGTCTCCTCTTGAAGTCATCCTATTCTACCTAACAAAGTACTTGGTTGCTGTTCTTTTTTCTTTTCCTCTTGGCAACAGCTACCTCAGATATTATCTTACTTCTGTTAGCTTGAATGTTCATTATGAACTTGAAGCAATATGTATTGTGTATCTTTTTATTTAAAATAAATGTGGGGCAGATAAATGTCATACTTTGGAATTCAACATTTTCATGTCCTTTAAAATTCACATGGAAAGCTTCTGTGACTTAGCCTTGACTGGTCTTACGCTTATTAGATCCATATAAAGAATGTGTGGGTTTTAAAAGTCAGAAGTTGTGTATTGCCCAATTCAGTGAAAAGAGGCACATTCTATATATTTTTACTTCGTGTTTCTTAGATTGTTGTTTTCAGCTGTAATTGCTGCTGCAGAAAGCCTCTTTGGTATCTTTCTAGCCTTAAGTGCCAGGTTAAGTGATGAAGGGCTTTCTTCAGAAGTATAAACAGTATGCATATTATTCTGTCACTCATGTTTCATCCCTGAGAAATCTTGAACAGATCCCCACAGAAAAGGGAAAGCAAGCAGTTCTTGTCATTTTCCCGTAGCAAGCAGCTCATGGTCTGTTACCCACTAGGATTGATATGAAGGAATAAGGGCCAATTTTTTTGCTGACCTGCTGTGGGGTCAAAGCAATCCTTAACCAGCTATGAGTTAAGTGGGCTCCTTGTAACGCAACATGTCACCATTGTTTTTGCAGGCTGAAGATTACATGGTTATCCATCATATATTCTGCATAACTGCTCAGAAAGCAATGGCCCAGGAAGCAGTGCTGAAAGCACAGGATTACTCTTAAGTATATAGCAAACATATTATAAAATAAGGCAGAACCTAAGTCCCATTTATGAAAATTGAATGAGGGCTTTACAGAGTTAGTGATTTTCCCCCCTTAGTATTGTGTAGCAGAGAAAGGAAAATTGAAAAGGGAATTGAATCAGCAGCTTTTATTTTCCTCAAGGGTAGATGCCTTGTTTGAGTAAGTTCAGTTAGCTGAGCCAATCACCATAAACAAGAGAATCACAATGTAATAGTCCTGGAGAAGGTTTGAAGATCAGCTGTTCTGCAAATAAATAAATAAAAACCTATATTATTAGCAGGTTGGCTAACCACAATCATACGCAGATTTATGCTGAATAAAAAAGATGAGAGAGAGCAATTGGTGATCACTAATTCTTGGCCTTTTTATCATATGTCTACATTTATTTTAAGAAAAACAAGGCATACCAAGCCTGAAGAAGGATGGTTTTAAAATGACCCTTGCTATGAATTAAATGGAGAATTTGTATCCTCAGAAATCCTATTGTTGTTTTGTAATTATTGGCAGTGTGACACTAGCAAATGAAAAGCCATAAATTCTTAATTATGAAAGATGGTCGCTTAATTTGAGGCCAGTTACTCTCTCTTAGTCTAATCTATTAACAGGATTGTTTTTGTCGTGAAAGCAGGTGAGAACATTCCATGTCATCTGGAGTTCTAAAAAAAGGTGGGATTTAAAATCATCAACCACTAATCTTGTCTGTGTAACTAGGGAATGATGATCTAGAGATCATTTAGGAAGAGTGTCTTTTCATGATTGCTTAAAATGAATCTTTCATTCTTCTGCAGGATTTAATATAATAAAAAGCAGTTATTGTAATTTTTACTGAGCATCCCACAATTTTTCAGCGATCTCGTAGCTTAGAAATGCAAAGAACTATAAAATAATGATTACAGCTAGAATGTGTTGCAAATGGGAGTAATAGGCTATGGTTTCCAAGAATAGAAGTGGGAAATTATGAAAGATTTGCAATGGATATTATTTCCATCCCAACCTAAATTTACAACTTTTTGTGTATTGTGTGGTATGACTAATTAATTGGAATGCATAATATATTACCAAGCTAACAGCAGTGTTTAGTCAACTTTGGCTGATCTTGAAAAAGCTATGTAATGTTGGTACTTGTACAAGAGACTACAAGGAAATCCCAGAGCTGTAGGCTGAACTGGAAAGTTTAGAAAATTTTCCCAAAATAAGGCATTGGCAAACCCATTAGATACTGTTGCCAAGAAAACTAAAATCTGAAAGCTTGACCTCAGGAAGCTTATTTACTGTATATATTTGTGGATAAGCCAAGAATGTTAGGTGGCAAAAAAACCACCACCAAATTGCATTCAACTTGTGTGTGTACGTGTTTATGAATTAATATATAAATTCCTATTTAAAGTACCCAAATATCCCATATATGCTCATCCACATATAAGGAGACTCTCAAATTTTAAATCAAAATACCCTCTCTGAAAAATGCATCACTCTCAGATAAGCCAATTGTGAAAATTAAAACATAAGAAATTTCAAACATCAATTTATCAGTGGATAGGCTTATGATACAAGAATATATGGTACTTTCTGCAATGGCTTGTATTGCATTGCCCAATGAACATAGAACAAAGTGAGCTCACTCAATATGTATCTGGACAGTAAACATTTGTTTCATTCTGGTTACATATAAAACTGGTCTTTACTCAAATATTTGTAAGTGAATTGTTTGAAATGCAGTAGTTTTGCCTATAAGCTTTTAGAAAATTTTGCTTCTAGAAAAATATATGTGGCTTTATGAAAACATACAGATTGTACTTAATGGTTTATTGAAGTTATCGCAACAGCCCTTTAGAAAAGTGTATGCATGTATTTTCATTCTCTCAGATAGATAGATATAGATAGACAGACAGACAGACAGACAGACAGATAGATAGATTATAGATACACAGACACACAGACAGACAAATAGTAAATTTATTTTACTATTTTGCACAACTCATTGTAACTAATTGTACTTTGTTAAAATACTAACATTGAAGAATCAAGAATACACTTTTATTTTTACGTTGATTTAACTATTGAATCTACTTGGAGGTGTCAACTTGTTTTAAGTGCTTCATCTCCAATCCAAATGCTACTGTAAAGGTAAACCTGGTATCTGGTTATTTTCACTAAGCCTTGTTAACTTGAAACCCAATTTGTATGTAACAATAGAAGCTAGTTCCTTCATTGTGAGTTCACTATAGTTAATTCATCCACATTACTATACATATAATTCTTTATCAAGAATTTGCTACAATTATGAAAGAGAGAAAGAAGTTGTCAATGACAGAAAAGTCTGAGTGTGACTAGAGTATTTTAGATCACACAAAGGATATTGCATTTGAAGTCCTTGGTGCATATTTTTTTATAAAGCATCTAATCTTAGTCATCAGAAGACCACTGCGTGTTGTCAATCCAAGGTAGCATCAAGATAATGGATTTCAGCCCTTTGCTAAAGTGAAAGGAAAGTGATGAATCCCTGACCTAACTGGGATTGAAATTGCCTAGAACAGAGATGTCAAACTCATGTCACGGAGGCATCACGTGACATATCAGGACTTTTCCCCCCTTCGCTAAATCAGGTATGGGCATGGCCAGTGTGTGATGCATCTGGCCTATGGGCCGGGATTTTGACAGCCCTGGCCTAGAAGGACCATCTTCTCAATTCCACACTGTGTGGAACTTCCAGTTTTTCATGATTCTCAGTGCAGTATCATAACTATTTTGCTCAACTTTTCTTTTCTTAGTAAAAAGTTTGAATATTTTAATGGCAACTTCTGCAGTCTTTCCTTTTTCACATAATCTTGATGGTTAGCAATGCTACAAGGTATGTGGCAAGTACAGACACTTATTTTCCATGGGAGAAAACACTTTATTCCTGGAAGACGAGAACATGAACAGGCAGGATCAGAACAGAGGCCCTCTGCTGACCTTAACCATACCTGTTATAATTTGGTTCTTTTATATTGGACACAGAACCCAGTATTTAAGGGTGTGCCTTGAATGGGAAAACTACACACCAGACAGAATACATATTAGTCAGAAACAACTGCCATTTTCATATATTTAATACTAAGCCTCGGGGTAGGTTCAGCTTTGCAGATACTGGGGGATACATGCTGACTGGTGAATTTTGGGAGTTGAAGTTGACACCTCTTAAAATTCCCAAAATTGAGAAACACTGCTCTAGGCATTTTTTGCTTTCTTTTTTCAACATTGATACTAGCAAACTAGTGGTTTTTAGTGATGCTGCTATTTTTATTGAATTCTGAATCAGGGATACATTTCTAGGGTATTTTCCCCCTACCCTAGCGAATTATTTCAAGCTAAGGTTTCTCTTGGGTTCAAATCTTTTTCCATCTCTCACATTTTCCTTCCATCACAAGTCTATCCAGGCTTCAAATTGGAGATGTGAAACTTCTAAAAGAAGTTGCAGTAATAATAGAAAAAACATTGCCCCCATTTTTCTAGGAAATAAATTCAAAATAGAAATTTTGGGGAGAATAGAAATGTACGCAAAATATATTTATAAATATGTGTATGTGCAAATACATAAATCCTTGTTTTGTTTTGTTTTACAGCTTATATTCTTATAAAAGAATGTTTAAAGTATAAAATAGAAATGTATAGTTTATTAAGTGTAATAAATTCCTTGCTTGAATTTTTTTAAAATTATTATTTTAATTATAAATGGACTCACAAGCTGATGAAATCTAGACTGTAAGGTCTCTTCATTTTTGCCTATTTAGAAAAAAGCAGAGTAACAAAAAAGTTAACTGTGAAACAGAACAATCCATCCACACTTCATTAGAAAAAAGGAAATTATGTATTGGACCATATCACTAAATTGCAGGGGGAGGGGAGAAGGGAACTAAACCTCAGAGTTTTGTCCTATGTGCCTTGTATTATATTACCACATCTCATCAATCTCATGAAATAATATTACTCTCAACAATCACAATCGCTCTGTTTTTCTAATCCTTTCTTTTTATACTATTATCATTTTCATAGAAATCTGGAAACCAAGGTTCTATGTATGCTGAGAAAAAATTCTTTTTACATTTTAACATATGTCTTATGTATGTTAAAATACTGTAAATTGGTTGGAATGGAGAACATCATAAATTAATTATTTATGTATACTATTTTAGTACTTTTTACTTTTTTCAGTATTTTTAAATAATAGTGGGCATCTTTGGCATCAAAAATTTACAGTAATTTTTCATATCATAAAAACAAGGAAATGTACTTTAATTTCTCTCTAATATTATACTGAGCATCAGTTATTTTCCTTGCCCACTAACTAATACTTTTTTGAAACTATGTCATTATGAATAATAGCAATAGCAATAGCACTTAGACTTGTATACCACTTTATAGTGCTTTACAGCCCTCTCAAAGCAGTTTACAGAGTTAGCATATTGCCCCCAACAATCTGGGTCCTCATTTTACCCACCTCGGAAGGATGGAAGGCTGAATCAACCTTGAACCTGGTGGGATTCGATCTGCCAAATTGCATAACAGATAAATAACAGAAAAGCATATTTCTTGGTTTGGTGTGGGTATTTTTGAGACCATTTTCTTTAAATACCTTAAGTATTACATGTATTTTTAAAGAAACAATTGGGAAATACTTCATAATCTATGTATTACTAATGTACTGCTAAATCTCTCATGTCTGTTTGATTGTTTGTAACCTTAAATTAGGTGAAACATTGTACATATTTTAAATTACCTCAAAATATGTGTCCAAAATCCAGGACCCGTAACTCTTGTGGGATTGAAAAGTCATTTTCTAAATTCATTAGTTTTATCAAACTGTAGCATGACCAAGAATTAGTACATAAAGATACAGTATTGGAATATCAAAGTTGCTGCAAGTCCAGTTGTCAGTGACTTTCACTGAATTATATGGAAGGAAGGAAGTACAACCTGGTAATTTCTTTTATAACTGTAAAGAGAGCGAAAACTTGTCCCACATGTTCTCCTGAACATTAGTGTCAAGGTTCCTATAATGCATAGGTCCTTCGTTTCCTAAACTCATTAGCTAGTAATGGCAGTATTTGCACTTGAGGGAAGAAACCATCCATCTCTGTAAACTGTGTCATTTCTATAATCTCAGTGGTATTATCTTTGGTTGATGGATGAAATGGGATAGAATTTAGATAGCTGAGGCCTAATATGAATTTAAAGACTAATGTAGACTAATCTAGATCAGGCTTCCTAAAGCTGAAATCACTACAATGAGACTACGACAAAGATTATGCTGGATGTTGCCTTGAAATTCTTGGGGTGGTAGTCTGACATAACTAGTAGGCACCAAAATAGGGAAAAAATGAATCTAAAGTAAAGCTATTCCTAAATAGCCACTGTGGTATTTGATAAATATTTCTCCATTTTGCTACTACTTGGAAAAAAATGAGTGAAGAGGAAATGACTGTTAGGGAATTACATTCTACGTGTTGGGAAAAAAATCCTCATGAACAAAATATTTCAGAATCATGAGGACATTTTTGAGATAATTCTCAACTGTAGAACAGCATGCCCTATTTGGAGCTTTCTCACAACACTGTGTTAGGGTCAATGATTTTTAGGTCTCTAGCATTTAACCGCTCAAACTTTTTAGGAGCCTAACTGAATTTACGCTTATGAATAAATCACAGTCAGCTTCTTCAGACTCTCTTTTTATGGTTGTTTATGTTTATCTCAAGCAAAACTCATCATAGCAACTGTGCTTTGATCTATATTTGGTATGGATATTCAAACAGATATTTCTAAATCCATATGCTTCATTTATATGTAGTTGCCTTTTCTCCGGGAACCCTTCGGGTTGGAAATCCTCTGGAGTTACTCACAAGAATTGGGACCTCAGAAATTAGGGAACTCAACAGCCAGATTCATTTTTGTAATTTAAAAAAAAATGAATATCTAGCATTGTTCCAAAGCATCCTCGGGGCAAAAGGTAATTGCTTCGTTTAAATTAGCAGTTGCCATTTCAAAACAGAGGCACAATATCCCTCTAGGGCTGCTTGGCATATTATGGGAAGGAGATGTCTTACAAACCAAAACAAAGGTATAAATACTTCAATTGAGTTTGAATGAGATGGGATTGTGATTTCCATTTGTTTAACACAGAATCTTTTTTGGTGGGTGTTGGTTTGTACATTTATTTTTAGTATTGTAAACTCTGCCTCTTTAATAATGATAGCTTTCTGCTAAAAAAAATCAGTCTTTCAGCAATGAGCCCCCATGGTCTTTAGATCTGTTTTTCTCTAGTAGTATTATCTTATCCTACTCCAAGGCAGAACCTAGGCAAAGAGAGTAAAGAAAAATGGAGTTCAAAATAACTAGGCATACTTATCTAGAAAAGAAAAGAAATACCCTTTCCTATATTAATTTATCTGTACCCTTACTTAAAACATTGACATTTCCTTATGTTTCCTCCCACTATTTTTACAGTCTATATTGGTCCATATCTGTCTTTAAAATGTTTTCCTTGATTATTCTTAGAGTAGAGGTTGGATTTATTAAGATATAAAGTAAAATGAATCCTTAGATTCCTTTTTATTCTTAACTTCCATCCAATTTTTGCTGTGTTTCCTTTGAGTAAGTAGTAACATTTAGTCATGTAGACTATCAGTTGGGCAGTTGAAATATGCTTAAATGCAACAATGCTCGCATCATGGTTTTTCATTGTAATACCATATTTAAAAGAACTGCAATTGCTTGTGCAACACTGATTTTTATTTTGAGATTTATTCAAGAGCTAAGAATGTTTTGCTGACTTGAAAAAGAAATCAATTCTAGCACAGAAGTTAAATATGATCATTATTGTTATATACAGAAAGACGAATGAAACCAGTGTGCTAGAAATAAAACACAAAGTACATTGTTATTAGATCTCTGAGGACTTTGCTAGATCTCATAGCATTTGCTCCAGGAGTCTACTAGGATTGAGTTTCAGATTCAAACCGGGAAAAGTACTTCTTAGAATGCTGCAGTACTCCCAAACATTTGTAAATCCTTAAAGCAGCTAGATCTTTTCTTAGGAAGATGTGACTGTTCTCTGGAACAGTGAATGCAGCCTTTGTGAATGTACATATGTATATCATTTACTAGACAAATCATGTATGTGTCTTGTCATTCAAAGGCAATATACAAACCAGTGTAATAATATAACTTAAATAATAAAATAAATACCCAATTTTCATTGCTATATTTAGATGTTAAATATTTATATAAATTATAAATTAAGTTCTTATAGACCAGAAAGATTCATTATGCCATGTATTTGTAAATTTCTTTTTACTGCCTTCTGTTACAGCTTGTTCTGAATTCTATTTATTTAGACTATTTGTAAACCATTTTTGCAATGTTTCATGTATTTTAGGCTGTCCAAGCTACTTTTCATATTTTTATGAGTCTTTCATCTTCTAATATGTCTTTTTATAGTTGTTTGATTGCAGAAGTCTTATAAGGCATAATTTAGGAGCTCATAAATATACTGTTAGTTTAAAATTGTGTTCTACTAGTTTCCTCCAGTCTCTTTGAATCAGGAAATTTGTATTAGGACAGTGTTCAAACCAGAGCCAGCAAACGGCTTGTCAAAATTTTTCCACCAAACACATTGTATGGCTAACTTTTCTGAACTTTCCAGAATAAATTTTCCAGGTAGCGCCTACATGGTCCTTGGTGTGAGACTGTGTTGGGCAGTCTGCTTATGCTTGGCTGTGAAATGTTAATAGATATAAAGACTGTCCTGCTAATGAAAAAAAATCAAAGCTGTGTCTTATGATCTGTAAATAAAAAACAAAACGTATTAAATGTGAACTGCAATTTTGAAAGGAAAGAAAAAGCTTGTTATGTCACATAATGAATGATATATTCAGACAGTTACATCCACATGGCAAGATTGGAAATTTGTTGCCAAATGCAGATACATAATAGAACATTTATTGGAGTTCTGTCCATTTTTCCTGTTGTATTATATAGAATAAGTCTCTATTTGTCTTTCTATCACAGCTACCTGTCTTCCTCAAAAAGTTAACAAATTCCAACTGCCTTTTTAGTTTGGAGCAGAGCCATAAAAAAGGGGCTAATTGTCTGTCAATCTAAAATTGACAGATATAAAAGAGGTAATGCTTGTTTTGCATTTTTGGAAGTATGAAAACAAAATTTGCAAGGAATCACAGCCACTCCAGCTATCAATATTGTTTATTTAGTTTTGATTTTGCGCAATGTGAGAACATGGCCATTGACTTTGTAAAACCCAATTTATGACTTAATGTTAAGCATGAATCAGACAATTAAAGTTTCAGTATGGCTTAGTTTGAGGTACAAACCTAGCTACAGTGTTCATGAGACACAAATTGGTTATACTCACAGATGTGCATTATACAGCCCCACAAATTATAAAACTTTTAAAATAAAAGAATTTATAAAATAACCCAAGAGATCTTGTTGCAATAAATCCATATCAAAGATAATCTAAGTTGGATATTGTTTAGTATATTATTCATTTCTTGTACTCCAAAAATATCACACATTGCTGGAAGATAATTCTTACAGTTCAGAATTTCAATTAGTATTTACTGTCATTGATGAATAATTAGAACTTAAATCTTCTTCCAATTTAAAAACTCAATTGGTTACTGTTGGTAAATTCCTCTGAGGCTATTAAAAGAAAATGTGCTAATGAAATGTACCGCATAAATGTTGTGGAACACAAGCAGTTCATGTCTCATTCAGGGGAATGCCCTATGGAGCATCATTATGTTTGGATTTTTTTTTCTAGCTGAAGAAAAAGTGGTCCAGGGAAACAAATGATTTGACTCCCCTGATCCAAGAATACAAATAACTTGGCCTTACATCATCTATTATTTATCAGAAGTTTCTAATAAATCTTAAGTGGCTTTAAAAATTGTCAGAAAGTAGAACTTTCTGGAGTTACTATGCAGTTTACAAATTAGTAGAGTTTGATGAGGTGATCAAACCCACCAATGACAGGGTGGCATTGAGCACCTCACTGTGATACTGTAGGACACGCCCCTAAGTATAAAAGGGCTGTCAACTGTCATTTTCAATGTGAGAAATAAAAGAGAAAGAAAATGAGATTCTGAGGGAGATTGGAGATACTGAGAAGATCCAAGACTCTGAGGAGATATTAGGATCTGACAGACTGAGGTCTGTGTATGAGAAGATATAGCAAAGAGATCTGAGAGAAGATCTATAACCTAAAGAGAAAGGGACTTTCTAAAGAGGTTAGCTATATCTAAGAAGAGGATATGAGAGGAAGAACTGTGAATCTCTCATAGAAACTTCTAGTTCCTTGAAGGACTGTTTAAGAAGAATGAAAGAAGAAAAGACTCTGTATATATTTAAGAATAATATATTTATTGATTATTCTGTTATAAATAAATCTGTTTTGATCTGACACAACTTGGCATTGCAATTTATTGAATGACTCTGTGAAATAGATATAGGTTTAAAGATCCAAACTCAATTAATATTATTTAACAAAAATCTATATAGAACATATAAGTTTTAAATAAAGCTTTGCAGATTGCAAATAATAGCAAGTAGCCCTTTTAAAAGCAGAGGGGGGAAATGATATTCTAGAGTTTTTCTGAATTTTAATTTATTTTTGCAATAGTTTCCCTTTCATGCTTTCAGGCATTCTGATTTTTTAGGTGCAGAAAAGAGGCACAAGACTCCAGACTCACAAAGATTACCAATCTGTTTCCTGTTTTTGAAATCTATAAGCAGTTCTTTGTTTGGCTTGTAATGGAACCCTTAGTCTGGTGCAAAAGGAAGGGAGCTGGACAATTGTTTGTTCTCCAAAATATAAAGTGCAACCATAAAAGATATTTTAAAGTGTATATTTTTGTGTTGCTGGACTGAGGTGCTCCTGGCAATAGCTGTACAAGACCTAGTGCTGAAAAATGAAGAGGCTTCATCTTTGCCTGAAGTGCATCAGTTATAAGATATCCTTTTTTCTTTAAATAAAAACTCACTGTAACAGCAAATTGTGAAGCATATTTTCTAGGAGCCCAGGGCAAAATGCACATCAGTAATGGAACTGTGCCAAAGTCTATCAACTCATGTCATGGTTGTGTATACAGGCGTCAACATGATGCCAAACATACTATAAAGTAATAATTACCTAGAATGATTGCATACAAAACTAATAATATTTTTTTCTAGAGCGCTGTGTTTTTTCAGTGGCTTTGTTGACAAAAGGGCATTAGTCTTGGCTCTGATCCTGGGCATCTCTGTGCTGGGTCTGCCAATATGGGAAATTGTGTGCAATTCTGGTACTAAGCACCATGTAAAAACCTGAATGTCTCTAAGTCTCTAAACACCGCTTTGTTGTAAGTTTATAATGTAATCAATACTCTCCAGTTGTTTTGAGCTGCCTGTGATTGTATGGCCCTGTATAACATGAATATTGTTCTGGCAGACTGACACCTTAATTACTAGAACAAAATAATTGTTCATGTAAACACCAAGAGAAGGAAGTAGGAAAAAAATCTAACAGGAGCACAGATTTATATTTAGATCATCCTGTTATCACTGGTTTTTATGTAAGAACAAAATTGCAAAGAAAAAGAGTATAAAACTGGCATTTGTCTGAGAATAATTTTTCTGTTCCATGTGAATGAAAGCGTTCAACAAAGTAATATGAGCTTTATGGGCAGGAGATACCAACTTAGTCTCCAGTCTTTAGAGGGAACAATCCTTTCTTGAGCCTGGAGAGACCTGACTTCGCATTGCATACCTTTGCAACTAACCAGTAGCTCACCTTTGTAAATAAAATGTAAAGAGAACTATCTGTATGTCACTAAACCTTTGTTCTGTCTGTGGCTAAGCATCCCCTAGCCCTGTGATGGTGAACCTATGGCATGCATACCACAAGTGGCATGTAGAACCATTTGTGCTGGCACGCGAGGCGTAGGCAAACTTGCCTCACTGCACATGTGCGCACCTCACAGCTGATTTTTTGGGGGTTGGTTTGAGGCCTTTTTCAGCCTCCCAGAGGCTTGGAAAAAGCCGCTGCAAGGCTTTTCAGGATGAATTATAGGCCCATTTTGTCACTTCCTGTAATACCGGAAATGACAAAACGGGCCTATAATTCGCCCTGAAAAGCCTTGCAGAGCCTCCCAAGCTTCTGGGAGGCTGAAAAAGGCTTCAAACTAGCCGAAAAATCAGCTGTGAGGTGCAGTGCAGGGAGGGGGGATTGCTCATGCATGCGCAGGGGGCGTGGGGTGGGGGACACGCATTGCATTCTGGGTGCTGGCACACGTGTGTGTTGGTGCGCCCGCAATTTTTGGAACAGGAGCTCAAAAAGGTTAGCCACTACTGCCCTAACCTAATGTAATGCTTGTTTGAAGAATCCTTCCACAGCTTATGTCTAAGTTATTAGCAATAATTGTATAACTTTTGAAATATTTATAAGACATACTTGACAGATCACCACTCTTTTGAGAATGCTAGTAAGAATACAACTAAGACTCATGCATTGGGTTGGGTATTGCCATTGTGATCCAAACTGTCAGCTATCTAAAATATATCTACTGTACAATTGTCGTCTTATAAGGAAGAGATTTGTAGGAAGTGAGCAGCATTTTCTATAGATTTTCCTATGGTTAGTTTTGGGTGGAATAAAGAAAACCTAGGAATGCTTTGCACGTCAACTTCTCATGTACTGTATAATGTCAGATGGTTTTCAAATAAAAATTTGTCCCACTTTGGTCCCTTCCATATGGATTGTTCTTCAGACTTCTGTAGCTCCTCATCTAGCATAACAAAGGCTAGAAAGATATATCATATAGTTGAAGAGGCTGCTATCATTTAAAATCTGGCAATTTAAGGAAGAGCCTTTCTCTAATATTATGGAAACTCTTAATGTTGTAGAAAACTAGGGAAGTAGTTATGGTTCATTCAGATTAATATTATTAAGAATGAATGGGTCCATTGTGTAAAATTAGCAGAGAAAAAATAGATAAGGGAAATTCCAAGGTAGATCTAGAGAAAGAATTATTTAAAGTGAGATGATACATTTAAAAAACATGATCAGGAAGCATTTAATCATAGTGTTGTTTCTCTGCTAATAGCATCTGGCTACCCAGTTACTGCTATTTCCTAATATTCTTGAAATTTCCATGTGATAAAGCTATACAAATGCAACAAAAAGACATCTAGTAATTAGTTTATCTTTCATAATCGTTACAGCCTACAGAGGAACCAACAAACAATAGTGGCATGTGTGTTTCTCTGTGTGATAAAATGTTTAACAATGCTAATAGAAAAAAACCTATTCAATCATTAGCAAGTGGCATTAGATCTTCCCCTTGGCCAGTATTCCATTTGAATTTACCTAAGTTTTTTGAAACTGCACAGAAATATATTTAAAGCAGATATCAGAAATATTTTCTTTGAAGAATCTTGCATTAGTTGTCAAAGTTGTCAGTGAGATCAGATCAAGCAGTCTATGAAATTCAGTACCATGGTTTATTTATGGAACTTTTATTTCATCTAGTGGGACTAAACCCTAACACCTCTTTTTGTGAATATTTTCAGCAGTATTAAAAGTCAGTTTAGCAATTTATCAGTGTCTATGTTACAAAGGAAGCATTCCTCTCAGTCCAAACAGATTTCATTTAGTTTCAGCAGATGTTGGAATGTAGCTAAATCTGATCGACTGTATGGTATCTTACAATGGTGTTCCCACTAGGTGGTTGCTGTTTGAGGCTGTGGTTAGTGAAGTGATATCCTAGAACTGATGGCATCATCTAGCTAATGTTGGGTGATCTTAGAAACTTAAGGAGATCTAGTATTGGACGATCAGTTGTAGTTGAAAAGAGAAAAACACCTCAGAAAGAAAGAAAGAAAAAGCTAATAGCAAACAACTACTGAATTGTTGCCCAGTAAATGTGCCTTTGAAATCATTTTATCAAAATGACAGGTAAGAAATATTAGCTTTGCTTCAATTTCTACTAGGATGATTATCAAACTCTGACTTTTTCCAGTTCATTTTGTGATGACTGATTTTGTTGGGGTTTTGATGGGAACCCCAGGTCAGAAAAAAGTAGAACAATAGCAGAAGTAATTTGGGGAGTGGGAGGAGAACACTCTCAGTATTAAGAGGGTTGAAGTATATTTTTGTTGTCATTCTGCTTACAGTATCACTTTTCAAATTTTACAAGCCAAGTGTTTTGCTAGTTTTAACCTGTAGTTTCTGACAATTAAGCTACCATTTCACAGTTAGGGATGGAAAAACCTGCCATGATAAAGGTGCTTGTGCACTTTTTAAAAATTCAACTTTTTTCATTTGTACCACTTTTTTTTTAAAGAAAACCAGATGGAATTCCATTTAAAGCTGCCATCTCAAATGCAGTTGCTAGAATATCTAAGGAGGCACTGAATGGTTTTTCAAAGAGTGATAATCAAGAAGCCCACAGGATATTTCCACTGGTTCTAAATATCCTTTGGACCTTTGCTGTTACGTTATGGCATATCCTGAATAACTGCAGTCTATGGATTATAAAACTGTGCCATTTCACTGGGAGGATAGATCATCCAGAAAACGTTGAGAGCTCCTGGACCTAGAGCATGTGGGATATGGTTTCAATCTTTAAAAAGAGAGAGTTGATCCAAAAAACTGCAGATCAGTCAGGTTGACATCAGTACTTGGGGAATATGTAGAAAAGATAATGAAGAAGCAGACTTGACAGCACAAAGTGATTACTAGAAGCCAGCATGGGTTTGTTAAAGACAGGTCATGCCAAACTAATCTTATTGCCTTCTTTGATAAAGTGACTAAGTGGCCCAAAGAAATACTGTGAATACAGATCTATGCACTATGAATATAAATCTATATATTTAAATTTAAGTAAAGCATTTGATAAAGTAGATAACAGCCTACTTTTTGATAAGATAGAACAACATGAGATAGACAATATCACTACCAGATGACCAACCGCAGATGTGGTTGCACAGGTACAAGATAAGCAGTATCTGGCTCTATAGTAGTGCCTATGAAAGGGATCTGGGTGTCCTATTGATCACCATTTACCTATGAGTCAGCAATGTGAGTCAGCAATGTGAGTCAGCAATTCTATGATTCTATTATTCATTTTTTAACATTTAAATTTTCATGTGTATTTGTGTACATATATTTGTGTGTCCTCATGAATTCCACAGTTATAGCAACAAGCCTTGAAACTTACAAGGAGAATATTGATATGGTAGATAACATGTTTTAATAAAGGAACCACTAGCAAGGAAGGCTTGGAAATGATATAACTTACATATAATCTATCTATCTATCTATCTATCTATCTATCTATCTATCTATCTATCTATTTATAATCTCCTTGAAAGAGCCTATATGTATGATTGCTAAGGTTCTGTGACCTGATTCCACATAATCAACATACACAAACATGCACACGTGCGCGCGCGCGCGCACACACACACACACACACATGCACCATAGAAATACAGCAAATTTGCCATTCTTATTCATCAGTGAATTAATCTTTGTGATATGTGACACCAATAAAGGAGAATATTGGTAGCTCAGGTTGAAATGAGGAGTCCTTGATGCTCTCTGAGCTTGCTTGTTTTCTTGCAGACGTTTAATTATCCTAACTAGATAACATCATCAGTGCTAGTCTAGTATTGATGGTGTTACCTAGTTAGGATAATGAAACATCTGCAAGAAAGCTCAGAGAGCATCAAGGATCCCTCATTGTGATATGTCTTTGTTGTAAACAATTGTTGCTTTTTAAAAACATTGCAGAACAATATGGTATTATGGCTGCTTCTCCCTGGATAAACTTGATGATTAGCTGTACCCATTTCTTCTATCAACCTCCCCCCTCCCCAATCTACTTAAAAAGACAAATTGGCATCAATTTGTAGTCTTTGAGGTACATTAGGATGAGAAATTGCAACTTGCTTAATGCCGTCTAATAATCTTTATCTGGAATAAGATTTTATCTTTGGCCCCTTGTGTCCAGTACTAATATACTGCACAATTTATTGCACCCAGCACAGGTAGTTATTTAGGGCTGTTGTCAGCACATAATACATACAATAGTAGTCTGTGCCAAACTGGAAAAATAACTAGGGATATTTGCAAAACACATAAACTTTCCCTAAATTTTAGGCATTTTATTGTTGGGATTATCATCAACAGTTGATTCTTTTTTTTAAAAAATCATGTTAACAGGTTGCGGGAACTGGGTATGTCTAGTGTAACGAAGAGAAGGACTAGGGTTGACATGATAGCAGTCTTCCAATATTTGAGGGACTGTCACAGGGAAGAAGTGGTCAACCTATTCTCCAAAGCACCTAAGGGAAGAACAAGAAGTAAACAGATGGAAGATTATCAAAGAGAAGTCCAGCTTAGAATTAAGGAGAAATTTCCTGTCGATAGAACAATTAAGCAGTGGAATGGCTTGCCTCCAGAAGTTATGGGTGCTTCATTACTGGAGTTTTTCAAGAAGAGGTTGGCCAGCCATTTATCCAGAATAGTATAGGATAGGGATATTAAACTCAAGGCCTGCGGGTTGGATCCGGCCCACAGGGTGCTTAGATCTGGCCTGTGAGGCCAACTTGGAAACAGCGAAGGACTGTCCAAACGGCTCTCCCAAGCTCTGTTTTTGCTAGTTGTAGCTGGTTGCAGAGGGTTGCAGGAGGCCGTCGCAGCTGAAAACGGAGCTTGGGAGCCCATTTTCGCTGATAGCACTGAGGTGCCCCTGATACAAGTGACATCGAGCTGGCATGCCCACCTTGGCCACACCCACCCTGGCCTCCTGAGGTCAAACAGAACCCTGGCGCAGCCCTCAATGAAATTGAGTTTGACACTCCTGGTATAGGGTTTCCTGCCAAACAGGGTATTGGACTAGAAGAGCCCCAACTCTGGTATTCTGTATTCTAAAAAAATATTCAAAAAAACCCCAACCCCTATGTTACTCAACAGCAGTAGCATTCCCTATAACATTCAAAACTCTAAAAAATTGCAAAATTTCTTGCTTCCACTAGATTTATGCGAGCATTAATTCCGATGCCTCAGTTTCTCCAAACTGAATTATCTCTTTAGTTTCATTAATTATATAGAATGGGCTTAATGAACAGGAATTTTGTGCAATATCTGGGATCCATGAACGGCACAGCTTGGGTCAAAGCAGAAAGGGAACTTCTCCAAAGTAAATGTACCTTCTTTCTTAATTCTTCTGTACATTTATTCCTTCATCCATTATGACATAACCAGGCTTAAGAACTGGCTCTCCAACATGATACCCAGGGAAGCGACTTTTCTCAGTCTTGCTTTCTTAAAAACTTTTTTATTGTTTCATTTTTAAAAAAAATATTGAAGGAAAACACCAGCCTTCTGCATTATCTGTACATCTAAAACTGCCTTTGAGACCCACATGATGTTCATAATTGTTTCTCAGAAGATAAAAATAATTGGTAACTACAGCATATTGCTTTGTTTGGAAAAATGTGTATCTGTACAGAAAAAGATCAAAGGTAAGGAGAGGCTGGGGAACTAGAGAAGATGATAGAAAGCATTCTGTGAAATCACAGCTTTATACATAGTTGTGTCCCTCATGGCTGCCCTTAGTGAATGAGAAAACGATCCAGCAGCCATTATGGAGAAGGGTCCACAACATCTGCTCACAAGCACAAAAGGAATGGGGAAACTGCTTAAGATTCTCACTTAATGGTATTGTAATTAAAGAGAAAATGACTATTTTAGAGTAACTCAAGAGATTACGTTGTGTAGAAAAAAATGTAACATACTTTGCAACAGCATATTTATCCTACATATATGACATAAAGGCCAATGTCATCTTAACCAAGGGACAAAAATGCCTTTCCATTCTGCCTGGTGAAGATGAGAGGGTAGGCAGATTGCCCAATGCTTTGGTTGTTAAAGAAAAGCAAAAGTTAGCTATGCTGGTTATAAGCAAAGCCCAAAGGCAGATTTTGGAGCTGTTCAAAGAGTCACTTGTTTCAAGCCATTTCAGGAGGATTTCAAAATAGATTATAGAATATATTGCACATTACTTGACCTCTGGGCAAGTTCCAGGCAATCTGTGTACTTTACCAAAGTGTCAGTAAAAACCTTTTACTAAGAAGAAAGGAAAAAGAACTTGCTTGAAGACTCAAGTTCCATGATTTTATTTCCAGAAAATATTGGCCAAAGATTATGTTATTCCTGTGGTAGTGTAGAACAATAGATAGTTGGCAAAATCCCAGTGAGTCTGGCAAAGAAAGAATTTACAAAAATCGAATCAGGAAAGGATATGTCATTATAACTTGAGAGAAGAACACTGTAGTGTCAATCTCTATTAGTTCATTAAATCTTTTTGGAAAGGAAAAGCCCTCAGTACTGAGAGGAGTAGACTTTTAATGTATAAGATGCCTAACATACCCAATATTTCAAATGGTGGCTTAAAGATGTCAAAAAAAATTAAGCTGATCAGGTCAAGTAAGGCCAGTGGAACTCATGTTTATTACAATGTCAGGTCTGAACCTCTCTGGCTTAACATGATGCAGAAACTTTGCTACAGACTTAGCAGTGACATTCTCTTCTACCTCTTTTGTGAAGGTACAAAAAATATTTTAAGTCTTTCCTAGCCTATCAGATTCAGAAATGTTGGTTTTGTAACTCCTGGGATTTCCTTTTTTCATTAAACATTACAATTAAAAAAGATAAAAACTAATACAAAATTTAAAAAAATAAAATGGAAAAAAGGAAATTTAAAAAGAAAAAATAGAGTAAAGAAAAAAGAAATATCTAAAGAAATCACTTTTCCCTTTATTACAAATATAAACAATTTGTAACTTTCAACTTCTCTTAAAATATAATTATGTATTTTTGCCATTTCTCATGTCTTCTGTTATCTATAAACAAAATTGAAAACATCGTCATTCAGTCCTGTTCAGCAAAAGTTGATGTATAAATTACCAGAGAGAACAATATACTGTATCTATTTTAATCTTGATCAAAAAACCCAATTTTATATTCCTTCCTTTTACATTTAGCTTTAGTTCTTCCAAATAATGTACTAGATTTTGATTTCATTTCTTCTTCTCACAGAATTCTTCAAAACTTTCACAAAACTCTTTTTGTAAATCCAGTAAGCGGTAGAAGAATTATCCAGATCACTCCTTGGGTTAGCTATTTCAATATTCCTTTTAATTATCAAGGCATCAGTTGGTTTCATTTGTTTAACCAGTTAACATATTTTTAAAGAATTCTGTATAGCAGCATTTTCCAACTGGTTAGATTCTTATAATTAATTTTAAATTTTATTTCAGATCCATCTGGACCCTTAGTCTGTTTATAACTTTCCAAAATCAACCTTCTAGACACCCTCTTGTGTTTCTATCTTTAAATTTAAAATGTATTTTGCTAAGAGCTGAAGGAAGCTCACCGGGTATATCAAGCATGCCACTCTGAAGGTTCCTAAGAGTAGTTAACAAGCAACTTTCAAAGGTGATTTAAAAAAGGAAGTATACAAATCCTGTGCCCATAAAGGAGCTGAACCATGAATTGGGCTATTATGGCATTCCCTCATGTGATGAGTTCTAAATCTACTGGAGATTGCTAGTTTGTGGTATCTTCATGAGGAGCAACTGTGCAGACCACTTGTGGGCAATCCAGTTCCTTGTTCAGAAATGAATTGGGAAGAGTCAGTTCTTTCATCAGCTCTTCATTCTGCCTGGTCCACTCTGCTCCACTCTCAGCAGAGCTGTCTCCAGTTCACTATTTCTTCTCTGGAAATCCCTAACTCCTGGGATTTGCAGTTTATCTGGGGAGCACCCAATGTGGTCTCATTTTTATTCATGCTGCCAAAGTTCTTTCTTGACATGTATTAATCATACTGAATTCAAGACAGAAAATAAAAACTTGGCTCTTTACTGCTAAACCCACAGTTTAAATTCAGTTCCACTTAGTTACTGATGTGCTTTTGTTAGGTTTGTCTGTTGAATCCTCTGAATAATGAACTGTAAATGATAATTATAAGCATGAAGGTTTAATTCAAATATCACAAGACCATACTAATCATACTTTAGCATGTAGGTTTCTGTCTCAAAAAGGAAGAAATATTGCATTAAATCATAATAGAACCCACGCACTGTGATCTGTTACTAAATGTGGTTAGATCTAGCCAGTTTTTCTGTTTAACTCAAGATTTGAAATCGTGATCTAATTTTAAAGCAGTAAATTCTGATAAGGGGACCGTTCTTCGCCACTCTGAGTTCATTAGTATCAGTCTAGCAGTGCTGTCTCAGTTATGGAACCATGTCAATACAGTCATAGTCAAATTGACATGTATTTTTTCCATTTTGCTCATATTTAGTGCAAAATGGTATGGATCACATGGGATAATGAAGAACAAACAAGCATTATGGATTTGTGGAACTAGATGCTGATTTTAAAACCCTAGTTTTGGAGACTCTTGTCATTCAATTTCATTAGCACTCAGTCCCCACCTCTGTTGACTTGAGATTATTGTCTGCCTCTCATGTCTGTAAGCAAAAGAAAACCTGCCCAGGAATGACAATCCCAAGTGCCCTGGGATCAAAAGAACATAAGAGATAGGTTGCACATTGCATCTTTTATTCTGAGGCTTTACATTGTGCTGCTGAAGAATTGAGTGGAAAGGTCTGGCAAGACTGATAGCTTTGAAGGAAAATCCACTCCTGTATTGTTGCTTATCTGTCCCTCAGTCTCTTATTTGCAGTATATGATTTTGCAACCCTAAGAAATATCAGGTATTAACAGAGAGCTTACCAATAGAATTATCTCACTGGCTGCAAAAAGATTTATTAATGGTTTCCCTATTCAGCTTCTATCTCCTGGTAGTCAAGATGCTTTGGGGCTGAAAAATGCATGGGATGATGAAAAGTAATAAGAATGAACGAGAGATCCATCTGGTTCTCACTGAGTGGTAAATCAGTATGGTAGTATGAGATTCATTGATTGGATGCAGCAGCAGAAAGCACAGATGTGTTTTGATATTAAAAAAATAGATTATGGAAATAAGAATTTATGGCTCCCAGATACCCTATGTTTGTTTTATTAAATATTGTGCTTTTTTCATGAGGAAGCACTGCATTATTCAAGCTTGTGTCATTTTGGATAATTTGGATAATTCAAATTGTTTAAAAAGAGAATAAGCTTAACACAATACTTTGAATTGGGTGTTCAAATAGGAGGTTGATCTATGACTGGTTTGTCATAGATTATCATTGTAAAACTTGATTGTCTTTTCATGTTTAAATTCTCATATTTATACATGAATGCTTCATTATTCAATTGACTGTGATAGAAAATATTCCCTATCATTAAAAAAACCCTCATCAACTTGTGAATATGTGTCTGTTTTTTTTCCAGGAAAAAAGTGCCAGTTCACATGTAAAACTTAAGGCTAATAAAGAGCTGCCAGGATTAGTACATCAACCTAGAGCAAAGTAAGTCCTATTCTATTTTGTTGCATTTAATTTCCATTCCTTGCCCCCTTTCCCAAGCTAAGAGATATTTTTCATATTCTTCATTATTGACTTTAATAGTGGAATATTGTGCCTGCTAATCCATTTATTTTATATTACTGGCTTTTTGCTGCTTGAAATGATTATTTTGTTTTATTGTCAAGCTATAATTTATAGTGGCCATCTTTACAAATAGTTAAATACAAAAATAAAGCAAAAGTATTTGAAATCCATAAGTGGCAAACTGAAACTATGCTATAAAATAGATATAAATTGTGGTTTTTGGTCTCTGTGGATTGGGAACACTGTACTTATCCAAAGAGAAGATGATTCTGAATGTAACAGAATCAAGATTCGTTATTCTGATTGTAATAGAATCAAGATCAGGAGAAGAGATACTATCGCTTTATAATGCCTTGGTAAGACCACACTTGGAATACTACATCCAATTTTGGTCACCACAATATTAATAAGGTGTTGAGACTCTGGAAAGCGTGCAGAGAAGAGCAACAAAGATGATTGGGGGTGGGGACTGGAGGCTAAAACATATGAAGAACGGTTGCAGGAATTGGGTATGTCTAGTTTAGTGAAAAGAAGAACTGGGTATGACATGATATTAGCATTACAATGTTTGACGTGCTGCCATAAAAAAGGGAGGGGGGGCAACCTATTCCCTAAACCACCAGAAAGCAAGACAAGAAGCAATGGATAGAAACTGAACAAAGAGAGAAGCAACTTAGAAGTAAAGGGAAATTTCCTGACGGTAAAAACAATCAACCAGGGGAAGAATTTCAGGAATTGTGGCTGTTCTAACATTGATAGCTTTTAAGAAGGGACTGGACAACCATTAGCTCCTGTGTGAGCAGGGGTTTGGACTAGAAGATCTCCAGAGCCCTCTTCCAACTCGGTTATTCTATAAAAAGATGGTCCTCACAAAAAAAAGGACTAGAGGGTGAATACACACATATATAACCAAACTTCTTATGTAATATTCTATTTCCTTACCATATGAAACTAGGATTCCCAATTTCCAGTTAAAACTAATCATGAAGATTTCCCTCCCCAAAAACAAATCTGTGAAGGTGACAACTCTGCATGCATAAGTATATAAATATACAAATCTGCAGAAGTCATACCTCAAAATGAGATAGGCCATTGCAAAAAATAAATGTACATGAATTGAAATATCTACCTAAGCTTTAAATAGGTGCAAAATAAGATGCCCTATGTATAGAATTATCCCAATTACCTTTACCATTCTCTTTCACACACAACTTACTCTTTGAAAACATAGAAAAACACAGATACACATCTACTCCCATCAAAAAGAGCAAAAATGATGAAGAAAAATAATAAATAGGATGGAGGAAAGAGGAACGTGTTGCTATGTCAGAAAGATAAGAGAAAGGTGGAAAATGAATCTGGACAGAGAGAAGGTGAGCTGTATTTAATAAGGGATGCTTATATTGATTGATTCAGCTTTAGAAGATACTGTAACTAGGAGGTGGAAAACAAGATGAAATCAGCTCTAAATCCAGACTTATATTAGAAAGTTTAGACTATGGTTGTATTCATATAATAGTACATACTATGACTGAATTAAATCATAATTTGCTTGAAAGGATGGTTTTTTCAAATTTCCAATTTTATATCTCTGTGTGTGTGTGTGTGTGTGTCTGTCTGTCTGTCTGTCTGTCTGTCTCTGTCTGTCTGTCTGTCTGTCTGTCTGTCTGTCTAATCTATCTATCTCACGGTCAGAAGCTTGGTGAATCAAATACATTATCATAACTTCCAGAAAGCTCAAAAGACATTCCAGGGTATTTAGGATGATTAGAAAGATCTTCTACCTCTGTTCACAACTTCAGCAGATCCTACTGCTGTGCCACTTTAAAAAAAACCTAGGCCTTAGATAATGATGTTCCCTAGGCTACTATCATCATAAGAATCTTGATTATCATCCCTATGGATGTATTGAACTTCCATGATTTCTAGTCCACATGACCAAAGCCTAGGAATTACAGGAATCCAAATTTAAGACATTTGGAAAATACTAATTTGAAGAAGGCTGTGTTTTAGCAGAACAGTTTGTCCATGAACATGGCTCAGGTCAGCAGTCCTTACACTATCTTTAATTAATATTTCAAAAATCCTCTGCCTCAATCAGGTATTGATACTCTGCTGTTGTTAAAAAGTGCTGATGGTCACCATCATACCAAAAGCCTGCTTTGTATTAGAAGTGAAAAGTTTTAGAGCAAGCAACACTTAGTACTGAAACAGAACCTGGAAAGTTGGTGTTACTTTCTAAAAAAAAATATTTTGCCTTTAGGATACTCAGATTTTCTGTGAGCAAAGCATATTGTTAAAATTAACTGATTTTAAATTTTGAGAAGATGGTGTGGGTTTTCCTAAAGAAGAATAGAGTGAGCTGAAAAATCAGCATTTATTGTTTCTTGTTCTCAGGTTTTGTTCTTGAAAGAAAAGAATAGCATAGGATAGCAAAGCTAGATAGAAGTATATATAAATACAGATAAAGCTATATGTATCGCTAGATATATCTATTCTACTTTAGGGCATGCCAGAGGTTTGCACTGATAAATGAAGCTTAAATTGTGCTTTCATGCATAATCTCTAACATGCTTCAATTTAGATCACAATTTATATATCAGCTTGTTGGTAAAATTTCTAGGCCACTCTACTCCCAGTCATTCAGAGGTATGTATACAGGAAAAAGTTATTGCACAATCAGTAATCTCCATATAATTTGCTTGGGGCATAGGCGTCTTGTGCAGTCTTACACATAGATGCACATGGACCTGACTAAGAGAAAGCTAATTTGAATCAATTAGTTATTCAGTTTAACAGGTGGATAATAAAATGTATGTTTTAAAAGCTCATGAAACCACCCCAATTGAAGTAGGGATGAAGCTCATAGATTTTTTTGTTCTGCATTTTAAGAAGTATGGGGTTACTTGAGAATATCACCAAACCCTTAAAATAATTTCACCTCATCAAAAATCAAATCAAGAGGGGAAAAAGATAAATATTCCCAGTTTTTAGGGGAATTTAAGCAAAATGGGTATCTTAAGCCTCTGCAGGGTTTACGTATGTCTGTACTCCTCACCCTGAAGTCCTAATGTGATTAGTTTTATGAGGCAGGAAGTTACTTGAAGCCTCTAGACCACAGGTGTCAAACTCTCCACATCTTGTTGCCATCACATGATGTTTCATGACGTTTTCCCCCTTCACAGAGCTGGGGTGGCCGTGACTGCGTGTGACACATCCACCCCATGGGCTGCCAGTTTGACACTCCTGCCCTACACCAAAAAAGCTTCCTTATCTTTTTAAAAAGTATTAAATATAGAATTCTTGTTTGGTTCCATCACTTTGAAAAAGTGTTTTTGAATTCTGCTGCCTAATTATGTCTTGGAAGCAAGGCAGAAAATGTTTGCAAGAGTTGTTTTCTTGTCCTCTAGATTAATTCATTCTCGAAGAAGTTTCTTCAAGGCAAATGTCACATTAAAGTTCCAGCCTGCTATAACCATCATCCCCATTTGGTTTATATTTGGGATTTTCCTACTTCTACTGAGCCACAGGAGCTGCTCCATCATTTTTGTAATAATTACTCTAAACCCCTGATGCTTCTTCAGTGTGTTTGACATCACTACCTAGGTACCAATCCATGTACCAGATCTCTCCTTTGGAAGACATCTATTCCTACAATGAACAGATTTATTGGGTGGCAGAGGGTACTGCTGTGGAGTTCAAGAGAATTTGCAGGCAGTAGAGGACTAAATATATTAATTCATTCAAAATACTATTGATACACAAGTTCTTATTGAAATGTTTAAGACAGCAACTTCTCCTGAGTCAGCCTTCAACTTCCTACCACATTGAGAATATTTATAAGCTAAAGCAAGAAGGATTCCATTTCTTATTCCAACATCTCCTGCCTGATTCTAGAATAGTGGAGGCATCACAGTCAGGCTCCCATGACCAACAATACTCTCTACCCATAGATCAGGCAAAAAATGGATTGTCATGGGCACTGTGAAGACACTCCTTCCTCCTGTCAAGCTTGCATGGCAGTATGTCATTTCTTGCTGCCAAAGATAACACATTCCTGTCTCACTTGCCAGAGGACAAGAGGTAAATACTTCCATTTGTTTCAGAAGTAGCACATTTTGTAAAACAGGCATTAAACACTTAGCAGTTTATGTCATCATCTAGTATTGCCATACCTGGCTCATCTCCACTAAGAACTGGCACTGGAGGCTGTTTTAAATTGTCGGTCTTCCCTTCAGTAAAAATAGAACATTCAGTAACAAGATTTACTGAATGTAATTCCTAAGCTTGTTAAAATATACCATAGATGCAGGCAGCATTAATTCTACTTCTACCCATCACATTACTGATCTTAGTTCAACCAAACAACAGCATCTTTAGTGGACTCTTGCCTCTTTTCTTAAGTACCCTAGACTTTTGCTCTTTCATGTTGTTGTTTTTTAAAGGTAATGCATATTTTTTTCTCTCTTGCAGAAGGGAAGGAAATGCACATATTTTCATGTATCCATAGTTTCCCATGATCTCTTCTTTCATTCTATAGCAGATGGAACCATTTGCCAATACTACATGTTGCCATTTGGCTCTCTGCAAATCCCAAAACATTTTCCCCCTTAAATTGATAATACTTCTTGTTGTATTCTTCTGCCATCAAAGTTACATTTTGTTCCTTTATGCAGACAAGGAACTGACTCCATGTATTTGTGTTCTGAGTGATCTTACCACATAGCTCGTTAAGTGGTTTTGTTCAGTGAAGTCACTTTGTTACTCTTGCAATGGCACTATGTGCTTTGGGATGTTGCATGCAAACTTTATGTCAGGTAGTGCTCCATTCAAAATCCAAGAAAGAAATACTTAGACTCCATTAATTAGAGAAAAGATATCTTTTACTGGAATTCAAGTGGTAGCAACAAAGGAATTCTGAATCTGAGAGAAAGAGCGCGAAAATCACATGGGAGGTTGGGAGTGGGGGGCACTGTTCTTCAGTGGTTCACCTCCTACCTCTCGGGATGGTCGCAATCAGTGTTGGCAGGGGGACAGAGGTTGACCCCGAGGGTGCTCTCTTGTGGGGTCCCTCAGGGGTCGGTCCTCTCCCTTCTTTTATTTAACATCTACATGAAGCCACTGGGTGAGATCATCCGTGGTTTTGGGGTGAGGTTCCATCAGCATGCAGATGATACCCAGCTGTACATCTCCACCCCGAACCAGATCAGTGATGCCCTCTCCCTGATGACCCAGTGTTTGGATGCATGATTTGGATGAGCGGGAACATGCTTCGACTCAACGCGGCCAAGACTGAGTGGTTGTGCCTACCGGCATCTCAGCCCAGTCAGGAATATCCATCTTTGGCCATAGGGGGAGAGGTGCTGCCCCCTGTGGATAGGGCGCAGAATCTGGGGGTCCTCCTGGATGTACGGCTCCAGTTGGAGGATCAGGTGGGGACCGTTGCCAGGGGGGCCTTTGCCCAGCTCTGCCTTGTTCGCCAGCTTCGCCCATTTCTGGACTGAGATGCCCTGCGCACAGTCACTCACGCCCTTGTCACCTCTAGACTCGACTACTGCAACGCTCTCTATTTCGGGCTGCCCTTGCATACCATCCGGAGATTGCAGCTGGTGCAAAATGCAGCGGCGCGGGTGGTGATGGGAGTCTCCCGATTCTCCTATATTGCCCCCCTCTTGCGTGGCCTGCATTGGTTGCCGTTTGCACTCCGGGTGAGATTCAAGGTTTTAGTTTTAACATACAAAGTCTTTCACGACATGGGTCCTCAATATTTAAGGGAGCGACTCCTGCCGATATCAAGTGCCAACTGCCCTGTGTGTGCACACAGGCAAGGACTCCTGGGGGTCCCGTCGGCAGGCCAATGCCGGCTGGCGGTCCCCCGGCGATGAGCCTATTCTGTCACGGCCCCTGACTTCTGGAACCAACTTCCCCTGGGGCTCCGCCTGGCCCCTGACCTCCGCACCTTCCGCCATGATTTGAAGACCTGGTTGTTCGAGCAATCCGGGCTGTGACCGTTCCCTGGGGGGGATGGGTTTTTAAACTATTTTAATCGTTGTAAATTTTAGTTGTAAATTTTGGGCTTGTGAATTGGTTTAATTATTTATTGTCGTTGTTTTTAGTTGTACAGAGTCATACAAAAAAATAAATAAATAAAATAAATAAATATACAAAGTGATGGCAATGTTCCCACCCACAATAGTTCAAGTTGGCTACCCAATTAAAAGTTGTGGATAACATCATGTGGGCATCTCCAGGTGGTGATGAGGCCTCTGTCCGTTGACCTTGACATATTTTGATAAAGAGCTGAGGCTGCGCATAGCATAAGATAGAAACCAAAGCAAGAAACTCCCCCCCAACTTATACAATTCTTTTTAACAAAACCTCCAGCTCACTTCCCATAACCATGTCCCCCCTCCTCCCCCTGTTACTTATGACAGCCAAAAGATGCAAAGCAAAAGAAGAAAATCTTGAAGGCTGACATTCGGCCCTCCTGCAAAAGAGGCGTTAGTCCTATAAAAGAGAAAAATAAAAGGTAAAAGAGAAAGATACATATAACACCACAATAATATAATCTAGGGTTTATCAGGATATTTAGCGCGAAATGCCTTGACTAGCCTAGGAGCTCTAACATCTTTTTCATTTACCCATTTGGACTGGGAAGGAGGGAAGTGCTTCCAAACAACCAAATATTGGAGTCGACCTCTGTGTTTTCTCGAATCTAAAATTTCCTTAAGTTCGAAATGCTGTTCACCTTCAATTAGTAATGGCACGGGGGGATCGACTTGAGTTGGTCTCAAGGTGGATGTGTGTTCAGGTTTTAAGAGACTAACATGGAAGACAGGGTGGATCCGTCAGAGGGTTTTGGGTAAATGCAGTTGGACTGCCACAGGATTCACAATCCTTTCAATCGGGAAAGGTCCAACATATTTAGGACCAAGCTTTTTTTATTTTTGTGTAGTCTTCAACTATCAAGTGGACAAAAACACTTTGTCCCCTACTTGATATGGTTTTTGAGGAGATATTTTTTTATCTGCAAATTTTTTATGAGCCTGATGAGCATCATCTAATGCTTTACGGACAACCGGCCAGTTAAGCTGGAGCTGTGTTATCCACTCATCCAATGACTGAATGTTAGGTTTCTCCTGTGGAAGCTCGGGTATGGGTACAAAATCTTGCCCCAAAGCCACTTTAAATGGAGTAAACCCAGTACTACTATGTATCGAATTGTTATATGCCACCTTAGCAAATGGTAGTAGGTCAGTCCAATCGTCTTGCTGATAATTTATATAGCATCTAAGATACTGTTCCAATACTGAATTAGTCCTCTCACATGCCCCATTGGTTTGTGGATGGTGGGCGGAGCTTAAGCCCTGGGCGGAGCCCAATAACTTTAGGAATTCCGTCCAAAAGTTTGAAGTAAACTGGACACCTCTGTCTGAGATTATGCGTTCAGGAACCCCATGTAACTTGTAGATATGTAAAATAAACAATTTAGCCAACGTTTTAGCAGATGGGATCTTTGCACAAGGTATGAAATGTACCTGTTTGGAAAACAAATCAGTTACTACCCAAATAACTGTATTTCCCCCACTTTCAGGTAATTTCACTATAAAATCCATAGAAATTTCTCTCCATGGAGCAGTTGGTCTAGCCACATTTTGTAGTAAGCCTGCCAGTTTACCAGGAGGCCGTTTAGCTGAGGCACAGATAGGACAACTGGCCACATAAGTCTCAATGTCCTTTTTCAAGGTAGGCCGCCAAAATTGCCTTTTAACCAAATGTAAGGTTTTCACGAAACCGGAACGCCCTGCAGCTTTAGAGTCATGAGCTTGCTGTAATACTTGGGTTCTCAATTTCTCTGGCACATATAATTTGGCCCCAACCCATGCCAATCCATCTCTCACTGTACAGTTATTCGAGTGAGTCATGAACCAATCATCAAGTTTTAAAGCTTCTTTTAATTGGGTAGATAAATCATTTGATAAATCAACTTCTTTCTTTTTCTGGGCTGTGGTAACCACTGGAGCCGCCAACTGTTTGGTGGGGATGATGGGCCGGACCACTTCTTGACGGACACTATTATATTGAGGTAATCTAGACAAAGCATCGGCCATGAAGTTTTCGCCCCCTGGAATGTACTTCAATGAGAAATTAAAGCATTTACAGTACTGCGCCCAGTGAATTTGCTTGGGAGACAGCTTCCAAGGCGTTTTCAAAGCCTCCAAATTTTTATGATCTGTCCACACCTCAAATGGGTGTTTTGCCCCTTCTAGGAAATGCCTCCAGGTTAACAGAGCCCAGCGAACTGCAAAAGTTTCTTTTTCCCAGATGGCCCATCGTCTTTTGGTTTCAGTTAATTTACGGGAAGTATATGCACATGGTTGTAAAGTCCCCGTATCGTTTGCTTGTAGTAAGATCGCCCTGACTGCTACATCACTCGCATCGGCTTGAATTACAAAAGGAGTGTCCATGTTTGGATGCTTGAGCACAGGTTCAGCAGCGAACAGTCGCTTTAGCTTCTCAAAAGCAGCTTGGCACTCCATGGATCACTCCAAGCGTTTACTAGGCTTCGGTTTTCTTTCCCCTTTTGTTTTTAGGAGATTTGTGATAGGCATTGCAATCTTCGCAAAAGCAGGGATGAATTGACGGTAAAAATTAGCAAATCCTAAAAAACTTTGCAATTGTTTCCTGGTGCGGGGAGGGGCCCATTCTAACATGGCCCAAAATTTCCCTGGATCCATTTCTATGCCTTTATGCGATATACGATAGCCCAAATAGTCAATTTTCTCCTGGTGGAATTCACACTTGGACAACGTCGCGTACAGTTCAGCAGCTCGAAGTTTTTCCAGAACTGAACGCGCTAGTTTCACATGTTCATCACGAGTTTCAGTATAGATGAGAATGTCATCAAGATAAACCAACACCCCCTTGTATAAATGTTCATGCAACACCTGATTTATCATTTGCATGAATACTGCAGGAGCCTCCTGTAGGCCGAATGGAAGAACATTGAATTGGAAACACCCCATTGGACAGTTAAAAGCAGTTTTCCATTCATCTCCTTCCTTAATTCGAACACGGTAGTAAGCTTCTCTCAGATCAAGTTTAGTAAAAATCTTCCCTTTGGCTAAGTGGGCCAACATATCCTTCATACCTTCAGGCGAGAGAGGGAACAATAGCCGGGGCCTAGCAGGTTGTATGAAACCACGTTCCAAGTTTTTATCAATAAATGACCGCAACTCTTCTAGTTCCCGCAGGGTCATTGAGTACAGTTTTGGTTTTGGGAGTTTCACTCCTGACAAAATTTCAGTACTGCAATCTGTTGAACGATTGGGGGGGGGGTGTCCGAGGCCTTCTCGCTGAAAACCACCTTCAAGTCCCAATATTCCTCTGGAATTTTTTCCTCCCCCTTCAGATTCTCAGTGCCCATGGAGGCCAACTCTGGGGGATTTCAGCTTCCGGTGGCAATTGCCCCTCCCCTTCTGGGAGCCGGTCAGTACGTATGCGCAATGATCCCCTCCTCCAGTTAATGTGAGGGTTCCATTTCCGGAGCCAGGGCAACCCCTATATAAGGGGACGCTCCATCCCAGGAGCCACAATAAAACATAAAGTCTCTCTGTGCTTCCCCATCGTCATTTCTACTGGTTCTCTTATGAAATGTGCAGGGCCGCCCCCGGCTACCGGTCCATCCAATTGGCAAAAGGCTATGGGCGTTTTTAAAGCCTTTAGCCTTAAGCCCATTTTATCTGCTACTTCCGAACTGATTACACACCTGGTGCACCCAGAGTCTAGCAAAGCCAACATTTCCCCTTTGGCTCCCGACGTGGGTACCCTTAATCCCACTGGAATGGTCATAGGACCCTTGTTTGGACTTACCAGCGAGTCGTCTTCCGATTCGGATTCACTCTCTTCAGAAGGGGTTGGAGTTCCCAGCTCCTCTCCTTTCGGAGGGGCGATCTCTACAACCTCCTCCGCTTTAAGCGCAGTTTCGCAAGGCTTTGCCGGAGTTTTTTCAGGTTTCCTTCCTCCTCCTGGCGCCTTTGGCTCTAGTTTGACACGACAGTCTGCAGCCCGGTGACCTTCTTTCCCACATCGGAAGCAAGCAGTGGTCTTGGGTTTTGCCGTCAATCCCCCCTTTTGGGGTTTTAAGGCTTCTCAAGGGTTGGTGGGGGAAGGCCTGCTCCAACCAGAGCCCCCCCGGCATCTGTTTCAGGTCAGATCAATTTCCACCTCTGCTGCCAGCACGTACCACAGCTGCAGCTCATTGGGGTCTCTTCTGGCAACACAGCTTTGATAAATATCTTCATTCAACCCATCTTTAAAAGCTTCTATCAGAGCTCCTTGGGACCAGCCTCGAATGTGATACGCCAGCTCTCTGAACTCCTGGGTGTACTCTGCCACTGATCTCCACCCCTGATTTATGGCTTTCATCCTGATTCTGGCCTTACGTTCAGCTAGTGGGTCTTCAAACCTGGCCCGCAGTGCAGTCATGAACGGGTCATAATTCATCAGCTGGGGATCATTATCATTATGCAAAGTCACCATCCACTTGGCAGCGGTTCCCTCAAGAGCCCTGGTAACATATCTGACTGGCTGCTTCAGAGGAAAAATCCTCCCCATATTCCTCCATATGGTTCCAGACTTGGGCCAGGAAGAATCCTAATTCCTTGGGATCCCACCCATATTTTACTTCCAATGGAGGCACCTTTGGAGTTCTACGCCTTCTGGCAATTGCTCCCCCTGCTGGGGGCCCCTGGCCTGCTGCTGCCTGTTGCACTGGCACAGGTTGATTTATGGGGGTAGCTGCTCTGATTCTTCTGACTGGAGCCGCCCCCCTTCTTCCCCCGCATACCTTTGATCAGCCTGAGTTTCTCCGGCTACTTCATTGAGGAGATGCAGGGCTTGAGTTAGTAGAAAATTCTTCCTTTCCTTCTCTTGCCATGATTCTTCTCTTCCACGTTGACGGGTAGTGGTCACTCCTGGAGGAGGCTTTTCCTCAGGATCCTTCCAGCCGACTCCCAGGGACCATTTAGGTTTTACAACTGGGTTTTCCTCAAAGCTTAAATCTGCTAACAAGTCGGCTTCCCCTGTTGCCTCTAACAGCAGGGAATCTTGCCCTCCAATCAGATCTTCATGGTCGCTGGCTGGATTAGACATTGTGTTCAGACCCCCTCGGAAGAAATTTGTTAATTCTCCGGGTGGGCTGGTAAACTGAGATTCAGAATAATGTCAGGTAGTGCTCCATTCAAAATCCAAGAAAGAAATACTTAGACTCCATGAATTAGAGAAAAGATATCTTTTACTGGAATTCAAGTGGTAGCAACAAAAGAATTCTGAATCTGAGAGAAAGAGCGCGAAAATCACATATACAAAGTGATGGCAACGTTCCCACCCACAATAGTTCAAGTTGGCTACCCAATTAGAAGTTGTGGATAACATCATGTGGGCATCTCCAGGTGGTGATGAGGCCTCTGTCCATTGACCTTGACATATTTCGATAAAGAGCTGCAGCTGCGCAAAGCATAAGATAGAAACCAAAGCAAGAAACTCCCCCCCCCAACTTATACAATTCTTTTTAACAAAACCTCCAGCTCACTTCCCATAACCATGTCTCCCCTCCTCCCCCCGTTACTTATGACAGCCAAAAGATGCAAAGCAAAAGAAGAAAATCTTGAAGGCTGATACTTTTCTTCATAGCAAAACTCAGAGTCTACGTAATACTCCATGCAGTGGATGCAACTACAGTTGTTTGCTTTATCTTTCTTTGGAGATGCTCCCAACATCATGGTGCTTCTGCTCTACTTTCCCTTGTGACCTCCTCTTATATAATTTCCACCTTATATTAAAGAATTCATCCATTGGGAACTGATTTCAGTCAAACTTATTGGAGGTGCTTCCTTTATGACTCCTTTCCCAATGCATGTGCATGTCCTTACTACTAGTTCTTTAGTGGTTAGACAGGAAGTTCAATTTCAATAACTTTTCATTCAAGGTGCTTGATCTGGTATGAAGCCTCATGAAACATTCACAAACTCTTCACAATTTAGAAGGCACTCACAGGCTACCATGGCTGTCCAGCTTATATTGGGCATTTCTACAGTAGTCTAGTTCACGAACAAGGCAGTGTGAAATCTGCCCCAGTTTGGTACTGTTACAGATTTGGCATTGGCATATCTATGATGTCATCTTCATCCTAGCAATCCATACACCTGGAAGTAACAACCTCTTCCTTGACCCGCTCAGGCTTATCTAAAAAAAAGCCAGCTGCAAATAGAACTTCAGTCTGTAAGGGGTGAGATTTTGTTTCTATATAGCCTTTGTTGTTTTAGGAATATATGTATTTTAGTACTTATTTCTCTCTTTCCCTTCAAATTGTTGCAAAATGGAATAATGGTGAAAATAGTAGCAGCACTGAGTAAATATTTAACATCATAAATTTATTGCTTAATTTTTTCAGACACATAGTCCTTCTTAGTGATTACATAATTAATCCTCCTAAATCAAAGCCTTTGCTTTGTATAGAAATCTTAATTGGGATTGACATCTAGAGAGCTCAGCAGCAGTTCTGAATTTCAAATGCTAGGTTGATGTTGCCTCGAATAACAATGGAGGATGAGCAAGCTGTCTCATCAGCATTCTGGCTGCATCTCTCATACTTGGTATGTCAAACAGGGCATCAGCTGCTGTGAAATTGCCACATCACCTTTTATAAATGGCACAGTGTAATCATTTCTCCATTACAGTATGTGGCTTCATCAGTCATACAAGGGAAGAAGTTGGGGCATACATCTGCATGACTGAATTGGTTACCTAAGTTATTATGTTCCTAAAACATGTCTGCTTCTTGAAAAAGATTGTCTCACAATCATGAGACCTTGAGTCAAGAAGAATTACAGCTTAGAGGTAGGAGGAGGGATAAGGAGAAAGAGAGGGAGGGAGGTGAAGAGACACTTGGGAGAGAAGAAACAGGAGTAAGAACTAGAAGTCAAACAACGAGTAAATACACTGAGGGATAGAAGTAAGAAGGGAAATGGATAAAGGAGTGAATTTAATATCCATAAATATTAATGGATTAAATGATCCAGTTAAGAGAAAAAGAACATTTTTTAAGTTAGAAAAACAAAGAGCTGATATAATTTGCCTTCAAGAGGTTCATATTAAAATGAGAGACCAAGGATATTTACAAAACAAAAAATTGGGAAAAATGTATACAGCATTGGCAAAAGAAAAGAAAAGAGGAGTTGTACTATATATAAAAGAGGATATAGCCTCAAAATTGATCTATAAACATGTAATGGGAAGAATAGTAATGGTAGAGGTGGTCAAACAATATAAAAAAACATTATTAGTAGGGATATATGCCCCTAATAAAAATCAGAATGAATTCTACAAAATTTTATATGAGAAGTTAATAGAATTTGGCTACCCAAGAACTTGTATAATAGGGGACTATAACGCAATAGCAAACAATAACCAAGATTATGCATGTGAACAAAGACAATATAAGAAACGGAATACATTGCCTAAGAAATTTTTTGAGATGGTGGAAGAATTAGAATTAGTGGATGTGTGGAGGAAGAAAAATCCAGAAACATCTCAGTTCACCTTCTACTCTAGCCCACATAAATCATGGTCCAGGATAGACATGGCCTGGGTAAATAGTGAGCTGTACAAGGAGATTCAGGATATAAGATTTTGGCTAATACATGGGCAGACCATAATCCGGTATAGATAATCTGGAAAAATAGTTTCTATTAAAAAGGTAGATGGACACTCAATTCGCAACTATTGAAAGAGGAAGAATATATCCAAAAAGCTAGGGAAGAATTGACCAGTTTCTTTAAATTTAATAAAAAACAGGATACCTCATTGCAGAATCTATGGGACACAATGAAGGCATATTTAAGGGGACTATCTATAGCCTATACTGCAAATAGAAATTAAAAAAGAGAGGAAAAACTAAAGGTATTAATAAAAAGAATAGAGAACTTGGAAAATAAGCAAATGGAAACCCTGGGGGACGAGCAAATTAGAAATGAATTAGCATTAACCAAACACGAAATGAATATTTTAGACCAGGAGGAATTAATTAAAAAATTACAATATACAAAACAAAATTATTTTGAACATGCAAATAAACTGGGTAGGTGGTTAGAGTATAAATTGAGAAAAGAAAATCAGAAAAGAACGATATATCAATTAGGGGATAAAAACGGAAAAATAGAGACCGAGCCAGAAAAAAAAGAAGGAAATTGTAAGAGAATATTTTGAGGAACTACAAGAGGTAGTTGACCTAAATAAAATAGAAGAGTATTTGAAAGAAGGAACCCTGTATCCATTATCAGATGTTAATAAAGGGTTGCTTAATAAAGAAATAACCTTAGATGAATTAAGGGGGGCAGTCCAAAAACAAAAAAGAAACAAAATGCCAGGTCCAGATGGACTCCCAAACGAATTATATAAAGAGATAGGTATAATACTAGAGAATGTGTTGCTAGAGGTCTGTAATGAGGTATTACTGGAAGCTAAAATTCCAGAATCATGGAAGGAAGCTTACATAACATTGATACCAAAAGAGGGTGCAGATGCCAATCAAATAAAGAATAACAGGCCAATATCTCTTTTAAATTCAGATTATAAAATTTTTATGGCCGTAATGGCGGAAAGATTAAAGAAAGTACTCAGTAATAAAATTCAATCTGATCAAAATGGATTTCTTCCCACGAGGCAGATTAGGTATAATATGAGAATGATAATAGACATATTAGAATATTATGAAAAGCATCCAGGAAATCAAGTAGCCTTGGTCTTCCTGGATGCACTAAAGGCCTTTGACAATTTAAATTGGGACTTTATGAAGAAGCAGATTAATTTGATGGAATTTGGCGGTAATTTCACAAAAATGCTAAATGCAGTTTATGCCACACAAAAGGCTAATGCATTAATAAATGGAGAGGTTACTAAATCATTTGAGATAAGGAAGGGCGTCAGACAGGGATGCCCTTTGTCACCTCTGCTTTTTATAACAATTTTAGAAATTCTTGGAGAGAATTAGATTGAATAAAGAAATTAAAGGAACTAAAATTAAAAACCAAGAGTATAAATTATAGGCTTTCGCAATGACATGGTGTTTGTTATAGAAGATCCAATAGACTCAGGACCAGTTTTACTGAATGAAATAGATAAATTTGGCAAATTAGAAGGATTAAAAATTAATAAGGAAAAAACTAAAATGCTAGTTAAAAACTTAACAAATAGTAAACAAAAAAATTGGAAGAAAAGATGGGATTATAAACTGTAAACAAGATCAAATATTTAGGCATCTGGTTAAGAGCTAGTACATTAAATCTGCGGGAGGACAATTATACCAAATTATTGAAACAGATTGAAAAGGACTTGGAAAATTGGAATAAGATGCAAATTTCATTATTAGGTAGAATAGCAACAATGAAAATGAATGTTTTACCTAAAAATTAATTTCTGTTTCAAACAATTCCGATATTAATGGACAAAAAGTTTTTTAAAGAATTAGATAAAATAGTTATGAAATTTATTTGGGCAAGAAAAAAAAACGAGAATAAAAAAATTTATTTACAAGATAATAAAAGCAGATGTGGCTTTGGACTCCCTGCCTGGGAGATCTATTATAAAGCAGCGGCTTTAGTGTGGATAAAATATTGGATTAATTTGGGGAATAAAAGAATCTTAACACTGGAGGGCCACGATTTACAGATAGGATGGCATGCATTCTTGTGGAAACTGAATAATAAAAACTGCTTATATTTTACTAGACATGTATTACGAAAATCTTTAATTAAAATTTTGGACCGATAAATCTTTAATTAAAACTTGGACCGATATTAGAAAAAACCACTATATTAAAATTCCGAGGTGGTGGTTCTCAACGATGGAGGCGATGTTCCACCCAAATACTATGGACATTAGTAAAAAGCTTAAGTACCACCAAATATTAGATAACGAGGGAAGAATGAAAACGATACAGGAACTAGAAACACAAGGAATAGTTATCGATAATTGGTCTTATTTCCAAATAAAATTGAGATCCCATAAAGATATGAAGGAATATGGAGTTGAGGTAAAAGATAAGCATTTAGATAAAATACTTTTGAGTCCCAAGAAAAGTTTGATTGATAAATTATATAACTATTTTTTAGAACATGAATCGGCTGAGGAAATTGTGAAAGGACCTATGTTAGCTTGGGAAATTTTTTTTGGTTATAACATAGGTCTGGACGACTGGGAAGAAATCTGGCAAAAAAATCTTATATTAACCAAATCAGTAGCACATAAGGAAAATCTATATAAAATGATGTATAGATGGCATTTAGCACCCTCCAGATTGGCTAAAATATTTCTGACAGCAAACCCAAGCTGTTGGAAATGTAAAGGGAAATTTGGTACCTATTTTCATTTATGGTGGACTTGCCCTGAGACAAAGAAGTATTGGTTAAAAATAAAAGCGTGGATATGTATATAGTGTGGGCTGGAGTGGAAACCAGAACTGTTCTTGTTGGGAATGATTAAAGGGGATTATTCCCCTAAAGTGAGATATCTGACCATCCACTTATTAACAGTAGCACAGATTTCACTAGCACAATATTGGAAGAAACCGAATGTACCACCGATACACATTGCTACTCAAAAAACTTATGAGTATGCCCGATTGGAGAGGCTCACGCTCAAAATTAACGTGAAGGAGGATACAGATTACTATCGGATATGGGATAAATGGTACAACTGGGTAGATCAAAAGGGAAAATTTACGCAGAATGAACCTAAGAAACATACTATATTCAGCTGTATAAATGAAATGTGTAAGAAATAACAAAAGGTCTTAAATTTCCTTTTCTCTTCCATTATTATTTCTATCTATTATATTTTTTTAGTCATCACTTAGATAATATGAAGGTATTATTAACTTAATAATAGTTATAAACCAATGATAAGAGCAGTAGAGTATTGTGTGTTATTTAGTGTTTTAGGATATGATAGTTAATGAAGAAGTGCCAGGTATTAGTTAATATGGACTATTAGGACTTATCAAATTCAATATCAAATGTAAAGAGTAATGCGTTTCTGTAGTTTTTAAATTTGTATGTTTTTAATTCTTGTAAATAAAGTTGTTTTTTAAAAAAAAATTAAAAAAAGAAAAAGATTGTCTCAGAAATAATTCAAAATACTGCTGAGCTTTTCTGCTCTTGGAGAAAACTGGAAAGCAAATAGCAGAGATACTGTAAAGATGACAGAGAAAAGCTGCTGCATGTTGGCCTCATTCAAAATTCTTCATTGTGATCTCTATTCAAAATATTCAGAAAGTATTTTTAGCTGAGATTTTTGGTAAGAGATAGAGCTCCACTTAATCCTTATCGATGTTTAAAAGAGCATTTAGCAGCCTCTCTTCATTTTGATCATTGTTGCGGATGCCTCTTCCTCAGTGTTTTATATTTCTTCACTTTCCTGCTCTCATGACCATTTCTGTATTCCACTCATGGTGTTATCGGTTCATGGACTCCTTTTCACTAAGTATTCTCTACAGAGATCATAACTGATATGCATTAAATTTTGAGAAGGAAGCTCAAGTTGGTTTAACTTCTATAATCAGCCATCTTTCTTCCTGTATAATCTTGAAATATGTTCTACCATACCACAAATTCTGAAATATGCAGTTATTACTTTTGAGAACTTTTGATTAAAAAAATAAATAAATAAAATAGGCAAGCAAGTTTGGCCTTGGCATCACATATGAGGTTTTTCTCCCTATGTTTTTAAAAGCATTTATCCTTTTCTACAAGTTATTTTTAATATGTAAATTCCCTTTTTAAAAAAAGCTTGATTTCCAGTGTATTTGACATGTTGTTCCCTGGCTTTAAAAAGCTTGTTTTCACCACTTTCTGTTTCACAGTATACAATCTCACTCTGAGTGCTTGTACATCAACAGAAGATGCCTTTAGGAAATGGACTACATCCATCAGGGTTATTTGTTAATCACTCCAATATTATATATATTGGGTTCTGAAGATCAAGAATTGCCAAGACCAAATTTACCATAATTGTATTCTGTATTGCTAGTATTTCCATTAGAAATTTCAGTTAACATCTGCCAATAGAATTGTTGTAAAAATGGAAGCCACTGAGTAATAAGAAATAATACAAGCAAGAAAAACAAACAAAACACAAGAAAACTTCAAGTAGATCACTTCTACTTTCTGAGTGGTCCTCTGGAATTCATATTTGAATATTTTGATCTAGAGTTCATTTTTCCCAGAACAAAAAATACATCCTAAAGTTTCTGTAATTCAGCAGTGATTGTAGTTATGTAATGTTCGAAACATGGCCTCTGAGTCTCCTCTGCATCCTGGCTTTGTACAGTGAAATCATCTGACCTTATTCTGTAATATTTTTATGATGTCTTGTGTCCTGAACTTTTCGAATACACTGACAGCGCTTTAATAATGCAGTTTTATTACAGTTTTGTACTATAGTATTATCAATACTATATTTCCAGTCCTTCCTACTTCAAAGTATTCCCAATTTGGCATCTTAGCACTTGGTTGTTAATGGAAGTAGATTAATTGACTTTGTGGGTGGTGGTAAAAAAAATCTTGTTCTGCAAATGTCAGTATATGTTAGAGTATAAATTAGAAGCTTCTGATGAATTCAATGTTAAGAGTTATTGTGCTATGTCTAACTCCATAAAAGGACTTTTGAGGGTAAACTGCCAACTTTGCTCCCCCAAGCATGCAGTTGGTTATGTCTCACTTTGTGAAATCTTTGTTTTCAACACAGACATTTTAATAACTAAATTATTCTTAATTGGGAGAGGTTATCCTAAATTAAATTCATAGTTCCCAGCTCTTGATTCATTGAAATTATGACTCTCCTGATTAGTCAAAGTAATAAACTTCGTCTTATCTCCTGTAATTCAAATATTGGGAACTTTTCCATTGGGAGTCATTCCCTCTGTTGTCATGTAGGTGGGATGCATAATCTGTTTCCAAACCTGAAGAATAGACCTTTATGCATGTGCTGAAATATGTAAAGGCATTTCTACTAAAATAAATATCCTTCTTCCAAGTTTTTTGCTAGCCTTGATTCAGAAATAATGCTTACTCAGGTTTGATGACTTCTCTTCTTCTGAAAGTGGCAGATCAGAGATTGCCATAAAAAGACCAACTGTCCCACTAAACTACAGCACTTGACAATCGCTTTGAAATGATTCTTTCTGTTTTCAGCATGCACATTTCTGAAAGCCAGCAAGAATTCTTCCGAATGCTGGATGAGAAAATTGAAAAGGTAAGAGGAATAAATAAAATAATTAATACATTATTGTACTCGAGCTGTAATCCAGTTGTTTGTGTATCATCCTGAAATGAAAAATGGCACAGAAATATATAAAATGTACAACTGTAACTATGAAATCTGTTAAAAGGTGAGAATCCATTTGGGACTTAACATTGACTTGGCAAGTTTCCATTTTATAATAGGTTCCTAATGCTAACTTCTTATTATACTTTCACTTACTGGTTGATTTTATTGGAATGTAAAACCTTAACCTTAAAAAAACTTCCTTTGTGGGACAGTGCCCATTTTCACTAGAGGCAACTCCCACAGCCAAGACAATACAAAGACAGTCTGTAAGTAGGTATGGATAAATTTTGTAGGTGCCATGAATGGGGTTTTTCAGACTAGGTTGCAGAAGGATTTAAATGAGTCCCTCTTTGCAACCTTTTCAGCCAAGGATAAACTCTAAATTGATGCTAAATAAGACTCAACAGAATTCAAGAAGGATTGGACTTAGATCATTTGTAGGAACATAATGATTCTAAGCTGATAACCTGATTCTAAGACCCCCTCCACAGCTCTGCTTGCTCTGCTTCTTAAATGACATTTAGAACTTTCACCCTTTTGAGCAGGTGTTAGGTTTTTTTTAAAGCAGATTCTACACACCATGAAATCTCTAGAACAGTAAGCTAGTCTGATCCAAGAGCTTTTATGGAATTATCCTGCCATAATGGCATATAGAAGGATTTTTTTCAGTAGCTCTGATCGTATATCTGATAAATGGCTCAATAACTACAATTTAGCTTCCTCTTTTTCTTTTGATGATTTTTTGGTCTTTAACTGAAATGAAGTTTTAAAAAAAATCAGAGAACATTTTATCTTCATCCTTGATAGAAGTGTTACTACCTTAGGTAACAAAACTACTGTTCTCCATAAGAACTGAAAATTATTCTCTGACACCAGCAAGTACAAATTAACATCTACCCTCAAAACTGAAATATTGGTTAAATGCACTAGGGGAGGTAGAAAATTTAGTCATTGAAGAAATTTCAGGAAGCACTCTTTATAGATGATATATATTTCTGCATTAACATAGTGGGTATATTCATCCATATGAATAAACCATAGTTCAGCTATTTGAATTTAAATGTAGGTTTCTGCATGATGCTTCCTCCAACAAAACTGCAGGTGTTTGGGAACAGGAGTCTCTTTTTAGATTAAGCATATTTTAGCATATAGTTTGACTTTTCAATTGAGGTTTATCCAGGCTGAAGTTAATGAAGACAAATTTCAGGATTTTTCCCTTCGCTGCTTTAGAATAAATGGTAGCAAAATTCAATAAAGAGTCCTCTAATGAAGGAATAAAATGTGTGCAGTTAAAAGCAATTACTATAAGTTTATGTCAACACTGAATAACTAGCCACAGATTTCAGTAGATACTTCTATTAACCCAAACAACTTCATTGCAGATTCCTGTACTATTAATAAACACATTGGTTACACGAAACATCTGGACACACTGCTGTTATTTCATGTGTATTGTAACTATAAAATTTGAAAATACATGAAAGGTTTGTGTAATGATAGGGAGTCCCCAAGCAGCAATTGCTTAACTTGTCTAGACAACACAAAAATAATAAACGATGGAAAGAATTTGGCTGCCAATGGACGAACTGCATTAGTTCTACACAGCCTGCCCTGGGGAAAGAGGAATATGAGGGCTTGAAAAAGATACAGGAAAATTGATGTGGGAAAATGAAAGGTTTTCATCTGGCCCAGAAGTGAAGAATCCTGGAAATGCACACTTAAAAAAAAAGCTGCCAGTCTTTTTGTTCTAGACTTCTAGTTATGGCATATCTGCAATTGTATCATGTGCTCCTCTATTGGACAGGATGGCATACAAATGGACTAAGCAAGCATTCTCAAGTTAATATTTGATGCAACATATTTTGAAAGGCATTGGCTACATGGGAACAGAACATCAGTCTTTGTGAATTGTCTCTGATTTCAGTAGTCTTAAATGACCTAATACTGTCGGATTGGCATTGTGATGTTTAAATAGTTATAGCTGCTGTCCAGTGGTGGGATTCAAATTTTTTTACTACCAGTTCTGTGGGCGTGGCTTGGTGGGCGTGGCAGGGGAAGGATACTGTAAAATCTTCAGTCAGAGGTGGTATTTGCCATTCTCCAAACTACTCAAAATTTCTGCTACCGGTTCTCCAGAACTGGTCAGAACCTGCTGAATACCCACCTCTGCTGCTGTCCTTATATTCTCAAAAGCTATAATGCAAATGATAAAAAAAAAATGAAGGCAATCAACTTCCTCTGTTTTCCAGTATGTTAAGAAGGAATGAGAATAAGAAAAGCTGCTCCTTCTTCATTAGGAGAAAAGGTCCAGAATAAATACTTTCTTTTTCATTCCCTGGTACTGTAATGTATCAGGATCAAATTATAATTTTCTTTGTGCATGCACACAAATTTTATTTATTTATTCAATTTCTACAGCCACCCAACTCAACCAAGTAACTGGGTGGCTGATTAATATTAAATTATTAACCACTAATAAAAAAACCTATATAAATTACAGTTGCCCCACTTGAGCAATAAAATGCTTGTGCCACTGGAATTTTTAGACTTTGCTTTGAGTCTCTATATCAGTATGTAAATACCTATTGGGAGCAGGAAGTGACTTTTTCTTGGCACAATATATACACCATCCTTTATGTTCACAAACTAAATGAGAGTGCTATCCACTTCCTAGAATTGTTTCAAAGAAAAAGTTTATTAGCAGAGGAATCATAAAAGGAGCCCAATCTTTTGTTTTCACTTCTTGGCCAAATATAATCATGTTGACCATTTCTAGTGCATTTAAGATTATTTCCTCCCCAGGGTTAAGAACTCGCTTATCAAGGCATGATTTTTCCACTTAATCTGCCACAAGCCAGGATACCTGTCTCCTACATTTCAAGTTGTGATGACCCAAAGAGATTAATAGAGGATAACTTGCATGTGGTTCTATTCTTTTGTTTGTTTTCTTAGAAAAGCTCCAGACCCCTCAATTTTAGTTCAAAGGTAATGGTTGTTTTTGTCCATAATTCTTCCATTTTCCTAAAACTTGTCAACAGAAAAGAATACTTGGAGTTCAAGAATTTGAAGTAGCAATACTGTGTGTAGGATAGACCCACTAAACTGGGCTTCTTTCATGAACTTAGCTTGAAGATCAGATTCACAATTGGAACTGTAAGACAGGAATGATAAAATATTAGCTTAATATTGGTTATTGCTACTACTTTTGCAGAACCACATAATGAGGCTTTGCAATGAAAAAGGTCATGCTGGTGTCAGCAAATGCTTTTTTTTTTAAATTCATATTTATATCCCCTTCTCCGAGACTCAGGGGCTTACAGTTTTTGGGATACAACCCAATGCGCTCAGCAATAGCCTTCCTTCCATTGTATATCCCTGCTTATTACTAAGCGGCATTTTTACAAAGTCAGCTTATTGCCCCCAACAATCTTGGGTCCTCAGTTTACCTACCCCGAGAGGATGGAAGGCTGAGTCAACCTTGAGCCTGGTGGGATTCGAGCCTGCAATAATTACAGGCAGCTGGAGCTAAGTGCTAGGCTATTAACAGCCTGCACCACCAAGGCCCTATTTAAATTGCTTATTTAGCCAACATAGTTGGATTTTTTTCCCAGAAGGCTTCTGTAGCTGCTATGAAATGTTTCTTCAGTAAAATGTTGATGGGATTGTTTAGATCCTGCTCCTGATGAAGTCAAAGCACATTCAAAATATTTGGACCACTTAATTCCCAAATAAGCCAGATGCTATGGGTTTCTTCCACTATAATTCAGTGCTATCTTGTGATGCAAATGAAATGTAACAGTTCAACTTTTGTCTCACATGCTATAAGAATACTGGCATTGCTGAAACTATGTGTTTCCTATGCTGAGCCAAAACAGTACTGAACTGACTTCCATAAAAGTGTAATGAAACTTCTCTAGTCCTATACTTAGACAGAATAGCCCGCTGAATTCCAAATCAAATGCCTAGTCCACATGCCTACTTGTTAACATCCTTATAAGTAATGTGACCTATTTAGTTTGAAAACAAAGTATATATGTTTGGAGAGAAACAGACTTACAAGATTCAAATGCTTGCAGGTGAGAAGCAAATCAGTATAGTAAAATGAATTTTACAAGCCCCAGGATCACATAGTCTGTCTTTAACTGCTCGATTCATTGACTTTTTTTATTGCAGTTGGCTGCTGTCAGATGTAGATAATTCTTGTAGAAGATTTCCTTACTTTTCTTTTTTCTCTGGCAAAGAAATTTGGATACAGTATTGGGGCAGGATATTGTCATCCTGGACTTTCATGTGACCCTGCTAGTAATATAAAACTTACTCTTTCTTAGTCTTCTAATGTTTCGTCTTCAGGAATTTCTGGGTCAGGGGTCATGTTTGATCTCCACCCGAGTATGTGTTCATGACCAGATTCAAAAATTTTGTGAATTTTTTTGGTCGGAACCCGATTTGGTCATGGTCAGAAGCATTCGTGACCAGAGGTTCTACTGTAGTTGGAAAGGAAATAGAAGCCACAATAATCAAGGAAATTAGTAAGGTATTAGGGAACATTTTCTCCTGAGTTTATCGAGCATGCTCAAATATGTTGTGGAGAATTGAAAGTTTATCTTGATATCAGCCAAGGCTAAAGAATAAGTCCTGGGAGAAAATTACGGAAAATGGGGCAGATAGGCAAGGGATTAGCCTGATTGTAGAAATCAATTCATGAATATTACCTTAAGAAACAATGGGTATGAGATACTTGCAAACAAAGAGACAAAAATATTGAAGTGCTTGGAGAGTCATCATGGGCAACAGTTTTCTGAAGTGAATAAATTAGATCCAAAAAAAGCAACTGGTAGCTTGCTGTTTGGTACAGAAGACAGGCTACTCCACTGTGTGGCAAAGCCAGATAATAAAATTTGAGTGCTTCTAAGAATGAAATAAGGAGCAAACCTGACTATCATGAGTCTTATTTCCAATTTACACTAATAAACCTCCAGATTGATTGTCCTCCATGTTAATTATGGAGATTGTATATGGATTTTCTATCTCCATATTCCATTGAAATATTTCAGATGTAAATAGATGTAATTGAATAGTGAGAATGTTTGAAATTCAATTTTCTCTTGGGACAGTCACTATTTAAATTTAGCAGAAGGGTTAAATTGATCCTTGTATACCCCAGAGCTGAGTGTCAGATTAAAACCTTGGTATTTCCCCTTGTATGAATAGTGGAAGAAGGTTTGCCAGAGATGTTCCTTGAACCCAGTTGTCTTCAAGTGTCAGCTAGCTGCATCAGAAGTACAATTCCCAGGTTTCCTGAGAGCTAACATATCAGGGCAACATTGATGAAGAAAGTCTTTGCCAAGTCTTTGCTTCACACATTTATGCTGTAAAAGACAGCATTGCAGCTATTTGTATCTTTGTTTCAAAAAAAAAATCCTGATGTGCTATATAATAAGTGTGACAGGGGGATATCCTGGGAAGAAGCACTGTGGGCAGAGTTGGCTTCAAAACTTTCAGGTATTAATCAAAATGTTTGTGTAACTAGTGGTACAGCCTTCCTTGGATTCTACTGATCACTTATAAAGAATGACGCTTGGGAGATTAAAAACAGGAGTCGAGATGGCACAGTGATTAGAATGCAATATTGCAGGCTAACTTTGCCTACAGCCTAGAGTTCATTCCTGACTGGCTCAAGATTGATTCAGCCTCCCATCCTTCTGAGGTTGATAAAATGAGGACCCAGATTGTTGGGGGCAAGATGCTGACATTGTAAACCACCCAATGATTGCTGTAAAGCACTATGGGGTGTTATATAAACCTAAGTGCTATTGCTGTTGCTAAAACAGTATTTTGTGAAGATGGAAGCTTGATTTACCCCCCTTCCCCCATGGCTTTCTTTGTGATTTCAGAGCTTAGTTCTGGGAGGCTGCAAAACCATTTTCACTCGTGGGTGGACTCTTCATGGCTCTGTTCATTTCTTTTCAAGAAATAAAAAAAATTATGCTCTACATATGCATTTGCATGTGCATTCATTGACATTCTTCTAAAGGGCATCATGAAAACAGAAGACCAACTGAAGTTTAGAGTTTCTGCAGTAGGGAACCACTTTAATCCCTTGGAGAACCATTCATCAAAAAAGCTGCAGTGTCTTTGCAGTTCCCTTTACTATCATTAAAGCAAAAATGTTTGACATAATTATTTTCACCATACCACACCAGGCCACCCAGCCTCTTCTGTTGCTTCCTTTGAATGGCAATTAGAAAAAGGAGTCACATTGTTAAAGGCTAGAGCAGTAGAAGGCATTGTGCTTTTCTGGTTTCTGAACCTCATATTGTGGAACTATAATAGAACCATGCAAGAGAATAATTTATCTTGCTGATTTTCTGCATTCCTGTGGTGTCAGTTTGTTTATGAATGCATCATTTTAAAACAATAAAGCAGCTAATAAAAGGATATGGTGCAGAACAGGCAGAATGTTGCCAGAACATGAGCATGATTATCATTAATTGTTAAAAATGAGAAAGAGGAGAGGAAGCAAAGAAAGGAACATGCTGCATTAAACTCAAATTCATCCTTGTCTATATTGTGTTGTGGGGCTATATTCGCTGTAATCATGCTTCTGTTTGCATGCACATAACCTTTGCTTATTTGTATTTTAATAAGCCCTCAGAATTTGTATTTTAATAAGCCCTTAGAATTAGTTAAAGATAACAGGACTCTCTGTGTCAGAAATTGCCTGGATTTTCTGGTTTTTTAAAAAATAATTTTAAAATATATATCTACTGCCTCAAGCACAGAGACAGAAGCATAGGGACCTTTAAAGTATAATGGTTTAGAACAGCATGTCCCAAAGGTGCTTTTTCAAGAGGCAACTGGACTTTCTTGTTTTTCTTTGAAGATGTTTCAAGTGGCCTCAACAACTGCAAATGACCAGCTGTCTGCAAGGAATATAAATCCTTGCATTCCCCACCATCCAGTCACCATCCAGTCTGGTTCTTGGATGAGAAGCAAAACATCTTAAAAAAAAAACCCAAAAGTCAAGTTGCCTCTTGAAAAACCATGACCTGGGTGACTGAGATGTTTAGAACAGCAGTTCTTAAACATGTTGGCCTCAAGACTACTTTACATTTTAAAAAATGATTGAGGATCTGAAATAGCTTTGGTTTATGTGGGTTATATCTATTATTATTTACTGAACTAGAAATTAAAACTGGGAAATTTAAATTTTTTTGACTTTGCAGACTCCTTGAAAAAGTCTTGATGACCTGAAAATCACATTTTGAGAACAAATTTGGACTGACTTAGTTAATGTATTTCTATTTTATACCCATCTTTTATAGAGTTCAGAATGCATACACATAGTATTCTCTTCCATTTTATTTTCATATCAAAGGCTGAGAGACTGTGAATGGTCTACAATTACCTAGTGAGTCAATGGATGAATGGGATTTGAATTCAAATTTACATGATGATAATCCAGTACCCTTAACTGTTCAACATAACATTGGATACAAATGTGATAGAAATGAGGAAGATGCAAGATAGTTAATAGGGAGAATCAAGATTTAAAAGTCAAACTGTTCTCAAAAGAGCTTAAATATATAAAAAGTAACAGAGCATAATCTCAAAGATGCATCATATCAGTCATACCATTTAGAAAATATATCATGATTTGCATCAAATCATGATATATTTTCTAAATGGTATGACTGATATGATGCATCTTTGAGATTACTTAATCTAATTTGCATTTCAGTCTAAAACAATTGACAGAATGTGCACATCACTTTCCATAGGCCTGGCCAGAATTTAGACATATTTCATGACTCATCTATAATTTATTCTATAATGTTGCTAGCCTAATGTGATTCTCTTCAGTGACAAAGAGGCCCAATTCTTAGTCTTTATTCCCCCCAAAAAAGAAAGAAGCCTGAAATAAATTGCTTTTGGCTACATACCACATTGTTTTCTTGTTTTTAATTAACAATAATCTCCACTTCTTATGTCACCATCATTTCATTCTCTTGTGTTGATTACAACATTTCCTCTTGCAATTGTACTTAGGTTTATATGCTAAAGAATATAATGCTACTCTGCCAAAATAAAATCATCAAGTTGATTAAAACACACAGCATGAATTTAACTGAATTTCAAAACTAAAACAAGTATTGAGTTTTAGCCGGGATGTGTGGCATACAACAGTATTAGAGTATTATTTGTTTCAGAGGTGATATTCAGCAGGTTCTGACCAGTTCTGGAGAACCGGTAGTGGAAATTTTGAGTAGTTTGGAGAACCGGCAAATACCACCTCTGACTGGAGATTTTACAGTATCCTTGCCCTGCCGCACCCACCAAGTCACGTCCACAGAACCGGTAGTAAAAAAAAATTGAATCCCACCACTGGTTTGTTTCACTATTCATGCCTTTTAAGAATATAGACTTTTTTGCCTAGACATAGAAAGATTTTTCTCACAAAAGATTTTCTCTTCCCTCTCTCCCATTCCCATCTCCTGATTTCAGCCCTTTCCGAAGGAAGATTTTACTCACTTTATTTGCTTTCCAGATTGTTTTTCCTCTTCTCCCTGTCTGGTAATTTGGTGAAAATGTTTTTCTTTCTCTTGCTTATATTTTGAATTAAAGGTGAAGATTGAATCAAATTGCAACATGGAGAATGTATAATTCAAGCACACTAATATTAATACTATATAGCAGTGACCTATATTCAAATACAGATTTTTAAATTGAATTAATAAATTCAGCCATGATCTCTTTTTTTTCCCATGGCAATTACCCTGAGAAAGGAGCTATGCCAAAGAGCTGCATGCCATTCTTCAGGAAGACGTGGGTTGTATCCCTGATTTTTTTAACCAATGTTTGCATGTTCTCTTTCATTCCTTTCCCTTTTTCAAGTCTGTTGCTGCCTACATAGAGTCATCATAAAGCTGACAAGTTGCTTAAAAGTAAAGCAAAAGGTTAAGCTGAACTTCAAGTTAATAATTATAATTATCTAAGGTGCAAAATCTTTTAATGACAGACTGAAGAAGGCAAGATTTTCATCCTCCGTCTCACTTGAGCTGCATGCTCACTGAATGGGTGGGTGGATTTAGCAAATACATATGGCCACCTGACTTAATCAAATTGTTCTGGGCAGCTGACTCTGCACACACACACACAAATATTCAACTCCAATTGTAATAACAGCAACACAGGGCAAAGCACACAGTCTGGGTCCTATTGACATCCTGGCCCTAAAGCCTGTGAGATCTGGATATTGCTACTTTTTCTTGCAGATTTCCATTCCAAATGATGCTCTCTAGATGACAGCCCATGGTTGCTCTCTTGGTTAAGAATAATGGAATGTATAGTCCTTTGGGAAAACAGGAAGTTGATAATGTTTATTTATTGAATTATTAAAGGAAATGATGCTTCTTAACCATATATGCACCAGTAATTTCAGTCTGGGGTAGATATAAAAATTGCTTTGGTGCCTTAAAGGATGATCTATGCTGTGAATAGGCAAGAAGGTCTTTTGAGCCATGACCACTGTCCTTAAGATGTTTCTGGATTACTTGGCCTTTGATAGGAAAGGAATCCAATGAATGTTTCCAGCATCATGGGACTATTCCATTAAGCCTTATGCTGTGCTGTGCAGTAGAGCTGTTTCATCCCCACTGCCTTTTTTTTTAATGCAGACAGGCAACCAAGCAAAGTCATGAAAATTTGGAATGAGTAATCAGTAAGTCGGTAACATTGTCCTCATTTTTTGCTTTTAAAGTGAGTCTGATGAAACCAGCATATAAACTACAGTTTAATCTGGACAAAGCAAACTTTGTTGATGGATATTGTATCTGACTTAGAAGGTAATGTTAAGAGTTTTCTGGATAGAGCAGATCATGTTCTCCGCTTATGGAGTGTTCTTATATCTTAATTTCTCTGCGGAGTTTTGAATTACTTCCACAACAGTTTGCAGTTTTCCATATTCATGGGGTTTCGTGTCAAAACTTTGAAAATGTGAAATTCAATGAAAAGATATATTCTTGCCCTGTTATCCCAGATGTTGTCCATGCATGCATAAACACACATATGCCTAAAGTCAAGCTAGAGTAACTTAATGCAGATACACAAATCACACCAAGATCACAAGCCACCCTACGTAGATGACACTTCTCTGTGAGATTAAAGATGCATTTGATTCACCATCATTCACAGGGTGAATGCAGCAAGCAGCCACCAGATTTTTAGTATGATAAATTTCACAACTGCCACCATGAAAAGACAAATCCACCAACATAACTCTTGTGAATATAGAGACTCAACTGTTTATCTTCTACAGGTTTAAATGATAATCCTGCTGTGATCCTTCTTTAACATGAGATTATCATGCCATGGTTAATTATACTTAGATTTTTATGACACTGCATATGGCATTTCTTTGGAAAATTACTCAAACTCTTATCACCATATAATCAATGTGGGCTGGGTCTGTGAGATAACAATTATGTAAGTACTGTAATTATACACTCCTAACCTTTAAGTTACAGGAGCTCTCATGCAGATTTGCAATAAATTTTAGACCATTAAGTTCATGAGGTTAAGATTGGATTAAGTAGGAAATAAGAGCTTTCCAAAGAAGTTTATGTAAACATATCAATTTCATTCTGATGTGCAACAATCTGGCTTATCAAAAGGCATATGTATGTAATATATAGTAGCTGAGTTTAGCAAATATCCAGGAGTGGGATTCTACCCATTTGGCCCGGTTCAGGTGAACCGGTAGCCCGAGGATCATCTGTGAGCAAACCGGTTCACTCCGACAATCAGCTGTTGGGCCCACCCGCCCGTGCTCTATTCTGATCTTTATTTCCTGTTTTTCAAGCTCAGTTGCTTTGCGCAGCACAGCAGTTTGCCACGTGCCAGCTGTTTAACACACAGGGAGATTGCAGGAGAAGGTCAGCAGTAAACCCTCTGTGTGTGTGCAAAGCACATGCTCACCAAACCAGTTATTACACCGGTTGAATCACACCCCTGCAAATATCCACTTTTATAGATTAGCATTATGAGACCTGAATGTGATAGCTGAAAACACGAACATCAGGAGCAAAACTCCAAAAATCAAACCAGTCTATGGAGTGGATTTTATTTATCAGTCTTATTTGTTTACAATCTATATATTATCTATATATAGATATATGCATACATATAATAAGATACTAGAATATTATGTCTGCATGTGCACCCTACACACACACATACAAACACACAGAGAGTAGAAACCATTTATTCCAGGATGCTATATTTTTCCAAAGCTTCATTTTTAATTTAATGTTAAAGAGCTGAGATCTAGATAAGAGATGTATAAAGACCTCCCAGCAGCTTCTAACCTGTTCTATGATATTAAGCTTTTTCTTTATTTGAGAATCAGCACACGTTATTGAAAGACACACTAATATAGCCTTTAAGCCCTTGATGATTACTGGAAATACAAAGAAATGTATGTTGAAGTATACTGTTGCAGTTCTTAATTGCTGCAGGTAGAAATTATACACAGCATTTTTAAATTCTTGCCTCATTAGGGACTGCAGTATCAACATGGTAAGTGGTATCTGACCATTCAGCTTTCTTGAACAATAGGAGATGATTGCCAATTACTGAAAGACTGTAGAGGGGTTTACAGTTTTCAGACATACCCAGTTCACAAAGTTATTGTAGAACAAACAGAATGGGAACTGGCTAATGTAATTTTCCTCTGTTGATTTTTGTGGAATATGTCTTTGATGTGCTATCTTTTTGTATGGTTTTAATGTAATTTTTTTTTAAAAAAAATCTCTTTATTTTCTTCTAAAGGGTCGTGATTACTGTTCAGAAGAAGAGGATATCACATAGTGCCAGTCCTGCCAATCGAAACAGGAATGCTCCTGTGTAAATAGATTACGGTTCAATCCAGATCTTTTGGGGAGTCTTCTCAAGTGAACAGCACTACATAACAAACAGTTATTTCCACATTGTATGCTCCATTCAGTTATGGTGTTTTCTTAATGACCATACAATGAGCATGGTTCAAAGGAAGAACAGCTTTGATGGAACTGCCTTTGCTGCTGCTAATTGAAACCTGTTGCAAGTTTTCATTTCCTCGTGCCCAGGAACACCACAGACGTTTGACTTAAACATCTAAAAGACACTGTAGCTTTCACTTGGGCTGTTGGCCTGTTTTCTATTGGCTGAGGTGGCGTTGTACAAAATCTTCCATAACCAAGCAGCTGAATCTTCCAGTTCACCCTACTCATCAGCCCCAGGGGCATGGAGTTCTTGTTATACTGACAGTTTAGAGCTTTGGAAAATGGGATGCTTTACCATGATGAACTTTGTTTTCTGCTAGGAAGAAGTTAACAATTAAAAAGCATGTTGTCATACAGATACTGAATATGGTGATGCAGGAGCAGAAATCTGTATTTTTTTTTAAAGCCGCCAGTTTCTTTTATTAACTATTTCAATCAAGGAATATACTTGCAGTATTGGCTTTGCTGACCGCAGATGGAAATTATGATCACAATCAGTTTGAATCCCTCTCCCTTTCTCTCTCTCACACAATCTCTTTTTTTAAAGAAATAAACATTTTACTGTTTTTAGGTATTCTTGTCTTATACCCATTCATACATCCCAGTGTGTTAAGAATATTTGGGAAAAGGGAGTTGGTAAAGGAGACCTTTAGAAAGATGATTTGAAAGGATATTATTTTCAAATGCTGTGTGCCAATTTGAGATGTCTGTAGAGTTTATTTTTCCATAATATAAAAAGTTGATACTCTCTCCTCTCAAAGGCAGATGTAATATTTTTAACAAATATTGTCATGAGTAAAAATGATCCTAAGGTTAAAAAAAGAACTTTTGCATTTATTTTTTTAAAATACATTATAACTTAACTATTTTATGAGCTTGGTAACGGATTCTGTCCTATGACTTTGAGGAACATAATCATAAAGGAAAATGCAGCTTGCAGCAATGGAGGATGATTTTAAAAACAACAACTCTCAGTTGCCTAATTAGACTCTCATGATGGCAGTCCATCAATAAAGAAATCACATTGTTAATGGGATTTGTAAAATAATTAACATTTTATCCCATGGGAATGCACATGGGATCATAGGTAAAGGTAAAGGTTCCCCTTGCACATATGTGCTAGTCGTTTCCGCTCTAGGGGGTGGTGCTCATCTCCATTACAAAGCCAAAGAGCCAGCGCTGTCCAAAGATGTCTCCGAGGTCATGTGGCCAGCATGACTAAATGCTGAAGGCACACACAATGCCATTACCTTCCCGCCAAAGTGGTCCCTATTTTTCTACTTGAATTTTTACATGCTTTCAAACTGCTAGGTTGGCAGAAGCTGGGACAAGTAACGGGAGCTCACCCCAATACGCGGTGCTAGGGATTGGAACTGGTGAACTGCCGACCTTTCTGATCGACAAGCTCAGCGTCTTAGCCACTGAGCCACCGCGTCCCTTCATGGGATCATATCTCCAACTAATTAAAGGAGCTTAGTAAAGCGTTTTAATCATATTTGTTCTTAAAATATAAGTGGTCCTTCATTTGCCATTTACTCAGTTGCAGCCAGTGAAGGGTGTCAAGATTTTATTCTTTGACCTAGCAGCTGATTATTCACAGGTATGTAGATTTTGACTCACCCAACTTCAAGTAAACATAACCATGAAACATTGACTCACAAAGACTGAAAGGATAACAACTTCTTAGGTATTAATCTGTTGAATGATTCCTCAAGTATTTGGTGAGAGAAGGCAACAACATTGTCTGTTTCAAATAATTTTCTCTGCTGTAAAAACAGATACTTATGGTGGAATTGGTTCATTCCTTAACTTCTATTTGTCCATTATCACTAACTTTTGAAAAAATCCCTTCCATATTTGCTTTAAGCGCTGCAAAAAAAATATTTTCCTAAGTATCTTCCTTCCTCTTTTCCCTTTATACTTTTCAGTTTTCTTGGTTTAATTGGCTGTTCTTTGTAGTGTGTATGAATATACTGTTTGGAAAGGATGGTTTGGATTTTCATAGTCCATCCCACCCCCCAGTCTACCCCCTGGAACCTTTCCTTAACTGAGCTGGACTACTAAAAGCCTTCCCACTGTCACTTACATAGGTTCAGCTCATCGTTTCTTGGTTCCTCTTTTAACTGTTGTAACAGCTTGTATAGTGCGTTTTTTCATAATCCACTTGAAGGGCTTCTCTTAAGGTTTTTGCTACAAGTCCTCATCAATTTCATGAGCCCATAGTCACTGAATTATGAAATTTTTTCTTAAATTTATCCCGTGGTGGGATCAAAAGTCCCTTCCCCAAGACATCACATATGTGTCTTTTGCTTAGGCAAAGGGCATTGAATGGGCTCAGGTGCCAATTGTCAAAACTTTGTGCTATAGTTGCATTGAAACTGTTTGACTTCAAAATACTCGCTCCATCTGATATCAATGCAGCCTTCATTGTGCTTCACAAACCACTTGATGCCCAGACTTCTCAGGTTGAGGTAGGCAGTATCAGTCACAGTTAACCCTTGCCACCTTAACTACAAAGCCATTGACATCTGGAAGGCACTTTCACTCCAGCACCAGTGCCTAAAGAACGTAAATCAGAAGTCATCCTAAAACAAGACAGTTTGGAACATGGTCACCTTACAGGAAGATAGGCAGCATAAAAAATTAATAATTATGGGAAGAAGATGTTTAAACAACATTTGGCTTTATAAGAATGATGCCATAGAGGCTGACCAGATGCTATGTGTGACCAGGGTTGACATAGCTAGACTGGTGACACCATGTCTGATGTGTAATTTATTGCAATTTATTGTAATATTTTAACTTGCATCTCTCAATGGAATGTTATGCAAAAGTCTTAGTTTCACATGATTCTAGCCTTCCAATCACTGATTAGTACTGCATAGGGGAATGGCACTCTCCTCAATACTTTCATTCTTGCTCCCTGCCAAATTGAAGATGATACAGGTATAATTGGCTACTTTAAACTCAATATTATCACTATGAGTATAATACTTATGTACTTAAAAATTAAAGTACTTGGAAGAATTATTTGTAATTTATCTTAGCACAATATTTATGCTATTCCTTAAAACAGCCAGGTTTCCAGAAAAAGACACAGCTGCTTTAATGAGTTGACTCAGTAAAACAAGTAGACTCTTAAAAGCAATTTCAAAGCAGTTATGGCTTCAAACTGGTGAGGTATGACTGCCTTAATGAATAGCAGAGAAGGGCTGTGTTTGTGCAAGTTTTTGCAAAACATTTCTGAATCATTTTCAAACAGCACAGACTAATTCCTGCAGCAAATTTTGGTGCTGGTTCATGTCCTATGATTTTTATAATATCTTCACCACATAGTTCCTACTCTTGGTTAAACAACAGTGATTCATACTTGCTAGCAAGCTGCATCTATTTAAATGTTCCATTTGTAAACTACCTTAGGAACTGTCACTTTAGCTTCTGGCAATGGTCCTGGATTTAAAGGACTATGTTTCTGATTATGAAATACATACATTTTCTCTTTCGTTATATCTAACCATTATTTATTTAATTGGACTTGTATGCCACCCCCTCTCTGCAAGGACTTGGGGCGGCTCACAATTAAAACAGCAACAATAAATATTTAAAAAAGAATTAAATCTAACAACCATCAGGTATCCTCCTTCGTTTCTGAGAATTAACAGCTTCATCCACAACAAGTACCCTATGTGATTAAGAGTCCTGGTTTCACAGTGAAGCAACATGTCATGGCTCAGGACTCAAATTTTGAATCTAAATCTGATCCTAAAGAAGCTGTTCCAGTTGAGTCTGGGATGTCAATCTCTGAAAGGACAAAGGCAGAAATCATATGAAGCTGATCAAACACAAGCACCATCTGAACAACTGCAAAAGTCAAGTGAAGATGACCTTCCAGTCACTACACCAGATAAGTAGAGAAGAGAACAAGACAGTGAAGATCTGATTGACTCCTCAGGAAGCCAAGAAGTAAACCTGATTATTGACAGCTGGCTGCAACGTTATTTAAGAAACATCTCTGAAATGACTCTCTTCCTGGAAATAATACCTGATTTCACTCATGTATGACATTTGTGTGGATTCTACTTTTGAACCTCTGACTTTTGGACTAGATGATAACAGCACAATAAATTGCCCTGGCTCTCTGAAACCTGGACTGATTTCAGACAAGTCTTCTATACATTTCTACGGGATTTCAAAATAAACTTTGCAGGCAAGCAAAGGGTAGAGACCTTTATCCAGGCATTTTCTGTGTTTCAATAGTCATGACAAATGTTCATATTTCACAGGATATTGTCTTATTTGTTCCCTTCTAAGAACAAGTCAATGAGTCGGTGTCTTTTATGTGCTACCATCTATTTAATATTATTTTATAACTATTGTGCATAGGGACCATGACAAATTAATGATAATAGTTAATACTTTGGAATTAGGAGAGAGGAAGATTCCACCTTTCAAGAGAACGTTCCTGAATACAAAATAATCATTTTCATCTTAGATATAGCAATGGAATTTGGCCAAGAGAAATGAGCTACAGTAGCAACAAATCAGGGTGAAATTACAAACAGAAGTGGAATTGAAATACCAAGTGACCAAACAATTGGGAGCCATTAGGATGATGCCTACAAGTAAGTGGACATTTTATAGTTGAATACCATCAAACCTGGATGGATTAAAAATTTGATTAGTAAAGAATGAATACAAAGGGTGAAAAAAAGGGCTAAAGACAAAATTGAATGGTAGAAACATCATCCAAGCCATCAATACCTATGCATACCTGTGACATGATTTTAGGGCATATCAAATTTTTCAACTTTCAGTTTCCAAACATTAGGGGTGCTCAAAAGTTGTGACATGCCTTGGAGATTGTAAAAAATATTTTGGTTACTTTAATATAATTTAGATGTGTTTGGTAAGTAACTATATAAATATAACTTTTTAACATTTTGTTTCATTTGATACATTGCTGGAATTATTAACTGGACACAGGCTGAACTGGACAGTTTGGACTGAAAAATAAGAAAGTTAATGACTTCACTATGCATTATAGTGGAATAGAGATAAAGGTTTACTTCAGGTCAAACAAACTGTCAAAGAAGAAAAACACACATTGGCTGATTATGTAAAAACAGCCAAAAAAGCATTTATGAAAGTTAAAAATTGGAGCTTACTGATTGTGCAGAAAACAAAACATGGATATCAATACAGTGTAATAAAACAACAGAATGCTGGCAAGAAAAAAGCATTACAAGGTCAATTTCTACAGAAGATTGAGGGGGAAGTGGTTAAAGATAAAACCTAACAATGGTTTACAACTAGAACATTAAAAAAAAGAAACTGAAGGCATGATTTGGGCTGCTCAAGAAAAGACTATTTGAACTAATGCAATCCAGACCAGAATGGAAAAATCTTCAAATGCTGATTGTACAAAAGGCAGAAGAAATAGTAGATCATACACTCAGCTTGTGCAAGAGGATCACACAAATTGATTGCACAATAGAAGACAAAAAATTGGAGATCACAAACATCTGAAAACAAAAGTTGACATAAACCGGTTGTGATGGTTCTACAGTGGTTATCGGCACACTTGAGTGTCGTACCAAATAATTTTGGATGCCACTTAGAAAATTTGTCTATTGATAAAATTGCCATCTTTCAATTACAAAAGGCCACAATGCTTTGATCTGCACATTTACTATGCCAATACATTATGATATCCAAGGTTCTTGGGAAGAACTTGATGCATATGAAGGCCAACAACAACTAAAGAACTTGCAGTTGTGATTTCACATTGTTGAGTACATAATGACCACTAATTTGGCAGACTGTGACCAACCATAATAAGTAAAACCTGTATTGTTACTAAACAACATCTGCAACAAGTCCAGGGGAAGAGTGGACAAAGAGTCAATCCCATTTAAATATCTGGCTGACAGTGCAACCAATCATAATGTATTAAATTTATATGCTTCCCAACTCTCAATGATGTTGGGCTGCTTGCAACAATAAAAGAAAAAGCACAGGTGACCACTGAAATTATCAGTTGCAAATAAGCATCAAGTTGTCATATCTTTGCATGTTGGCTCTAAAAATCCAAAGCTTATATAAATTTGAATGTCATCTGAGTTGTCAGTAATTGAGCAGGAAAAGGGAGACAAAATATGAAGTAGCGTGCATTTGTTTGCTTTTTTTAAAAAACTGGCAAAAATAAAACTGCCAATATAGAAATGCCATCCTATAAATCTATGACAGAACCGCACTTAGAATGCTTGGTTGTTTCAAAAAGTATATTGCAGGTCTAAAGAAGGTGTGGAAAGAGGACAGTGAAAATGAAAAGCAACCATTGCTGCTTCCCTACAGGGAACAACTGCAACAGTGAGAAGATCGGTATGTATAAACTCACACATGATAGAGGTATATAAAATCAGGCATAGTAAACAGAATGAGGATGTAATAACTTTTCTCACAACATTAGAAATCTAGAGCACCTAATGAAAGTAATACTGGAAAATTAGGGTGAATGAAAGGAACTTAAAAAAAAAGTTTGGCTAAACTGCACTTTGCTGCCATTACTGTAATTATCAGATTAGAACGTTTTCAAAGAAGACTAGACCTATCAATAGAAGACTGAACAAATACCAGGAGGTAAGATATTGCTACCTAAATCACAGGTGGTTTCTACTTCAAATAAGGGCACTTTGGTCCATGAGTTTCCTGATGCAAATGGTTTGGCTATCATGGGATACAAGGTTCTGGAATAAATAGGTCCTTGGCTTAATTTAGCTGGGCTCCCCATCTTCCAGTTTTAAAGAAGCCTTTGTAGTTGTTATTGTACTATATGCTTACAAGAGTTTTGTCCACTTGATAGGCCATAATAGTTCAATTTTAGGAATGCTGGAATTATTTTAATTTTCCTTCATTCTGAGTTTGGTCCTCTTGACTCCCATTCATAATTTCTTTTGTTTTTGTTCCATAACTCCCTGCTTGTCCCGTGTATCTCAGATTGCAGGTTGCAGATTCCTTTTTCTTGGATGATTAATTCCAACAATAATAATGATATGTTAATGATAGGCAAGGTACATGACTACAGCTTGCTTTTTGTGAAAAGAGTCAACAATCCTCTGAAGCAGGGGTCACCAACCTTTTGGACCTCAGGGACCACCAAACTCATAATTTTAAATCCCAGGGACCACTAACCAGTTCTGTGGGCATGGCCTAATTTGTGGGTGTGGCTTGGTGGTCATGTGACTGGCTGGGCATGGCTTGTATGTAAATATTGTAAATATTTATATAAATGTAGAATTTTTTATAAAAAAGAGCAACTTTTACCCAAAATCAGGCAAAGCAGGCAGTCAGATTGAGTTGCTCACAGAATCACAGATTCATTCAGAAATCTATCTATCTGCCATTGGCTAGCTCAATCTGTCACATAAAATTTGCTTGCAAGCAAACTCATAAAATTTGCTAGCAAGCAAACTCACAAGATTAACTCACAACACACCATGTATGTAAATATTGAATTTTGATTAAAAAAAATAGCAACTTTTACCCAAAATCAGGCAAAGCAGGCAGGCAGATTGAGTTGCTCACAGAATCATTCAGTGATCTATCTGCCATCGGCTAACTCAGTCTCTCAAATTTGCTTGCCGTGAGTCTGCACTGAATAATAGAAGCTTCAGCTCTAAGGGAGGTCCAGCTGTGCTTAAAAGCAGAGCCGAAGAGCTAAAGACTAGCTAGAAAGCAATCCAACCATTTCCTGCTTCCTAGCTAATCTAAATCTCCTGGCACAGCAAAACAGATGATGGTTGGAAAAAGGAAAAATTGCAATTTAGCAGGCAAGTTTGCCGGGTAAGGAGTGAATGGGCGGGGAGGGTTCCCGCAGGCCATGTGGGCGGCGCAGCCTTGTGTTTCTGTGCAGCCTGGATTAATTGCTTTGGAGGAGTGCTTTGGGGTTGAGATTTCTATGCAGCCCACCAAAATTTTCTCACTGCCCACCAGTGGGCCGTGGCCCACCGGTTGGTGACTGCTGCTGAAGGATAGCCGTCACCTTCTGTAACAGTTCTTCTACAAGTCCTTTCAAACTTGGAGACTTGAATCTATGGTGTGAAATAATAACACATAACAATAATGAGCTGGTATACTAGTGATGTATTTACTCTATTTGTGGGACTTATAAATTAGCAGTAAAAGTCTAGAAATGATACTTGTGCTGCACAAATTGACATGCAGTTCAAGGTTTTTCCAGTTCTCATTCTTTCCTATCTCTCATTTGAGAGTTTTTAAAGAGAGTAAAGCAAGGTTCAGAAGTCTGGGCTGTATAAATGTTAGTCCCAAACTCTATAAACAGAGGAATTCTGGGAGTAGCACTCCAACAACATCCAGAGAACTAGATATCTCTATGGTCCACCTTTAAAAATAACTAGTTATGAAATAAAATCATTAATATATCCACAATATATTATATCCAGACTGAGAGGTGCGGTGGCCTGGTATTAAAGACACTCGGATCCCTCTTGCAAGGTTGGGAGTTCAATCCTAAACAGTGACAGGAGGTTTCTCTATCAGGGCTCAAAGAGAAAATATCTGCTGAGAACTCTGGGTGGAGTCAGAAAGGGCATCTGGCCAGTAAATGTTTCACCCCACTTGGTCACCCTGAATCCACCCCGAAGCAAGGGATTACAGAGTCATTAAAAGAAAAAAAAATATATCTGGAATCCTTTTCTGGATTCCTTTACCTTGTTTGTTTGTTCATTCAGTTCATCTTAGTTTTTCTAGGATTAAACCATTAGGTTTCTGTTCTCCTCTCTGATGTTGACTTTATTTCAAAATGATGCAATTAAAAAAAACCAAAATAAAATAGTTCCTCTTAGAAACGATAAACTCAGTTTTTAAAAAATGTGGACTGATTTAGCAACCTGGGGAATATTGTGTCAGATGAGTAAATTCCCTGAACCCCAAGGGCTGCAGGCATGATGCCAGAAATCTTTTTTTTTCTTTTTGCATGAACTTACATTCTCAGTAACATACACTGGAGAAGAAGACGAAGAAAAAACCCAAGGATTTGTCATAGATAAAGGAAGCTTCTTTACTCCCATAGAGGAATGTAGAACAAAGAATCAAAGGGCTGGAATGGATCTTGGGCATTTTCTAATCCAAGGCAGGAGACCTTGTACTGTCCTGGTTCAATGATTATCCAGTCTAATTTTTGAAAGCCTGCAGGTGTGGAGCACACACAATTCCAGGAGTCAAGCAATTCCATTGATGAAGGAATTTTTTTTCTGATGGTGAAAGCAATTTATCTATCTAAATCTGTCCAACAATCCATTAGCATCAGGGAATCAAACTCTTGCAGAGTTTTTGAGGGCTTGAGGAAGGAGTATTTTTTTCAGAAAGCAGAGGGGCAAAAAGAACTTTCCTCTTACATTATTCTGAAATTTATCTCTTTCTATATTAAAAAAAAATACCACACCTAGCCTTGGGACTGATGAACCAATGTTTTTTTATTATATAAGAAGTTTTATTTTTCCAAAAACACAAACATAACAAACAAACATACAACACATAGATCCATATCAATTTCAAGTATGTCGGTCGGTCAAAAATCACAGTGCCTATCCCTCATTATTCATACTCAATATTACAAAAAGGAAAAGCTATAATAATTATTATTAATCCTTTATCATATTATAATCTCTATATTGTTTCAACAGTTCTATCTATCTTTATATTCCCAAAAATACATTACCAAACTTTTTGTCTAACCATTGGTAGAACATATTCCATATCTTATAAAACTGCTTTTCTTCTTGATCCCTAATTTCAAATGTTAATCTACTCATTTCGGCACAATCCAAAATCTTCTTAATCACTTCCTCCTGCATAGGTGTCTTATCATTTCTCCAGTTTTAGCAAATACAATTCTAGCGGCTGTCAATACATTAACAATCAGATATTTCAGTTCTTTGTTAAATGTCTCTGGCACAATTCCCAACAGGAATATCTCAGGTTTCAAGTCTATATGTTGTTGTGTCATTTTTCCAACCACATGTGGATTTTAGTCCAGTATCTTTTAGCATCAACGCAAGTCCACCACATGTGGTAGTAGCCAGGTATCTGATGGCATTTCCAACACTTATCCGATTTATCCTTGAACATTCTTGCAATCCTTCTCGGGATAGGTGCCACCTGTAAAACATCTTATACAAATTTTCTTTATATGCAGTTGACATTGTCATTTTATAATTCTGATCCCACAGTGTTTGCCATCTCTCTAAATCTATCCCATAACCAAAATTTTTCCCCCAAGCAATCATTGTTTCCTTAACCTGCTCCTCTTCCATTCTAACTTCTAATAGATAACCATAAAGTTTTTAATCATTTTTTCGTTCGTGCCCATCAAAATTTTATCTAATTCAGTTTGCTTTTTATAAATCCCTTCAGTCTTAACATCCTCATCATATCTAGATTGTACTTGCAAATATGAAAACCAATTCATTTTTATACCTTGTTCTTGTAGTGTTTGCATCGATTTGAGTTCACCCTTTTCATTTAAAATCTCTTCATATCTAACTGTTTGTTCCTTCTTGTATATTATTGCATATGAAAAAGCTTCAATAGTAGATACCCATAATGGAATTTGTATATAATGTTGTTTTCTGGTTTTTTCCCAATTTAAAAACAAAGCTTCTCGAACATAGTGTCTTCTAAAATATCCTTGTTTTTAGTTCCCTTATACCATAAGAAAGCATGCCATCCTAATAATAGATCATGACCCTCTAAAGTTAACAATCTATTGTTTCTCAATGTTATCCATTCTTTCACCCACATCAGGCTTGCAGCTTGATAATACAATTCCCAATTTGGTAGAGCGAATCCCCTCTTGACCTTGCATCTTGTAGTAGCTTAAATTTGATTCTTGGCTTTTTGCCCTGCCATATGAATTTTGATGTGATTTTATTTAAATCTTCAAAGTATTCTTTCCCAAGTCTAACTGGAATTGTCTGAAATAAATATAAGATTCTGGGTAAAACATTCATCTTAACTGTCGATATTCTGCCAATAAGAGATAATTGCATATTTTCCCATCTTTCAAGATCTGTCGCTATCTGCTGTTTGAGTTTTATATAATTATCTTCTTTCAATGTACTGCATCTTGGTGTTATATTTATTCCCAAATATTTAACTTTATTTGCAATCTGAATCTCTAATAAATCTTCTAAATCTTTCTTGCGTTTTGCTAACATATTCTTTGTTAGGATCTTTGTTTTGTCTTTATTAATTTTTAAACCTGCCACCATTCCATATTCTTCTATTTGTTCTATCAACTTAGGTGCTGATTTAAGTGGATCCTCTAGTATGAATACCAAATCATCTGCAAACGCCTGTAGTTTATATTCTTCTTTTTTAATTTTCATTCCTTTTATTTCTTCATCTTCTCTGATAGCTCTATTCAGTACTTCTAGTGTTAAAACAAACAGCAGGGCGACAGAGGACAACCTTGTCTGGTTCCTTTTCTTATCCCTATAGATTCTGTCAACTCTCCATTTACCAATATCTTTGCTGTTTGATTATTATATATTGCCTCAATAGCTTGTATAAAGTTTTTCCAAAGCCCATTTGCATCATTTGCAATATCATAAACCGCCGGTTCACATTGTCAAATGCTTTTTGAGTGTCTAAAAACATCAGTGCCATCTGTTTTTCAGGGTGTGCTTCATAATACTCCAAAGTATCTAAAATTATTCTCACATTTTGCTTAATTTGTCGTTTTGGCAAAAATCCATTTTGATCCGTGTGGATAAATTCATTTAAGTATCTTTTCATTCTTTCTGCCAAGATTGAAGCAAAAATTTTATAATCTGAATTCAACAATGAGATAGGTCTATAATTTTAACTTGTTGTAGATCCATTTCTTCTTTAGGTATTAGGGTAATATAAGCTTCCAACCATGTCTCAGGTATTCTCTTTTTAATAAGACTTCATTCATCACTTCTAGAAGGGGAGTGCTTAACACTTCCTGGAAGGTCCTATAAAATTCCGCCGGTAGACCATCTGGGCCTGGTGCTTTTCCTGTATTTTGTTTCTTCAAGGCTTCTGTTAATTCCATCATGGTTATGTTCCCTTCTAACATTGTCTCAATATCTTCAGGTATCTGTGGTAGTCTTGTCTTTTGTAAATACTGTTCAATTTTTTCTTCTAGAATATCTTCTTGAGAGTACAGTTTTTCATAGTAGTCTCGAATAATTTTTTTCTTTTCAATAAAATATAAAAGGTATTCAAGGGCTCCCAAGAGGAAAAAGTAAAAGGAAGTCTTTAAAGCCATAAAAAGAAGAAGAAACAAAGCTCTTTACTTTCAAACACAATCTCTTCCGCCGCCTATTCCATATCACTCTCAATTTCACACCATTAGAGTTGCTAGGGTGTTCCCAAAGGTTAAAAACAAGATGATCTCACCGACCGACAAACGTCTTCCAATCTCATTCCTCCAGAGCTGTCACAGCTTCTTCAGCAGATGGCTGCCTCAGCGCGCTTCGGGTAAAGGGGCTGTCCTGGATCAACCAGGGACTTTGCGACATCCCTGGGATCAACAGGAGGTGCCCCCAACTTTCACCAACCCTACGAGTCAGTTTAGATCCCGGGGGACCGTCCCGAAGCGGCAGTATCAGAGGTGATCTCAGGAGTCAAGATCACCTCCGTCTCGCGGCGACTCCAGCTCCGCCCATCTCCGGGACTGATGAACCAATGTTAAAAAGATCATATTTGTAATTCGGTTAACACTGATGAACCAATGTTAACCGAATTACAAATATGATCTTTTTAGAGAGCTGGTAGAAATGATTTTTTTCTATCTTCTTATCTAAATCTTTCTATATTTAATATCATATTGAAAGCCCCTACAGTGTTTCGTTCCTCAGCACTTACAAACTTTTGATACACTTAGTGTCTAACTATGCTTGGATGGATTCCTGCCAGTGGTGGGATTCAATTTTTTTTACTACTGGTTCTGTGGGCGTGGCTTGGTGGGCATGGCAGGGGAAGGATACTGTAAAATCCTCAGTCAGAGGTGGTATTTGCCGGTTCTCCAAAGCTACTCAAAATTTCCGCTACTGATTCTCCAGAACTGGTCAGAACCTGCTGAATACCACCTCTGATTCCTGCACCTGGGTGTAGCATGTGTGGGTCATTCGGGGAGCAGAATCCTGAACCATCTTTCACATTTGTGCTGCTCAACCTCTATAGTTTGGAATAGTACCATGCTACTGCTACTTCAGAGCTGAAGGACTCGCTTTCCTCCTTGATCTGATAGCGATAAAGGAACAAACAAATTGAACAGGGATGCCCAAATATTTGTTTAATATTCTTAATATTGTTCTCAATTTTGTAAGACTGACTTTAGCCATTAACAAGCATGGGGCGAGTGTTATTTTTCTCTAGTAGAACATTGTCCTTATTTTCTGCATCTGAATGATCCAGGTTCTTTGAAAAAGCTTCTTCCCTCCCCCACTATTTGAAATCTGGGCTATCCTGGAGCATCAATTTCCATTGTGCAGAGTATGATATTTGACTATTTTAACTGGGGTCTAATGGTTATCTAAAGTGTTTCTCAACCTCATGCTGGCTAGGGAATTCTGGGGGGAAGAGTCCACATATCTTAAAATTGCCAGGTTGAGAAAACTGGTCTAAATGTTTGCATGATGCTTTCTTAAATTTCTTCCGAGCAAAATCAGTATTTGTAGAAAAAGTAAATTTCTCTTTTTCCATACACATCCTCCATCCCAATGCTCACCTTAAGTTTATTTAGAAATTAGAGACAGGCCACAGTCAAATTATGCCAAACGGATTTACAGGTAAATTTAGGAGTGTCTATACAAGTGGTACCTTGGTAGTCATGGCTAATTCGTTCTGGGAGGAATAACGAGTACTAAAAATGATGAGTACTGAGCAAACCATGTGACTTACACATGACCCTTTATTTTGGTTGTAGGGAGTAGTAAGTCACAAGATAGCCAACACCAGCAAGTTCTACCTTGCCCATCCAGTACCAGGAGTAAGAAGAGTACTGGGACAAGATTCTTATTTCAGAACGAATTGAGTATTGAAGCAGTCAGGTTTGACAAGTTTTGAAGCAGTCCAGTACCAAGGTATCATTATACTAAAATAACATCAAAGCAAAAACAAAAAAAGGATTTCTTGTTCTCCATAATTTAGCAGTAAGAAAGAAGCATGTTTTCCCAATGTGCAAATTATAATGGAACTTGGGTAGCTCTATCATTTTATTACTTGTAAATTTGTGGGAAATTGGAGGGGGAGGGGAGAATTTATTCCAAAGAAGATTTGGAACAGATTGGGGATTCTAGAAGAAAAACTGTAATATCAAGGGTTACAGTTTGATCTCTAGTACTGTTCAAGATGGAATCAACTTGCCAGTGGCATGGAATGGCAGTTAGCCCAACTGTAAAGGAACCAGAAGTTTAGAGTCAAAAAGCAAAGTCCTACATCTTGAATGTTCCATGGATACCCCAAGGAAATAAAACTTTTCATCCCCAAAACCTTAGCATGATTGTTGTTTTCAACTCTAAAACACACAGTTTTGTAGTGCTCATCTGGACTAAATAAAAGGATATATGCAAATATTTACTTTAGTAGCAAATGGAGAGTGCTGGTTCAAACTGAAATTTGTCTTCATTCATTCATTCATTCATTCATTCATTCATTCATTCATAATGGATGGAAACTGATCAAGGAGAGATTCAACCTGGAAATAAGGAGAAACTTTCTGACAGTGAGAACAATCAACCAATGGAACAGCTTGCCTTCGGAAGTTGTGAGAGCATCACTGGAAGCTTTCAAGAAGGACTGGACTGCCATCTGTCAGTAATGGTGTAGGGTTGCCTACAAGGTCCCTTCCAACTCTGTTAATCTGTAAATTCATTCATTCTCTTATTTTATTCTATGACATATTCCCCTCGGTTTCCTGTCTCAGTTGTGCATTTTTATAGGCTTCTTTTAAGGTGGGCAAGATAACAAATTTGCACAGTAAATGGAGGAAATGTAACAACTCTTAAATATAAGAGGCAAATGGGCCCAAAGTAACTTGAATCACTTATGATCTGTTCATAGACAAGGATTCAGATGTCAATTGGTCAGATAGGTCTCATCAGATTTTTATTTTGAAAGGAAAATCATTGGTCCAGCAGCATTTCTAGGTTGTTGACAGATGCTCTGGTCCAAACTTCTTCCTCCCCATCCACATCTTCTAATAATGTGTTGATGTGTTCAGCACTTGTTATAAATAACATTTTCTGATTTTTTTCTCTCCCAATTTTCTCTGGATTTTTTTGGCTAGGGACAGCGGGAGGACATCTTGCTGTTCTGGATCAACCTTGCTCATTCCTCTGGAGAGGTCTTCCAAGATTGAATTTTTCTACAAAGGGAGTCATCATCCTGAAGCGAGAAATGCTCATTTGGCAAGACTCAGAGAATTTATATATAAAGTTTAAAAATTGCATTGAGGACATTTGTTTGCTTTGGTCCTGAGCAAGCAGAGTTGCATATTCTGACTTTATGAGACAAATAAACATATGTTTGTTTTGCATCTATGAAACAGGCAGAGGTTGAAGTGTAGAAAAGTTAAAATTATGCATTCAATCAGGAAATAGAGAATTTATTAACTTATTTTTAAAAAAGCAATATGCACTTTCCACTAAATTCCACTAAAAATGATTCTGCTACATTCATTATATACTTCATTATTTACTTGACTAAAATTCAGAATCGAAGAGGGATAATTTAGAAGTCTTCAAAGAGCCTTCATGTTATTATTTGTAGAAATAGAAGATTGTAGTCCTACAATTCCTATAATACCCAGCCAGCATAATCAAAAGGATATGGTCATTATAAACATTTATGGGACATTACCTAGCTATAAACATCTGTAAACAGGAAGAGACTAAGAGCCAAATTTCTCACAAGAGTTCCAGCATAAAGCAAAGCCAGGAGCAGTCCTCATATCCTAATCTGATCCTTGCAAAGGCATATATAATCTATACACTAAAGTGAAAAAAGTTTTCTAAACTTGGATTTTCTACATGAAGGAAAGAAGAGGGCTTCTTTGATCTCCTGTCTGTGGGCTTCTTAGATGCATCTGGAAGGCCACTGTGTGATGACTGTTTACCAGATGTGCCTAGACTTGACATAGCATGGCTGTTCCATATTCTACCAACCCAAAGCAACTCCTTTTTGCCTGAAGTGTTCACTTCTAGAATGCAACGAAGGTTTCAGTGATTTCCTGGAGCCCAAGTAGAAAGGAGAAACCATATGAGATCCCTCCCCTTTTTTCCCTAATACCCTACCATGCATTCTTCTACATGGACTAAGGAACAGAATATGGGTGTTTCATTAATCTACTGATAAAATATATCCTCTTGAAATTCATCAATTGTAAATATGTTTTGTTACCCTTTTGAAGCTTCAATATTTCTGTATAAATATCTAAAATGTGATCTGTTCCACACAAGTTCCAAATCCAGATAAAGAAAACAAAATTAAAAAAATTGTACTTGTTCATTTATTCTTTGAGGAAAATGATCCAAAGCTGAAATATTTTTAATTTCATAAAAGGAAAAAACTTGTCCAGGATCCAAACAAGTTTTACTTTGATGATTAATGCAAGCAATTATGTAATAGCCACCTCCTGATCTTACAGGAAATAAGCTACAATTCTTAAACTCCCCATATATCCAAAATAATTTAGCCTCCGTAGCACGAATCTGAGGATAACTGATCAAAGAATACTTCAAAATCATAAAAGTACTGAAGAGAGGAGGAACAAATACCGTTTACTACCTTTACATGAACTTCCATAAATAATTAGGTGAAAATGAAATTCTAGACTAGGGAAATTTGGGTCTTATCCAAGGCTAAATATAAATCAAATTCCTGTTTTTGGTCTTAATCTTTAGTGCCATCTATTGCTACATTGTGGAAACTTCATCAACCAGAAAAGTCGTCGGTTAAAATGCACTGCTTACCTAACTCATAGCTGCTTACGGTAGTTTGTTAAAATGTACCTGATCTTCAGCTTATTAAAACGAATTCCAAAAGCCAAGAAATACATTGAATGGCTCAAATAAGGCTGCATATTTTTTTGCCCCCAGGATTTACTATCTAGTTAAAGGCCAGTTTTATTGGGACTGTTTTTATAATACAGACTAATTTACAGTCTAGACTAGTCCATGGATGGTGGAGATTTAAGACTCCTATTCACAGGAATCTGTAGAATTTGTAATTTTCTTTGAAAAAGTAGTGTTTACTATAACTGCATTCTACCTCAATTTTGCAAATTCCTTAAGTACTTAGCAGCTGTTTTCCCTGGGAAAGAGATGATGATGGTGATTTAAAAGATCATTATGGATATAGAGGAGGTATCAGAAGGTTTTCAGATCCAACCACCAAACAAAATATACTGTTACCAAAGTAGTAAACTATACATATGACAATAAAATTATAAAAAACAAATTACGGTTATTTTTGAATAAAGTTATGAAGCCAAGTTTGCTGTACGTTTTCCAGTTGCCAGACTTCATTGGCTCTTGCTAAGTTTTATGACATAGATAGCAATTTATAGAACTTTTAGGGGGAAATATCAAGTGTGTTGTATAGGTTGGTGGATTGGATTATGCCTTTCAAGGAGGGGGGGGTCTCTTCATTATGTGGGCCAGCCTCACCCAACTAAAGAAGCTTGAGCTGCTGCAGAACTTCACTTGTTCACTGGTACCACCTGCATTCTTCTACTCCACCAGGATGTTAAAAGCCAGGCCAAAGGAAGGTGGCTTTCTTTCTGCTGATAGAAAGAACACCATTAGGCCCACTGTTTGGAAATCAGTCTGGGCAATCCTAAATTTCGGAAACATGTTACTAGATTACATCTCCCAAAGAGAGAAATTAGATCCCCAAACATCTACTGCACCTTTAAAGAATGAAGTGCTTATTAGCTCAAGTAAAACAAGGATTCGAAACAGGAAATGATAGCAAAGAAATGCTGGATTGGATCACGAGAGGTTGAGAATTAGCTTTGAAGGAAGCCTTGAGCACATGCAAAAATAAAATATTGTGTTTATTTCATCCTAGGTTCCAATTTTTTTTTAAAATTACATTTATATGCCGCCCTTCTCCGGAGACTCAAAGCGGCTTACAATTTTTGGGATACAACCCAGTGTGCTCAGCAATATTATTTATTTATTTATTATTTGCACTTGTATGCCGCCCCATCTCCGAAGACTCGGAGCGGCTCACAATTAAAATATAATACAATAAATACTTAAAAAACTATTAAATTTAAATACAAGTCCAAATATAATAAACTAAAACCATTAAAACAATCCCAACCCGAGGGGGGGTCAAAGCCCGGGTTGATCAAACAACCAAGTTTTTAGCTCACGGCGAAAGGTGCGGAGGTCAGGGGCCAGGCGGAGCTCCAAAGGCAGTTGGTTCCAGAGGTCAGGAGCCTTCATTCCATTGTATATGCCTGCTTATTACTAAGCGGCAATTTGAATACCTGATGCTTATGTTGCCTCAATAGAGGGAGCCCATATAGTTATGCATAGTTGGGGAATACTTGAAGGATGTATGACTTTTAATTCCTTTAGGAGGAGGCCTCTACAGACCCTTAGAGCATTACATGGTTGCTATGAATCCTTCCAAAGTATTGTCAATCTGGTCTTAGTATATTGCTTTTCACTCCTCTCAGAGACATGTCTTTTAAAAGAAACATGTACATGGGTAATTTGGACTAATGTGTGTTCTGACCCAAGCCTCGTTCCCAGCAAACAAAAACCAAACAGAGATCAAAGCAATAACTTTCTAATGCTTTCTCTGTGAATTCCGTTCATTTACAGTAAAAGCGCTATTAAAACTAATTGTCCCAGATAAGAACAAGCCTTGCCAAGGTTGTGCAAGGCTGCCAAGAATACTAGATTAAATTGCAAGGAAATATTCAAAACCAAGTCTCCAAACACAAACCAGGATAATCTGAACTTCCACAAGACTTCAAGTACAAGAACTTTTTTGCTTCCTGCAAAGAATCCCACCTCTGAGGGCTGGTTTTTATCCCTTGAGGGAGGGGCCATCACTTTGCAGCCTTACTCCTGAGTCACCTGTGCTGCTGCAGCTGCTCTTTCCTTCGAGCAGCCCTGTGCACATGCACACTGGGCACAGGCTCCTCGGGGTCCTCTGCATCACTGCTGCCAGCCTCCATAAAGTCCAAAGGCAGCACTCCACTCTCTGACAGTCCTGGCCCCATGCCTGCATCACATGTAGGCCCCTCAACTGAGTCCTCGCTTTCCGAGACCTCAGCCGTCCACACCTGCTGCTGGCGAACCATAACAATGTGTAGGCATTTGATGGAATATGCACTCATGGAGAGCAGAGATTATTTTGAGCAGCGTCAACTTCGTTTAAATCATTAAGTCTCAGTGCTTAACAATTCATTCCAGCACTTTGACCAGAATATTTACATGTTTTATTAAATCTTTATAATCAGCAATTATAATCAAGTAGACAATTTTATATACAAAGATTATGTACACTTTGAGCTCAGACTTTTATATCACAGTACACATTTGCCCTTAGGGATACTGTATATGCTTAAAATCGCCAGACTGAAAAATCCAACAGTAGTGTTAACAAGCACCCCTTTAGACTTTTTCATAAATTACATCATAAGAAAATATATGGCTGTAAATTGGGCTGGTAAAAAGTCTTACAAAAATGTGGATGTATGGTATGCATTCATAGAATGTTCTCTTCTTTATTGTACTGACTGTTGGGTATAATATCATCCCTCGGATCTCTTTGTACCTGCACTAAGTAACCACACAGGAAAAAAGATGGAGACAAAACAAGCAGGTTAAGAAAGAGCCCAATGAGAGATAAACTAGTATTATGCCAACTTCTGCACGACTTCCCTTTAGGTTAGATTCATGCAAGTGGCTGAATTTCATGCTTCTCATAAAACGTGCCAGAATAGTAGTCTGAAAAGGCTGATATGAAGATCTTAAATTAGGTAACTTCTCTCCAAAAAGCTGTTAATGTAGTTAAAATGTAAACCTTTTTTTTACTGTGGAGCAGGCTTATGGCTATGATGAAGAACTAGCTATATAAAAAGGACAAGCTATATCTGAGGTAGACTACCACCTTTCAGATGTTCCTTTCTAATGGCAAACAAGTATCTCAATAATCCCTGAATCAATGAGGAAAACTCAAAGCATTTGCAGATATTTAATGGCAGGCGCAACCTAACATTCATGGTATGAACTATGTATAGGGAACAGCAGGTGTGCAAACTCTTAATAAAGAGCTACATTAATTAATAGTTAATGTAAGAGGTGGTGAAAATGCAGTTGCTGTTGTGCAGAAAGATATGAATCTGTCCAAGTTCTGCTTACAAGATTAAAGAAAACAGCAGCTTGGTAAATTATTCTAAATCAGAAGAAAGATTTTAAAAGCCTTTACTAAAGGTGTTCCTATTCTGGACATGCAGTACATTCCAGGTGTTTTTAATGTATTTTACAAGCTCCAAACTCATCCTCTACCATAGGGCCCTAAACTATCAAAGGGCACCTTAAAGAATCCGGTACTGATGTTCTCTGAAGGAATATCCTAGTGCGTAAAAACCAAGCTTCACATCTAAACACAATTTGGGGTTCATTATTATATCACAATTTGGGATGCAAACAAAATCTTTTAAAAAGTTAAAGGACACTTGTTTTATTAATTCACTAAAACTCACGACCATTTGCATCCAATTCCTGCAAAAGTCTGACCTAGGTATCAAATTCCTAAAAACATTCTGATCTGTACATTTAAAAGGCTGCTTTACACACTGTTAATTTTTTTTGAAGGACTTTTCAGCAGTTTGCTCTACCTACCTACTGTACATACATAACTGCAAGTGGTTTTTTAAAATGGTTTACTGTGTATCAATCTTTTGGGACCAAGAAACAACTCCGACATACAAGAGCAAAAGAATAATTAGTTCCATCTTCAGTTCCTGGCTCAACTGGAATATAAAGCAGAGCTGGTTTAACTCTCATGCCATAGAAGTTGACCTTTTCCTGATACAGAACCCACTCTTATCACTCAGTTCTATGGGGAAATAAAATGCTATGTTAGAAGGAAGCCACTGGTTCCCTCCCGAAATCTGCTATCCAATGCAATATTGGATAGTCCGATTTCAGTAATAAGGAGCGTGCAGAGAGATGCAATGTAAGCGTACTTACAGTATGACAAGCCTTCCCATACTACATATTGCATTTGATCATATGATCTTTGCCAATTTTTGCAACAAATAAGTTATACATGAAAAGGCCAAGTATAGGGCGGAGTGCAATATGGCTGTGTCAAATTATTTGACTTTTTGCTTTCTAAACGTAAAAAAAATATGGAAAAAAAATGAAATTCTGTTATTTGCTTTGTTTGCTACACTGAGGTTTTTTTTTTAAAGGAAACTAAATTTAAACTTAAGACATCGGTGAAACATGATTGCTGTGAAATATTTCTGCTACAATTGAAAAAGAATCTATACTAGCAACATGGAAAATGTTCTGAATTCAAAACATGCTGAGTTCAAACTGCTCTGTACCAAGTTTGAACAGGACTTTTCCAGAAGTGCTCGGAGTGCAAAGCACCAAATATCTGCTATGAACCTGAATCAGGAAGGCATTCCAATAAGCACAGATCCACACAATTAGAAGTTGAAAGGTTTCAAATTCAACATGTTTTGCATACCTTTCAACTATACATGATACTGGTTTTTGCTTGCCTTTCTCTTATGCTAAGGATGCATTATTTCTTGTTGAGATACTGACCACTTTTTACAGAAGGAAAACACACAAATGTTAAGATACGCACAGAATAGGGTGATTTTGATGTAAGGCCCACTTAATTATAAAAAAAATACAGATCAAAATAAATTAAATCCTAATACAAGATGATTTCGTACCTTTTCCAGAGATTGGGAAGGATACTGAGTTTGGCTCATTTTGAACTTGCCATTTAATGCACAACATTCAAAACCAAAGTGATGGGAGTGCAGAGAGCTTTTGTCCCATTATCCATAAACAAGTTTAAGAATTATCCAGTTTTTCTTCGTTTTTTTGTTAAAAGAACACATTGCCTTTGGTTTATAAAGTATCTTGTCTTGAATTAAGAACAAAGAACAACATCCAAGTGAATTGGTCATTCTTCAAAGTGATAAAATGGAAGAAGTGATAAGGAGATACAGCACATTAAGTGGCACAAAACAATCACAGCTGCCCACTGCTTCGCCTTCATCATAAAGGCACAACAAACTATTTTCCACCAAGTCTCCAAAAAGACTTTGAGATACAATATTGACTCTCAAAAACAGCATTGTCACACCTGCCATTCGCGGCCTTTATGGACCAAGATGTAATGCTACAGCTGGCCATTCGGGCTCACTGGTGCATTAATCCCACTGCAGTCATTTCTTTGCCTCCCGAACACTATGCTAAGCTAACCCACAACAACCTGGAACACAGGAAGAATTCATGTCATTCCCTGAATGAACCTTCTGTATTACAGAACCATGCAAAGGAACTCTGCAAATGGGTCGATTGCACATTCCCATTTTTAAAAACAAGATAAACAAACAAACAAAAACCCCTCCAACAGTTCAAATTATAACACATGCTGGCTTTTGCCAATAAAAACCTGGCTGTTTGTCACAATACTGAACAATTCTTCTTGAATTTCAGATATCAGGGCCATTATCTCCTTGGTAAAGTTCACAAGCACAGTATTTGAAGTTATAGTTCATCTTTTTCCATCATTTCAAATGCTTCTATGTCTTCATTCCAATCAGCTAATATTGATTCCATAGACTGGTCTTTATTACTCCAGTTATTATTGGGACTGGAATCTGTCTCAATCTTTGACTGTTCCTGAGGATGATTATCCTGTTCTGCTGCTTGACTGCTACTGCTAGTTTCCTGGAATTCAGGGGTACAAGAATCTTGGTTTGTTTGAGAAAAACTATTGCTGTCTGACTCTGCAAATGAGCTCATATCAGCTTCTCCTTCAGATTTTTGAGAGACCAAGTTCAAATCTGCTGAAATCTCTTCCATTTTCTGATTATGAGAATCATTATCAGATGACATCTGATCCACGGTTTCCATTTCCAAATCTTAAAAGGAAAAAAACACAATTCTTTAAAACATTTCTAGTTTACTTCCAGCTAGAAGTATCATATGACCATAAGCAATATCAATTGACTTTTTCTTAACTATGATTAATAGTGCCAAAGTTAAACTCCCAAATGCACACCTTTGAAATTCTTCAGATTTAAATCTGTTAGATAAGTATTGTAAAGAAATCAGTATAAATTACTTGATTGCTAAAACAAGGATAATTTTCTCCTTAGGAAACTGATCAACCTAAGTTTCCATGGGACCAAATTTTTCTCCATATCCCAAGCAGCTGTTTCTGATTATATCAGCATTAAAATAAACAGCCTAGTAAGAATTTGTCCAAAACCACGTTTACCTATTTTGAGTCTGAATTTTCAAAGCATTCTAATATTAGGATGTACTTAGAATCCTAATTTTCAGCATTACTTGAAAATAAATCTTAAGATCACTAGATTCCTGAAGCTGGAATTAAGAAACTAGTCATTGTCTCCCATAATTTATATGCATGTAAAATATTAATCAAATTTTTGAGCTATGATGATTTTTTGACAAAGCAGTGATGATACTGAAGAAAATACCTCAAAAGCTCTCTCAGTCATCACAGTTTTCTTAATGAGAGCACCCAACCTAGGCATATTTCTACTACATTTCTTGTTGGATCAACATGTCAGCAGCATCCCAGTAACTTTTAAGCTATCAAACTATCCATAAATTAAGACCTAGATCTTGCTGACTAATTTATACTTCACTTAGGTGTAGCATCAGGAAACATCTCAAAGTATCTTTATATATATATATATATATATATATATATATATATATATATATATATATATATATATCTTGGTAAATGTACAGATATTTTTAATACTTACTGCTATCAATAATGTAGTTTGGAATCGTTTTATCTTTAAATATAGTTGCTGACATTCCAAAGGTAGCACAAGGAGAAGGGAAAAAGTACATGTGCATAAATCCACAAACCCACCAACTTTCAATTAAGTTCATTTATTTACTTAGCAGCTGATTTAAAAAACTCTCTAAGTAAGATCTCAACAGGATTCAAACAACTATTTATATGTGTATATTGATTTGTTATCTAGATTTATAAAGCCATTCAACTCAAATAGTGTGACTCTGGGCAGCATACAGCATGAAAACAAACAATATCCCCTCCCACCATAGAACATGAAAACATGTACGGAATATAAATATAAAATACAAAATATAGAAATGGCAATGAACCATAATAGAAGAGGGGAAAGAGGATTCCACTCAAATGGCTGCTAGTGGTGGGGGAGCCTGCTCTAATGGCTTTCCTAAAAACAAGAGTTGGGCCTGTTGCATATACATGGGGTATGGTGTGGTGTGGAATGATGATGTTCCAAAGAGGTGCAACCAAGTTTCTGACACCCCCTGACAAGATTTAAAAGTAAAGACTTGGGTGTATCCTTCCTGTGGGAGCATGTGGGGTGGGAAGACATTCTTTGGATATGGTAGTCCCTCAGATAAGCCAAGTCATGCCATACTGAGTTTTTAAACTGACAACTATCACTTTGAATCGCATCCAGAAGCCTACTGAAAGTAGTAGTGTTACATAGCATAATGAGATGCGCTCATAACTACCAACATCGCTGCATTCTGGACTAACTGGAGCTTCTGCATGGTGTTCAAGCTTCTGGGTGGTCTCCACACACTCTAACTGAAGTTCCTGGACGGCTTCCATATTGCAGAAGTCCATTTGGAAGGTGACTAAGGAGTGATTGATCATGAGCAGGGCATCTCAGTCCAGGTATAGGTGCAACTAGCACACAAGCTGCAATTGTGTAAACTAAGGCCTCACTCACCAGAGCTGCCGCTTGTTCTTTTGAGTAGGACCTATGAATTCAGGATAATTTCCAGATTGTGTGCTTAGTCTGAATAGGGTAGTGCCACCCTATTCAAAATTATGGAAACCTTCCAACTCTGAATGAGTGGATCCCCAAACCATAACTATTCAATTTTAGCAGAATTGAGGGCAACTTGTTTTTCCATATGCAGGCCCTCACAAACACCCTACATGGGAAAGAACCTCAACAGTTTCACTTGGACAGCCAGGGACAGAGATGCATCACTGGATATCATCTGCATATTTATTTTTATTTTATATTTGAACTTGTATGTATTGATGATACCTCACTCCAAATCACAAATGACTTTCCCCAGTTGTTTCATGTAGACATAGACAAGGAGGATGGAGAGTATAGAGTACTGAAGCACCCCACAAGTAGTGGACTAGGGCTCAACCATTCCCTTCCACCAACACTGACTGGAACTGGCCGTGGAGCAAGGAAAACCACTCCAAAACAGTGCCACACACTTCTTATAGTCTAATCCTGAACTGGAGGTGACAAGGCTTTAATCTGATAGCAAACATATTCCCCATAGAATACAGCAGGAGAAAGTTAGGGTCATACTTAATATTTACATACAGAGAGAGAATTCAGAATAACTGAATTTAGTTTGTCAGAATGTATTTTATCCTTAATGATTAAATCTAATACTTCCTACTGCATTAGCTTAAATGGGAGTTAGGGTGAAGTTTATCCCAAGTCTTTTTTAAAGTAGTGTTTTATTGTTACTTCTGATTAAATGCCTGTTATATACCTACGCAATCAAAACTCATAGCTCCAATTGTCAGAAATTTTCATTGCTCTTGTGTTCTATGTGATCAATTCTCAGAACCTTAAAGGTTGCAAAATTTGTACTGAATTATACATACCCCCTAATACTCTTTTCATATTATTATTTTTTTCCTATGCATTTTTTTCCTATATTCATTACATTTGCTATATTTTGCTTTTATGGCTTAGACTGTGAATAAATACAAAGTATTATTTATTATTTTCTAGTTCCTCTGGGAGGGTGCCAGATTTTAATATAATCAATATTCTTACATTATAAAACTTACTTTAATATAATTATTGAAATATATTTAAATAATAAAATATTTATTTCCTTATTTAGATATATTTCAATAATTAAAGTATATTTTATAATATAAAACACTGATTATATTTATTTATTTTACATTTACTTTCTTATTATTAAGAAATATGATATATATAAGCTACATATTCCCTACAGTTTAAAGATAAACACTTTATTTACAATATATGAAACAATTCCAATATATCAATTATTTGCCCCATATGTCTCCATTATCAACAGAGTATGAATTAATTGGTTTTCATCTTTTCTGTTATCGCTATCTCAGTGATATCAGCACAGTGCTCTTCCTTTCAGAAGTATCCAAATTAGTTCAGTATCAAGAAAATAAAATTTTCTGAAGTACTGTATCAATAGGTACCATCCGAAGCTGATGGGATGCAAGCAATAGTATGTTAGCGGGCAATATAGTTTCTATGTTAAAATAATTTCTGATTAGTTAAAGGAGACACATCCTAGCTCTTTCTCAATATTAAACTTTTCTTTAAATTTGAGCAAACAAAAGTATACTTTGAACCATTTTCTTACTTTAACAGAAAGGAAAACAAAGTTTCCACAGATAAAAACTAGCATCAGAGAACCTTGGTGTATGTAAAGAAGCTACGCACATAAATTTATATTGTTTTTAATTTCAGGTGATGAAATAATTAAAAATAACTGCAATTCAATATACCAATGGGATAATATGGATAATACACTGATACTCATTTAAATGCCTTGGCCTGATAGTATGAAAATGAAGATTCAATCATCCAAGCCAAAAGTATCTCAAAATGTTAAATCATGGCAACTGGACCAAAGTTTATTAAACTGAGATGTTTTGTTACTCGTCCTAGTAATTTTTTCAGACAAAGAAAGCTTTTTGACTGAAGAAATTACTTAGGTAATTCTGAGACAGAATGTCTCAGTTTAATAAATTTTTAAAAAACTTTTGATGGAAGAAGTAACTTGGATGAGCAATGAAACATCTCAGTTTAATAAACTTCGGTCCAGTTGCCATGATTTAACCTTTTGAGATACTTGGTCTGACAGAAATTATAATTTGAAATAGCAGTCATTTCCAGGCAAAAGTATGAATGCCTAATAGAGACAATTCTTGGTAGTTTATAAAAACAAAACATATGGTAAAATCTGGAATCTGACCTATAGTTTGCTATAATCTCCAAAACCCATTTTCTATTTCAGAATTTTCTTTAGCATTTTTTTAGAATCTGAAAATATTCAGTAGACTTTGTAAGACCAAAGTCTTTCAATGAAAATTGTTGTGTTAAACATGTATTTATGTTCTCCCAAATTCCCAAATGAACATTCCCAATGTTCTCCAGACTTGGGGGGGAAAACAGTGAAATTATGCTGTTTCTCTACTTCTACCCTATCCCAAAAGTTCAGCATTGCAATACTTTGCATGAAATGTTCTTTAAAAAATTAACAAAACAAAAAACAGTCTTCATGAAGTTGCAGTTTGTTAATTCAGAATTTGCAGTTTATTAAATGAGAATTTTTTTACAAGAAAGACTATGTGGTCCTTTAGCACCGAAAATTTCTTAGTCTATTACATGATATTAGCAAAGGTACATTAGCAGCAACAAAGCTTGTTTGCATTGCAAGTTATGATCATCTGATCTTTCTAGTATGCTTAAAAGGTGCACTGATTTATTTTGCTGTGTAGGACAGAAGCCCACTAAATAAATTCATTTTTAATATTTAACACAGTTTTTAAAATGCTATTTTCAAGATAGTGGAATGAACATTCACTGATAAACTTTACCAGGTTCACATTCATATCAAGATGCAGCAATACATTTTTCTTCTCTAAAACTATATTATGTACATCTGTGAGCTTGAACTGGAAAGCAGAAAAGTTGATTGCTCTGCAAGTATTATCATGGAGGGCCATAAAATCAAAAAACAGTTCATTGTATCCTTACATACACAGCTTGGGAGCTAGTGCTTTAATATACCTGGAGTTGCAAAGGTAAATCTACAACAGGCATTTCCCTACATTTCCTCAATGAATTAGCATGGGTAAGGCACTGGGCCCTACACATTTTTTTTCTAAAATGTTTTGTTCAAAAGATATTTTTATTTTGTGATGCAGAGTAAGGATTCACTTACACAAATTCTGTCAGAGTATTTAATAAATAATGCTATTTCAGAAAATCTTGGATAGATTCCTATTTATTAGCTTCAAAAGCTTCACTTTCAATCTGATTAAATTTTCCTTCTCATTCGCTCTTTCTATATTCTCCACAACTGAAATGTAAGACTAGAGGTAATCTTCAATTAATGGTGGGGACTGGAATTTCCACCGCTAAGCTGTGCAGACATAAATTGTGTCACGTGACTATATTGTTTAGCGATGGCAATTCCAGCAGTCCTAACTGCTGACATTAAGTGAGGACTGCACAAGTTGTTAAGCAAAGATCTCCCGTGACTGCAACTCTGACTTCCTGCCAGTTTTCCCATTGACTTTGCTTATGAGAAGCCAGCAGGAACATTGACAATCACATGACCATGGGGACACTGCAAAACCGGGAACTACAAGGCCCAGTGTTGTTGTAAATATGAACAGTCACTGGTCGTTAAATAAGTACCACTGTATTTTTGGGACTGCTTATAATCTTAACAAAAATGTTCTCTTACCACCTTTTCTTTATCAGAAAGCAACAATTTTGTCCTTACCTCTGTCTTTTGCTTTATCTGAAAGCAGCACTTCTACACCTTCATACGACTGAATGGCATCAAGAATAATATTTCCTTCCTTGTTGAAAAGAAACAGCATGGGGATAGTGATATCATCTGTATTCTTGCCATCACCCGCCATTTGAAAAAGGGGAGCTGTATCACTGCTACTTCCTTCATTATCATCTAGGTAGAAACATAATTTTTCCATTAAAATTCCCAGTGGAAATTTCCATCATTTCTACCACACCCACATTTTTATTGAGCATTTTATTGAGCATCCAAGTAATAGACCTAAATGATGTATGTTTTTCATGGCAGCAATAATCTTTAGAAAGTTATTTTAACAGAAATAGGGACAGCACATCTTGTGTAATCTATGAAGTACAAATACCCCTATGGTTTTTAAAGGCATTTTAGGTATAACTTTCAAGATGTTATGGACAGGTGCTGATTTTATACAATGGGCAATATCAACTGCTTAATACTGCAAGCTGTCATGAAGAGAATCCAAATCCTGGATGCACTATTAAAAATGACAGTGAGCAATAAAGAACTTCTATTGATGTACTTTGAACACTCATATATGTATATCTGCATGCATCTCTAAGCAACAAGACCTAAAATAATGTGCTTTACCTCAGTTTCTCCTACAGCTTCTGTCCCATTACCCAAATGGTTAATGCTTAGAAAGGGAATACAATGAAGTACAATATGAAACATCCCACTCTGAAAAGGAAAGGCCAAGATTCACTAAGCTAGCACAAGTCCCCACAAAGAACCTAGGCAACTGTCTGAACTGCCTTCTTATATCTACTTATTGCATCTGCGCCACTTGTCATTTGGCTTTCTTTGCCAATAGAAAGTACATGTGTAAGTAAAGTAAACTTGTGGCTGGCCACTCTGTTTCTCTACTCTGCTTGGAATACACTTCATATATCAATACAGGTAGTCCTCAACTTACAACAGTTCATTTAATGACTGTTCAAAGTTACAACAGCATCGCAAGAAGTGATTTATGACCATTTTTCACAGTTGCAACCTTTGTAGGCATGCCCATGATCATGTGATCAAAATTCAGAAGTTTGGCAACTGGTTCATAGTTATGAACCTTGCTTGTCCCAAGGTCATGTGATCACTTGTTACAAACTTTTGACAAGCAAAATCAATGGGGAAGCCAGAGTCACTGAACAACTGTGTTACTAACTTAACTGCAGTGATTCACTTAACAACAGTGCCAAGCAAAGTCATAAAATGGGGCAAAATTCATTTAACAAATCTCTCACTTAACAACCAAAATTTTGGGCTTCATTGTCATCATAAGTCGAGGACTATCTGTAAGTCTTAAGACAGCTAGTGCTGAAGTTGTTCAAGGAATCCTATCTGTTTCGATGTTAAACAGGGGTCATTATATAACCCATTCAGATAATATCCTAGAGTGCAAGTTTCATACCTGCCTGTGACAATTCAGAAAATATACATTGAATTATAATATCTTTGCATAACTTTGAATAATTTACCAATAACAATGCCGCCTATGGCCCCAGCTTTTTGGATGTTCCGTGCCTTTTCAGCAAACATGCACTGCCCTCTTTGCATCAGAGCAATCTTTTCCTTCAGTGCTTCCGGATTGATAATCTCAGAGCATCCATTATATGGTTTGCTGACTGCAACAAATCCTCTTGCCTATGGAAGAGATTAAAAGCTTTAGTATACAACATTCAAGCCTGTTGAATATCTGCATTCCACCAGCAAAACATAAGAATGGCTTCCTAGCAAATATATCTATCAAGTCTTAACACAAAATTCAATATGTATAAATCCACTGAAATCAATTAACTTAAACCGCACTGGAACATAGCCAGTAATTTTAAAACTCAGGCATTTAATACAAAATGTTTTTCTTTATTTAGATTTGTTATGCTAAGTAATAACAAGATTCTTAGGCTAAACAAGAATAATTATATCAACCTTAGGAACATTTTGAAGCTGCTTTATTAATTTATCATATAACAAAATGGGGTATAAAATATTTTAAATTGAGCATGTAATATGGGGTTACATAACATTGCAGTGCTGGTCCAAATTGGTACGTTTTCTATATTTTTGAGTTCCTACATGAATTTTAAATAACCAACAAAATCTGCTTCTCATGATAGATTAACAATTATCTATCTCATTATGGAACTGAGATAATCATATTCAGCATAAGATTAGAAGAAATGGAGGCACAGTTATAATCATTTGCTGAATATCGCCATTATGTTCAGTATAAAATATGAACAGACTGTAGCCCCCATATGTTGGACTTTCAGACAATATGGGCAGTGGTGGAAGATATTGGGATTTGTAGCTCAACAGCAAGGTGACCATCTCTGCTAAATACAGTTGAACATGATATTCTTCTGGAAAAGAACACTCTTGCATTGAAATAGCTTCCAACCTATTTTGCATATTAGCTAAAACCCATAACTGAGAAAGTACAACATAAATGCAATGTACATCTTTATATAAAAGTATACACAGCCAAATGGCAAGGAGCATATTGATCAAATTTGGTCCTAAGTGTTTTGCAGCATCTGGTAATTTAGAATGCAAAGGTTTGAAACAAATAACACCAAAATCAACCTCTAATTTTAGTTTTCACAATTAATAGGAAAGCATGTAAGACAAGCCCAAGTCAAATTAATCCAACCAAAAAAGTTGCATGCTAGGTTTTATATTGTATATGCATTCAAGTTGTATATCTTGCAGCAGTTAATCACTGAACCACTAATTGAAGTTGAAAGCATTTTTTTAGTATTTATATTGTAAACCGGATTGAATTTTCTATGTGCATCAGTGCTACAATGGTCCAATCTGATCTCTGGAGTTGAAAAGCCAAACATAAAACAGAATTGTTGCCAAGCAGTTGTTCAACTGGGACTCGTAACTTATTCTATTCCTCTGATTCTGTACTAAAAATCACACTAAGATTCAAAGGTTCCCTTCTAAGTTATAATCAAATCAAAAAGGCAAACACCAGATATTTAGAGCATTTATTATATTGCACATCAACCAAATGTGCATGATCAACAACAGAACTGTGTAAATTGTTTCAAGCTCAAAACATTATGTCTTCACAGGAGGTGTTCCAAACTGAAAACAAAGGAATTTCAATATTCCATTGCAAGATTGAAGCATTTTGCATACTTTAACAACAGCAAATGAGATTCCAAATAGTATCTCTAAGAATTTGCCAGGATTTCAAGTAACTTGGACAAACCATTTTAATGATACTATTTTCCAAACTGTGGAATTCCTTATAGATGCGCCGTATTTTGTTTATACTAATTGAAATCACTTTGTTTAATACTTGTGTAATATGAAAAGAAGAATCTGGAGGGGGGGCTTCCATTATCTCACTAAATTGGGTGGTGGGCATATCATGTTACAAGCATGTGTGATCTCTGCTTCATGAGCTGTACTGGTTGCACTTTGCTTCTGGTTACAATTCAGGGTGCTGGTTAGGACTTTTAATATTAATGGGGCCCAGTTATTTAAGAGACTGTCTATCTTCAATAGTTTTTGTCTGCCCAGCAAGATTAGGCAGAGTGGTCATTAATGAAAGAATGTGATCTATTGAGACCTGGGTAGTGTGCCTCTTCTATCATGGTGCTTGCTCCTGGAACAGCATCTCTTTGTAGTTACATATGACTCCCACCTTAAAGCTGTTTCTAACTTGTCAAAAATCCACATGAGGTTTGAATAGATGCCAAGCCTTTGTTAATTTTTTAATTGTTTTCAGGCATATTTGGTCATTCGACTTCCCTGGTGGTACTTTTTTATTGTTTAGGGATTTTTTGTGTGAATTGTAAGCTTCTCAGAGCCTTTTTGAAGTCAGGTGATCTCCAAATCATAAATGTCCTTTTTACATTAACTGATTATTCGCTAGCTACTAAAAAAATGGAAATACCTTATGGGCTCCTTTAATGCAAGTTAACAAGTCTCTTTTTTAAATAAAACACTTTGTAGCAAACTCTAAGATATTCTGAATTATTCAATAATTTCAGATTCTGTATATACACGTACCACAAAATATAAGATGTAGGTCAAGTAAAAGACAACACATACCCCAGATTGGTGCTTAGACAAATCCATTCCAAACTGTGCAGGTCCTGCTGTCAAAACTACCCGGCCGAAGAATGGATGGGAAATAATTTGAACGGCACGTGGAGGTAGCTGCTGCTCTTTTTGTTGTTGGCTGGATAACTCAATCATTTCTTGCATGAACCGTAAGCCATCTTCAGCATCTAATGAACTTGCTGCCTAATAAAAATAAAATAAAAAAATTTAATTAGCATTTTCCAGAGCCTTCTACTAAATCCAAAATAACCAAGAGATATTTGGAGAGAGATCTTTATAACTGAGTGAGTTGGCCTAATTGTGCTGGCCAGCCAGTTTAGAGTTAATGGGATTTGGGATAGGTAGTTAGGAATTGAGAGCTGAAGGGAATGCATCATGGTAAATGTAGTTAAGGTATCCTGGGAAATGTAGTCCATGTCATGTGGTCACATCTGTAATCCTGATTGGTCACTAAATTGACCCTTGTTGGGTTGGAGGAGGCTCCCTCACTCTAGCCTGAATCCTGTACCATGTGGTCACTACAATCATCATCATGGTTATCATCGTAGGGATGAGAGTTTAATATCTTTCTACACCACAATTCAGATATGCAAAGGATTGGACATTAAGAAGAACCTTGTCATAAATGTGAGTTGACAGGATGCCTGATGAACCAATAAAAAACAATTTGTATGGATGCTTTGTGGAGTTGCTCTGTCTGCTTTATACCCATCCAGAGCGTAATAAGCAGAACACTAATAGTTGGTTAAAGGAGTTTTAGAACAATTATTCTTTAAGAAGGAATTACAAAGTCACTCTGCCACCATAAAGATGATTCAAGTACTAGTCTCAAATATATACATATACATATATACATATACATATACATACATAATTCACTTTAATTTTCCTACGATTTCAACCTGTCTCTCATGAAACTATCAGCACCATGATACCCAAGCATGAATAAGTAGATTATAATATATCTATTATCTGTAGGATAAATAGCATGAAGAAATATGTATTGCCCAAATAGTTCACAGAAGTTAGAGCAAGCATTTCAGAAAGCATTTTATAACACTTATGATACATAAATGAAAAGATTAAGGTAAAGTGAGACCTTACTTGGATAGCATGCTGCACCAATTGTACTCGTCCATCTTTGAGATGAATCAAGCTGACTCCCATCTTTTTCAATATCTCTAAATGTTCAGGATTACTGGCCATGAAATCCCTGGCTCTCAGTGGAGGCTTTGGTCCACTGCCTAAACCCTCATCCCTGAAAAAAAGGCAAGCAAAGCAAGCGCTATCAACATTTTAAGATATGGACGGATTGGGTCCCAAAATAAAACAGACGTGCATGCCTTGCAAAGTATCATAGATTTCCATTAATGAGTGTCTGAGTAGTAAGCTAGTTAAAAGCTTCCTGAGGGGTGATTTTTGGTCAGTCATGTCTCCAGCTAGAAAGAAGGCAAGAAAATAACTACCAAAAATGTTTACAAGACTGCGTCAATCTTAACTTAAAAGCACGCAACCCCCCACCAAAAAACCAAAAACACCACTGCTTTGCAGAAGCTGATAGGTTAAAAAAGTACTTGAGAAATTGTCAGCGTCCTCCAAGCAGCTATAAAATCTCATTTTCTCTCATTACTTACTTTTATGCTATTATATAAACAAGGTTTTAAATGCTCTTTTTTTCGTCTGCTTTGTCCCACCATTCCTTGTTATGGTGATTGCTCCTTCCCTAAAGGAATGGAAGGGAAGCTTTTCCTAACCCTGGAGGGGGCGTGACATGCCTGCTCTCCATGGACTCTAAAATCCTATCCTTATGCCACTGCAAATACATTGGAAAAGACATGCCAAGGAAGACCAGAGCACACTTGTTAATCATGTGGCAAGTGGCCAGCAAACCATCAGAAGCCCAACTGCACAGGAGATGTACAAAGTCATTTTCTTGTCTCCTTCCCTAAGATAACAGCAGCATCAGCAGGCAGGGAAGGAGAACCAACATGCACAACCATTGCAAATTGTTCCAAGATTGTTTCTTTTTTGTCCTTTTTATTTTCTGGTTTCTTTCCACTTCTTACTCTGTTGAGTAATTAATTTGTACATATATTTCAAGGGGTTATGTACTGAAAAAAATTATAGGGATTTGGCAATAAAAATTCTGCTTGTGAAAATTAGATCTTAGGGAAGCAACCTCCACAAGATAATTACATTTATATAATTGCATTTATACAATTTTTTAGCCTAGCAAAAATTAGTAATTAAACATTAATGGCAGGACTTAATTTAGCAAAACAAACACCTCAATGGAAAACAGAAACAGCTCTTACATTCTTGAAATACTCCTAGGGCAGCTCTTGTCCACCACATTTTTCAGGGGTTCCCTTATACTCTGAGCATACATTGGATCATTGGGAAACAGGATTTGGGTGTTGGGACAAGTCCAATCAAAATTGCTATCATCCAGCTCCATGTATTCTGTAGTCTGTAGGAAAAAAGGCATACACACCCTGCTAAGCTTAGAGCTACTTTTTAATGCCTATAAACCATCACATTGTTTTAGGAAATAGACCGTACAAATGCACAGAAATGATATGTGGGCAGAGGCAGACTCTTCTTCCAACTGAAGATTTTATGTCCAAATTTCATAATCATATTCTGCATACTCTCTGCACACTGTAAGAACAGAATGAATACTGAACAGCAAATGCTTAATTTAATTAGACCGAAAGATTTACAATGCAGAACTCACAATATTTTTTACCAGGGCTGTTTGGTTTGCAGTAGATAGCCAAAGAGGCAGCAAATGAGCCTCTGTAGTAAAAACGTAGTCTTCAATATCAAAAGTTAGGTCTTCTTTATCAGCAAACAGCAGGTATAAATATTTGAACATTTCAGCTAGGAAGAAAGAATCCATCCTACAAAAAGAAAAAAGAGAACATGCATTTGCATATATATTACTTCTTTTTGATGTTTTCATTTTCCTACAGTTCTAACAAATCTTTCTTTAATAAGATAGCTAAAGAACAATTACTAATCCCAACTTTATCAACTAGACTGTGTTAGCCACAATTTAAAAATTGTACATACAGATATATTTAATTGAGCAATGCAATATTTAAACCAAGTATGTAGTGCAAAAAAAAATTGTCCGCTCTGCAAAAGTGTTTACAGAATTGCCCATGCATCTCCTCTCTTGGTGTTATACACTCTAGCTATGGAGTTATTTTTCCAATTTCTATTATAAAGTCTTAATTAAGTTTATTTTAAAATTTTCATTAGCTATCTTGGAGGTTTCTCTATGCAAATATTTTCCTAAGATAATAATTGAATATTATTTTACAGAAGCTTAAATAATAAAATAGTAACATTTAAATGAAAAAATCCTACTAGCATCAAATCCTATTTTTCCCAATGTTTTTCGACAGGAAAATGAGCATCAACATTTTTAAATTGAATTTTACACACTTTTGTCTCAAGATGTTTGAAAAATTCAGTTACCTGTCTTCATGGCTTCCAGTGCGAACATCCTTCATAGCAGCAAATCCACAAGGTACTCGTGCATATTTATTTAAGTTTTCAATTAGAGTTTTCCCTACTTCTAGATAATAGGGATCTCCGGTAGCCTATTTTCAGGGAAATAATTTGGAATAATATATTGCATTGATTAAAAACAAAACTATATTACTCTGATATTTGATCTCTGATGCATTTTAAGATTTTGATCTGAAGTCATAAATGTCTAAAACATATAAGGAATTTTAGCCTGTTAAAGACCATAGTTAGAGGCTGCTTCTGTATCTTTAAAGAAAATTCTCAAGTATTTTTCTTGTGGAAATATCACAATATCTCAACAGAAGTGCATGCTAATTATCTTAATTCTAATATACTTTAAAATATAGTTTTAGTCTTCCAAGAAAAACTCAAGGAACACTCCAGAATTATTTTCTGCATTCAGTCAAATCAAATCTATTTAAATTTTATTTTAATAGCAGGTTGGTCACAAATGTCTCAACTTTCTCAGATTCAAATCATAATCTGCCACCTTATGCAGGCTAAAATTAAAGATTCCAAAAATCCAGGACTTCCATCAAAACATTCACCCCCAGTGCCTAAATTAGGCTGAAATAAAGATAACCACTCCTCCTACTGTCCTAGCATGTTAAAATTAAGAAAGGTTTTGTTTTCCAGTGCAGCAGTTACACTTAGCTTGCACACTCATCAAGATGTTTTTCCCCTCTGAACCATCTAGCTATTGCCATCTCTCAGCATAATGAATTTCACAGACATATTTTTCATCAGTCAGACTTGAACAACAAAGCATATCTAGCTTTCCTAATAACAGGAGACAAAATGAGTTCTGCAAAGAGAAGATACTCCATATGTTTCATTTCATTTTTAATGTGTTTCTTGCTATTTTCTAGAATGTAACGTATCTTGAATTTGAAGAACTTACTTTATACAAGAAATATGTGCTTTCTGCAAATTCTGGCCGTAAAGGATGCTGAGCCCAATGAACCCGGAAGTCTGTTGTGAATGCCTGAACGTGACAAGAGGAAAGGTAAAAATATTGAATTATTCTTTCTTGAGGAATAACTTACAGTATAGCATACTGGGATTCCTGGAAAAATTTAATTAAAAGATTAAAATGGTCCAAATTTCCTATATTGTCCTGCAAAGAAACAGAAATCTTCTCAAACTTAGCTTATCTTTTAAAACTCCACTAAAAATCTTTTTAAAAATTGACCAACAGATGTTATCAAGTCATGCATATGCTACAATGATGATATGATCCCTGTCTTAACTCTGTTTCTACTGGACCAACTCTCAAATGAATGAAACAAAATGCAGAGACATTTTTGATACAACACATTAAAAGAGACTTAAAAGACATTTGCAGGATAAACAGCAAATTCAGAATAGACAATTTATTTATGAAAAGAGTAACAAGCTCACATTTTCATTTTCACTCAAAAACCTCTTCCAATTTAAATGTAATAAATACACAGCAATCCAGTCAGAATAACACTGATTTTGATAATTGAATAAGCTTACTGTTATCATTCATACTTTTATCATCTATACTGACAGCATTTGCACCAAGACAAATTCCTTGTGTCCAATCACACTTGGCCAATAAAGAATTCTAATTCTAAAAATTCTAATTCATGATCATTCATTACTTGAATAGGTCTTTTTATGGGAGGCCATCCAAATATTTTATCAACTTCAAAATAAGGCAATGAAAAGAATTTATAGAAATCAAAATAACCAAATCTAAAATTATATAGATATATTCATTAAATTTTAAGGGTTTATTTATGTAGTCAAAATTAGAAGCTTCTTTTTATTTAGAACAGTCAGTATATAATTGGCCTTTGAAAAAGGATAATGTTATTAATGCAAAATCTAAAAAAATAAAAGCTGACTAAAAGTACTAGGTGAATACAGTTAAATATTCCTAACTCTCATGGACTCACTATTAAGCCAAATTTACCAAGTCTGAAATAATATTTTCCCCAAAAACCTGAAATGTATACTTCATATTTACACTACCTAAATATTGAATTCATAAGACATCATCACTTCCTTACCTCAGGAAGGAAATTATGCTTTTTTATGACCTGATATAACATTTCATGAGTTTCTATAGCAGGTCGAATATCACCTTTCAGCACCTAGAATTCAAGCAAAAAAGGTACATCACATTTTATTTAAATAAAAGAGTATATTCTTTTCCAATGCACAGCACAGGGCATTACAGTAAGTTAATGATAATCTAATGGAAACAATTTTACATTTATCTTTAAAATGTAAGTTGTTCATTAAAAGCAATGGACTTGACAACATTATTTATGTCCTCTAACTAAAAACATACATTTGCTTTGAGAATGTAGTGGTTAGTGATTCACAGAAGGTATCAAATTTGAACCACTTTAAATTCAGATTAGTCTGTAGCAAGTTTGAAATACTGTTCTGGGTTTGCCAGAGTTTTCTTGTATTTAATATAGGCTGTTTTGAACATTTTGGAAGTATTTCAGATTTGAAAAAGTCAAAATGGAACATTTTGAATTTGCACATCCTTTGTAGCAATCAAAGTACAAAATACCCTGCCTATAAAATTATTGTTTATAATAAATAGATTATTAAAGCATGCTGAAGTGCATCAGTTGAAATTGCTTGAGAAATACAGTGTTAACAAATACAAGATAAATGTGGAGTATCTAATAATTTTGCACACATTCTTAATAACTAACAAAATTTAAATTTAAGGAGAAAGATGACCCTGTGCATAAAGAACCTTGTGAAAATTAATTATATTGAAGACTAATATTAATTGAGGGAGATGTGGTTAGAGACTATGTTGTCTCCTGAATGTTGGTTGTTTTTTAAATATTGTTGCTCTTCTACCATCTAGAGATGCTTTGGAATCAAGTAGCTTAGAAATTCAATATCATTGGCTGAAAATGTTTTGCACGTGCAACTTACTTGCAAACCAGGAAAAAATGCTAGTAGCGAGTCCATCCACGTGCGAGCATTGAGCATTGGCTTGTGTATGTGCACATCAAGCAAGAGAGGTGGCTGGCTGATATATCTCATTATGGCATCATAATGCTAGAAAATATCAAAATTTGATGTGTTTATTCACTTTGAATACTGAACCTGTTTGCAAAAGTTGACTTCAAGCAGATAAGCACACTAAACAATTATGCTTAGATTTAGAGCTGTAAGCCAAATATCAGCCACCTATAGCTTTTATTTAAAAATGAAATCAGCCACACTCAACTATTTTACTTAAAACATAGTCAGATATGCGATTTACATAATTTTTATTGTCTTAATTAAAAGGAAGCATTCAATTAATCTATGTTCCATACACAAGCAGAATATGCAATTAAAGGATTACCTTCTGTTCCCAGGATCAGTTTTCTTTCCCATATTCACAGGTAGTCTTTGACTTACAACCACTCATTTAGCAACCATTTCAATTTATAATTGCACTAAAAAAATGTCCTACAACCAGTCCTTACAAGTATCACAGCAACTCCATAGTTGTATCCAAAGCTAGAACATTATTGCAATTTAAAGTACAGTTGCAGCAGCCCAGGGCCATGTGATCATCATTTGTGACCTTCCCAGACAGCTTCCAAGAAGTGAAGTCGGTCGGGGAAACCAGATTAGTAATTGTGTGATTTGCTTGACAACTAATGGCAAAAAGGGTTGTAAAATCTGGCATGATTCGCTTAACAACCATCTTACTTAGCAATGGAAATTCTGGTCACAATTGTGCTTGTAGGTCAAGGACTATCTGTATTTTCCTCAACTGTACTTTAAATTGCAATAATGTTCTAGCTTTGGATACATAGCATTGGAATAAACTTGCTTCGGGATACAATATGCTACATTTAAGATGAGTTGTATTGAACATTTTAGCTGTCAACATGACAGATAGACCTCTAAATCCAACAACATATAAACATTAGCAAATATTTTGATCCACTTATTTATTGCCCATTTTACTTCCAACACCTAAGAATTGTAAAAATGGGTGATGCCTCACTAACAGGCAACTTTAAAATGAGCTGTATTATTGAGTATATTTATTACAGCTATACCAATATTTGGAAGTAGATGAATTTTATGCTAAATGGAACAATGGAATAAAACAACTTGTGCTGAAGTGGAAGAAACATCATATAATTATTTCTGACAGTATAATACACTAAGTTTAGAAGAACAGATCCACAATATCTAACATACGGTAATACATCACAAGCATAGTACTAAGTTCTATAGTTCAAGGAGAGAGAAATTCCATCTGTACTTACCGTATTAAATCTTTCTAAAAAACTGTCATCTCCAAGCAAGACATAGGCCTTTAATAAATACTCATAATATGAATCTATTCCTGCTCCAACTCCACTATCTAGAATAAAATAAAAAATGTTAATACAATTAATTTCATTACTAGTTTTCAGTTCCATGAAGTTTCTGATTACTATAAAACAATTAAGTGCAACCCAGAAAGAGTTAAAAAGAACCATGGGATGAGAGTAAGCATAATGCAATATCCTTTTTTAGTCCAAAGAAAGACACAATTTTCTGACATACAGTTTACGTCCTCTACATAAAACACCTCTAACTTCTAATCTCATTCTTATCTGTAATTAAGAGGGAACATAGCTACATACCTTTACGGACCCAGTCACCCGTATGAATGTTAATAGTAACTCCTACTAAATTGCTGCTGCGTTGCCTTTTCTCCCAAAGGAAATCAAGCGCCTTCCGGGCATATTCCTATAGAAAATAAAATTAACATTTTATAATTAAATACAGCTTTACATGCAATGAAGTAGTCAGAAAATTGATGCAAGCAATAAAGTTGGTACAACAATAAATTCTATTTTGTATGTACTGGACATCTCAGAGAAGGCTTTAAAAAGGTTGGATGCAAATGCAGTGTTCCCAAAGATGCATCAAAAAAATTGAAAATAAGTCATATAGTTTGGACTTGTCATATTATTGCTGCAGTTTGGACGCAGAGAGATCGTTAATATAACTTTAGATTGATTAGAGTTGCTAAGAATGCAAAATTACCTGTTTGGCTGTAAGCCCCAGCCATTTAAAATGTAAGATCAATAATTATACATGGGGAATATTCCTTAAGAATTGTCATACAATATTGGAAGGATAACTCTACGTGGGACTCACATCACAGATGGCAAATGTGAACTTCTGAATTAAGACAAATAGGCAACAAGGATGACTTTTGAATAAGCTTGTCAAATTTGGGGAGCTGTTTTGTAGATGAGATATATTTCCAGGGTCTTTTTCCCCCCCCCTTTTGGGGAGAGAAGTAGAATTAATATCATTTTGTAGTAAACCTCCACTTAATGAACTAAAAAAAAAGAAAGAAGTGTCCATTAAAGCTAGATGCCTATTAAATCCCAAATTGTATTCTTCAGACCCCCAAAGATAGCAATAACACTTAGACTTATATACCGCTTCACATTGCTTTACAGCCCTCTCTAAGCGGTTTACAGAGTCAGCATATTGCCCCCCAACAATTTGGGTCCTCATATATTGATATACCGATATCAAAAAACTTTCCTCACTAATAATGCCTATTTTGAGGAGACGCAACAAATACTGTTCAGGCTGAGTCAGACTTGAACCAGCATTTGGGGCAAAGCCTCATTGCCTGAAATTCAAACAAAAGAATTCAGATCCAATAAACATTGTATATTAAATCCAAATCCAGAGTCTGTCAAAATAAATCCCTCAAATCAAATATTTGCCATAATCTTCTTTTTTTCATTTTTATTAGACACAATAAAATAAGTCAGGAAACAATATTATGTACCAATACCAAACTCTAGAAGAATAATGTCGTAACAATAAAATTATGATTTTTAATAAACAAAAATAGCCCATTCATTTAAAAACCCCACCCTATTCTTTGCTTCAAGTAATAGAGGCTTGGTAATTTAGGACACCATATACCGCACCTTCTCCGCACCTTCCGTCGTGACCTAAAAACTTGGCTGTTTGAACAGGCTGGGCTGTGCTGACTCCTCGGGGGAAGGGTTTTATATGTATTATGGAATTTTTAGTTTAATTCGGCTTGCTGTAATTTAATTCTATTTTAGTTAACTTAATTTATTGTATCGTTTTTATCTGTGAGCTGCCCCGAGTCCTTCTGGAGAGGGAGCGGCATACAAGTCGAATAAATAAATAAATAAATAAATAAATAAATAAATAAATAAATAAATAAATAAATAAATATACAAAAATTCAATTTCCAACAGCCTCAAATAGCATGGCAAGTTTCAAATTAACACAGTTTCTTTAACTTTATAATTAAGGATTAACTGCTGGCTCCACTTCTATCTGTAAAGTTTCTAAAAACTACTTTGAATAATAATGCAATTAATGGATTGGTAAAGGGAAATGTTACCCATTAAAACTGAAACTGCAGGCTTATGTATTCAATAATTGTAATGCAGTATTCTCTATGGCAAATTGCAAGAATTCTAACTATAACTTCAGGAAAAGATGACGACTAAAATGTAGATACTGTAAAAATCGAAGTATCTGGAATTATAGGAAGAATTGGACTGAGAACATGGAATGATGCAGAAACTAATTTAATAGAGTTTTAAGAAAATAAATTCTCTGTTTAATGACAATCCCAAATATAAATGCAGACTTCATTCTAGATGTCACTAAAAATGAAGCTTCAAAATCAAATTGACTGTTATACGAAATTGAATTTGAGATGCTGTCTGGTCAGCCAAAATCTTTCTGTGTAGATTGTGTAACAGACCATAAATTACTAATGTCAAATAAGCAAGTCTTTCAGCATAATTAAAGCAAGTACTTCTCCAAAAAGATTTGTGTTAAAGGACATACAATCCAGAAATTGTATAACATATAAAGACAAAATCAATATGCTTTCCTTATGCATAAGATATTCTAAGGAGTTATAGAATAGGCATGGCCAATACTGTCGTTATAACAGTGTCCAATTGGTAAGGCACCAGGCACAAATAAAATTCCTAATGAACTACTTAATTTATTGAGGGAATATCATCTGTATGTTCATGTTGTTCTAACTTACTCTTCTAAATGTTGTGGTAACACAAAATTTAATACAATATTGTATAATTACACAGAGTATTTTATGTTCACATATGATTTTTATTTATTAAACAATTATAGTGCCCAACTCTCAACATCTCTGAGTGATTCACAACAATCACAGAAAATACAACAAACTCAATTTTAAAAATAAAGATAAAAGATTGCAGCATTATGACATAATGGGTCTCTTTCTCTCCCCCAAACACAGCACCGACTTCAGACCCTGGGACAGAACGCTGATGGCTATTTTAAGCGGTACCTCATAATATAAATAGAAACACAATTTCTGGTATGAGAGATACAGTGACCAGTTCAGCAACAGAACACAGCTGAATAATACTATCAATTAATTATACAATTAAAAAAATCAAAAGTTAGCAGTTGCAGAAAAATAATTAATCACTTATCATTAAGCAAACCTCAAATATTGATGCCCCTGTGAAACGACTCAGAGCAGCAAATTCTAAAATGAGCGTTCCCGCACAAGCTGTACAAGTTTCCGTCTCTGTTCCTGTCCGGGCTTCTGGACTTCTTAAACCAAATTTTAAATTAATCTAGAAGAAAAAGAAATGCTAAAATCTGTTATTGTGATAATGCTATTTCTTAAAAATTTAGAAAAATAAAATAGATTTGTTTTTTCAAAACACAGACACAGTAAGCACTAAGTTTGCACTATACTGCAGAAAAACTGGAATAATTAAGTAAGCTGCTGCAGAGTTAGAAGCAGAGAATGTGCAGCACCATAAAAAAAATAATGCTCAACAACATTTGAGTGTGGCAAACCTATGCAAATTGACTTAGTATATGGGTTTAAATGTCAATGCTAAAGTCACTGGTGTCTGGGTATATCACCTGCTATAGACAGAACAGCCCTCATTTTCGTAATCAAATCATATGGCTTAAGTCCATTGCATTTCAAAATGTAGTAAATATAAACATACAAATATCTTCATAAACCCTGTGATTAGCTGAAGAGTTAAGATTCTAAGAGTTGTAAAAATCAGATGTTTTCACTAATATCACTGATAGCTCTCTCTCTGACTCAACATATAATTCTATTATACTAGAAGAAAAATAATATGTGACTTCCGGTTTTGAGCCTCTCCGAGGACAGACCTTTCCGCGATTGTTCTTCGCGGCTTGGGTTGTGCTTCAGCGTTGGAGAGCCCCAATCTTTTAGATCTGGGGCAGAAGCTGCCTCGTAGGGGCGGCGGAGGAAGGGGAGACTGTCAGCCAGGTGGAGGGGAGTCGCAAATCCCCTCCCTGGACTGGCACAGCTCCCTCCTGAAGACGCCAGAAGCGGTGGTCTAATGGCCACCCCGAAGGGGAGAATAAGACTAGAAGAAGCATTGGGCAGGAGAGAGTTAAAGAAGCAGACAGCATGAAATACGGGACTAAATAATCAACTGAAAATTACCCTCTGGATTAACACTACAAAGCATTCTTAAGAAAGAATTCAGCTGCGAACTGAAAGAGGTTTAAAAAAAAAGGTGTGAATTCGAGCCGAGAGAGGTAGAAGCCATAAAGAAATTACACAGCCACTCCGGATGAGTATATTTTGATTTCATTTAAGCATTAATTTAAGCTGATTTATAGACTGCTAAAGACTGTTAAGGAGGAAATGTTTACCAATTGGATCCTTTTTGTGGATTGTGTGGCTTGAAAAGCTCTGAATAACTGGGAAGGAAAAGAAAAGAGGAGCTGTGGATTTGTTAGAACAAAGAGCCACCTGAGTCAAACTTAACTTGACTTTTTTCTTTAAAGAACCTGTCTCCTAAAATACAAAGAAAACTGACATAATAAAATAAGAGTTTCCGAAAATTGAAATATTGAAGTAAAGAAAGATATATGAAGACTTTGCTTTTGGATTTTGCTGATCTCGTTATGGACTTGGTATTGGACTAACTGAGGACTAAAAGCTGAGAAGAAAGAAACAGAAGCTGGGTTTTTTTGGGAATTAACATCAACTGGATTAAATAAAAAATTGTAAAATGGAAATATCCTTTCAGGCACTAAAACTGGAACTGCGTAAAATTAAGAAAACCTTGCAGGAAAAAGGTGAAACTTTTGGCCTCGTTTTTAAATTTCTTGAAGAGGCAGTCGCAGAGTATGAACAACAAAGTATCGAAGAAGAGGTGGAGCAAATTCCAGAAGGGGCCATCTTTAACTATTATCATCGAGAACAAAGGAACCCAGAGGGAAAGAGGAAAAGAATTGGGAAAAAATATCGGAGGTTTGAGAAATTGAGTAAAGAGGGAAATATCTGGAAAATAAAAAAGGGGAAAAGAATCAGCAGAAACTTGAAGGCTGGAAGATAGTCAAAAAGAGAGAAGGGGTTAAAAATTGGAGTGAAATAATAAAAGGGAAATGTTAGGGGATGGAAGGCAGAAGAAACAGGATCTGGGAATAAAGGAATATGGGAAATTTGAAAAATGGGAGCAAACTTACACAGAGATAATGGTTGAATAACCTTGGGAGAGGGGTTCTGCAAGGTGTAGGGGAATAATATAGATAAATTTTAGTTGTGAAAAGGGGACATAGAAGATGGATAATAGAAGTGTTATTTTTGGTAAAGCTCTCCTCCTTTATGTATAAGAAATAAATATAATGAACATATGGAACATGATTATTAAATATATTGAATCTTTCTTTTCTGAGGATTGGAATGCTGACTTTCTTTTCATTTCTCTTGATTTAAGTATGAATGGAATAAATAATAAATGTAATAGTGTAGGAGGAGATTTGAAGGTGAAATTGGCATGAGAGTTGACTAATTGTTATTTCATTGATAATGGAATTTTATGCTCTTTATTACCTATAAAGATAATTGCAATAAATAATGAAATATGTTTATTGAACACATTGAAATATTTAAATATCTTAAATATATTAAAATAAATGAAATGATATAGGAGGAGAGATGAAATGGAGTTAACATCAGGGCTATTAAATGAGCAGATCAACATGTTCTTTTTTTCTGAAACTAGATAAACTTTATGAAATTAAGATTAGAAAGGGGAAACCATGCAGAACCTGACTTATATGTGTTATATAATCTTAAATGGGATTAGTAATTTTAATGTGCTAGGCAATAAAATGTTAATATTTAATGGAAGAATATGTAACTCAAAGGTGGTGCACTTAAATTATTTCAGGGGAAACCAATTTATAGAAGGAATGTTATAAATTAGAATTTAAGAGGAATATACAAATGTGACAGCCAAAAGTATTAAAATATAATAATTATGAAGTTAATATATGTGAATTAAATAAACATTTGGAACAATATGATAAAATAGAAAATATATAAAAACATTGTTAAGATAAGAAATTGAATATAAAAACTGAATGTGTAGTTATGGTCATATTTGTATGTATATGTCAATCCTGTAATCATGCTGTTTACTGAAAAGAGACTTTAAAATGTGGAAAATTGAATAAAACTTGTTTAAAAAAAAAGAAAAATAATATGTAGCATACATTAGTCTTAGCTCACAGTTTACTTACTCTTGGATATGGGAGACCACTTGTGGTATTAAAAGCTGGCAACAGTTTGTAGCCTAATTGTTTTGCCATGTGCAGAAGTTCTCCATTGTACCACTGCATGACTTCACCTTTCTCTTTCAGCATGATTGCTACTGAGTGCCCACCTAAAAGACCTCTAGATAAAATGAAAGGGAGAAGTCAGGAAGTTTATTAACTTCATGTATATGCTGATCTAGAAGAGAACCAAAGACTGGAAAAGCAGAGGAGAAGAGGATGTCATTCTCCAAATTGCTTCCAATCTCTAATGTTTAGTCATTACAGTTATACTAGCCTTAAGCATAGCATAAGTGTTGAAAAACTGAAAATAGTTTGTAGAACGTTTAAATACTACTTATTTCTAAAAAGTGTATATAAATGAAGATGTGTAAATCCTTTTGACAGGATTGCAGAAAATGCAAACAAGAACAGGTTTACAAACTGTGAATTCTATTACACTTAAAAATTTAAGAAATATGTATAAATGTATAAAGGTTATCATTGGCAGATTTACAAATCTGATCCCTTTTTCCCCACTATAAAACTTACCCAAGCACTCTTATGTTTGTTTCAAACACTGATACCACAATATCGTTGTCTAAATTAACATCTCTAATTACTTTTTTAACAGCATCTTCAAACTCTTTGGTTTTATTTAACACCTGCAAAACAAGAGTAAACAGGCTGATTATCTCTCAAGAGCTTTGTTAAGGAGAAACTTGAAGTTGCATTTAAAAAAAATAAAGAATATCAGATTCTGTCATCTTTGGTCAGCAACAAGCTAAAAATCCTATTACAAAGGCAAGCTCTGAAAGTAGGTTGTCAGGTTTGTTTAATTTATCCTGTCTCACGCTGGCCCTCCCAAGCCAGCACAATAAGGTGTGGAGGTCTCTTCAGACACACCGCGCTGTCAGCCCTCTTACTTGAAGGAGATTTGCCCTCAGCTGAAGCCCTGAACGATTGCTCTCTTGACAGCCACTCACTTGGTAGACCAGGAGCCGGCTGTCACTTTGATTGCATTCAGAATTGGGCTTGTCTAATTTTAATCTATTTAAAGTCGAAATTGAAGAGCACTGAAAAACAGGTTGTCCTAGCTGCTTGACTGAGTCAATTTCTGGGGATCCTGGGTAACAGGGGAGTGTCCTCACAGATCTGACAGACTCAGTTCAATCAGCTAGCAGCAACTGACAACCCAATCCTGGATGCTATCTCCACCACAATGGAAAAAGGTATAGTTGAGCAATACATACTGAAGAAATCTGAAATCTCATTACATTCTCAATCCATTTAGGATATATGTGTTGGTCTAGGAGCAGGGAGAGCCAGGTGTTAGTTCACTCTCAAAAGCTGATGGATGACTTTGGATTAATCACAATCTCTCAGCCCAACCTATGCACTCCATTGGGTAGTTGCTCTGAGAAAAATGGGAGTGGGGAGCACTGTGTATGCCACCTTATATCACTAATCTATCTTCTAAAGGTAGATTATAATTTAAGTAAATCAAGTATTTGGTTAAGGACAATTATTACATTCCGCTTAATATTGTAAAATGGGAATTTAGATTTAATACATGGTAGAAGAAATCAAACTTACCACAAGAGTGTCCAAAGTATCTATTAGTGTCAATGAAAACCTGGGTAAGAAAGGAGGAGAGATGAAAAATAGGATTTAATCAAATGCAATAATTTATTATTAAATGTTCATATAAGAACTTGAAACAGGCTGCCTATTACTAAAAATGATGGACAGTGTTCTCCTTCCTCAAGTTGATGAACTGTTGAAGACACACAGTTTTCATGAACCACTGAAATTTCTGAAAACAGACTATATTAAAAATATGCAGTTTAGCAATTCATAAAAAACAATGAATGACTTCAGCAGTTGGTCAGCTCGAGAAAGTTCAACACCAACTGCCATGACAACCAACACCTGTTCGCAATGGTAATAGCAAAGTCAACGGGAGAAGTGAAATCAACCACAGCAAAAAAGAGTGCAAAACTGGACATGAATCATTTAAAAACCGTATCACTTTGCGATGGAAGTTCCTGTCCCAATTGTGGTAATATTTTAAATTAATTTTTATTTTACTTACTTTCAACTGTTTTATGTTATTAAAACACTGTAACCTGCTACAACATTCTCCAGATAATGCACAAACTAAAAATAATTTAAAGAAATTATAATATTTATCTATGATGTGATTATTAGTCAGATATGATTTTTGTTTTTCTCCATTTTGACAAAATATTCCTGTTCTTTTTATGGCTATTTATTCAGAATTTAGATTTAGTTTTATTGGATTTGTAATAATGGATCCACAGAATTTCAATTAAAACTAAATACTGAATCTTCAAATAATTATTTGAAAATACTAACTTTCCCAAGGCATCATCCACATCTCCACGACTTGGTTCTTGACCCCGAATTCTTCCACGGCAAGTTAAAGGCATGAGCTCATCAGCTGGGTAAGCATGTTGCTGTTGGGAAAAAAAGGAAATGAAAAACAAAACAGAATAATAACCTAGTGAAGTTGAAATGCATAGTATAATTGCAGTTAGATCAAGTTTCACTGTTTTCTTTTACAAATGCAGGTAATAAAAAGGAACACTATTTCTATATTCATGGGAGTATGCTTTTACAAAATTAAACAATGCAGAAAGCTGCAAATGGAACACAAGTCTTTACACTGGACTCAATATTTTTCATGAACTGCAATACAGGTAGTCCTCGAATTACTACTACAATGGAGCCCAGAATTGCAGCCGTATGTCATGTGATCATATGCTGAGTCACCATCTGACTGGATTCAATTTTTTTAATGACCATTTTTATAGCAGTCATAAAGGGATCCACCATGGTTGTTAAGCAAATCCAGCATATCCAATGGGTGGTTTCTCCTGGAAAATGCCAAAAAAGTGGCAAACATGATTATGTGACCTTGCAATGCTGCAACCGGTCATAAATGCAAGCCAGTTGCCAAATGCCCAAAATATGATAACATCACTGCAGAGGGGAGGGGTGGACTGTAGAAAGGATTTTTTGTTTGCTTTATGGTTCTGGGCTGGATCCTTATTTACTCACTATACAATCTGGAAAAACATTTTGTGGTTCAGAAATTATTTCTCAGGATAAGATGCATCACAAACATCTACCCTTAAGTTGGCTTTTCACAGAAATCTTTATTAAACCCTGAAAAATGTACCCATCAGCCCTTATTTGCTTCTGCTAAATTGGCTGAAACAATATTCTAGCCTAATGTCCTGAAAAATCTGCTCAAAAAACTTTCAACACTATAAATTTCTTTTTTCAAGTTTCAAGATACAAAAAGTAAATGGTTACATACTGGTGGAGCACCAATTTTTATACTTGCAAGATTTGCCTTGAAAAGTTTCTTATTCAGCAGATCTCAAGTTGCTAAACTAAGGTTCATTACACCATTAATGCACATAAATAAGAATTCTTTGTCAGTAACTTGTTTTGAATTAATTCAAATTGTTTTAAAGAAATAATTAATGCAATTCAGGAATATAAATGAAATATTCACTGGTTTTGCCATCTAGAACTAGTTACACCTGAAAGTCTCTTATGTTGTTTTCATTTAAAGAAAATTGGGAAGACATCCTTGCAATCTGAACACTGCCCCTTCTGCCTCCATCCTTAGAAAAGATAGAATCTAATTTAAAACTTAAATAAGATTGAATAATCCCTTTGGAATAAGAAAGTTATTTACATTCAAAATAATGTATTTAAGAAAATCATTACATTGACAAGTAGTGGTCAGCAGTTTTTTCAAGCCAAGGTCCTTAACATGGTATGTTACATTCTCACAAATGTCCCTAAAAGGGGTTAGGGTTAGGGAAAGTATCTAATTCAGTATGTTTCAGGATATTTTGATACACACCACTAGTTCTTAATAGAAATATACACCATAATAAGATGGCAGAAATTCATTTCCAAACCAAAATTCAAACTTTGCCTTTAGAAAAAATGCTAGCAGGTAGATTTTCATCTTTGTGTGTATGTATGTGCACAAACCATCTTGTACCATTTTCTTCTGTATGTACGTCCATATATAAATAAAATCAAATGACTTATTCCTTTAACTATTCCAAAATACTGAAAAAGCATTCTGCAAGATACCTTTTAATGTCACCATTTGCTTTGTTAAATGGTAAATTTAGCAATAACCTTTTTAAAAAAACACATTTAATCTTATGTGGCATACTGGACGATCACATTCTCGCATTTATAAAGATGATTCTGCTTTTTTACTAGCTCTAAAGATAATCCTTATATTTCCTTGACCTTTATTCACTTATTATTTGCAATGCTGATGGAAAAGACATACATGACAATAACCTAAGGATTCTATATTTCTTTGAAATGTCAGGAGCCTCAAGATAAGAAGTTGCACTAGATGTCTCTTAAAAGGATTTTACAAAATATGCAGGATTTCAAATTCATCAACAAATTATCTGGTATAGAAGTGTCACACCAGGCTTTTATGGGTATAGGCAAGAGGGTTTAGGGCCAATCTTGAGCTGGATTGTATTTTTAAATCAATCTAAACATCCTTCTCTCCTTATCACTAAGTGAGCAATATCAAAACTGAAGGAGTAGAATTTGTAACTATGAGCACTATGTAATTCTTTACAAAGTCAGTGGAAAAAATGGAATTTTCAATTGAAATGTGTGATACATAAAGCGAGACCTAATGAATGTTCCCTTTTTAAAAGTAGAAAACCACATCTTCAAGTAACTTCATATAGTAATAAAGTCTATTTCTAGCATAGAATTTTGCTACATTATTGTAAAAAAAAACCCAACTTAAAAAAAGCCTTACAATGTTGGAAAATGAGGGAATAAATGATCCATAGAATCAAGATAAGCATCATCGTTAAAAAAAAGTTTAAATATTTGATCTTGTTTGCCAAATTCAATACACTCACAAGTTCTATTTGCTTAAGACCCATACTAAATAAATATCCTTTTGACATATAAATTTACAGGATGTGCCACGTCATATACTTAAGTGTAATACAAATAATTCATGCTACAAGCATAAAAATCCTTTGCCAACTCACAAAGGATAAAAAAGCCTTTTCACAACAGAGTGCAAACAAATGACACCATGCCCTAGGTTTTCTCCAACACAATGTGTGTGTGTGTGTGTGTGTGTATTTTATTTGCAGTTGAATGTACCATACTTATAAATACAGAAGGGGATAAATATGCCAACTCTATCCTATGAAATACATAAAACAGATTGAAAACCAAGAAAACAGTGAGTCCCAGTTGAATATTTTAGCAGTCAAAATCGGTATCATATTCAGAGTTTCAATGTTATTCTCTGCAGGAAATTAATGTTACCTGTAATCACTAAAACTCTTGATAAAAATGTTTATCATGAAATTATGCAACAATAATTAATCTTAGCTAATTATGATCGACTAAAGGTTTTGCCAGGCAACTTGTAGATCTATGATTAGTGGGATTTTAATAAAACACTTCTTGGTTTCCATCTTGGATCATAAATGAAAGCATCACCTAAATTGTATTATAGTTTAAGCATTTTTATTAGATTGGTAAGTATTTTTATCTGAATTGTTTTAAGGAAACAATTGTAGAATTTCTAGCATAACAAAGATTCTACCATTATTTGAGTGTAGGCTTCATTTCATATTATAATTTTAGAAAGAATTTAAAAATGTGCAAGTAATTCTGAACAGCCCTAGCTGATCTAAGTAGAATTGTTTCACTGAATTGTAGTCCCTGATCCTGGAATGTTTTTGTCATGCTCATAATCTGCAACTCCCATATTATAGATTATGCTTTTCAATTCAACAAATTCAAGGACTGAAAAAAAGGACTCACACCCAGGACAAAAAAGCCAATCTTAGTACACAAGTACTATCTCAACATGTAAACAGTCTAACAATTAAACAAGTAAGAACTGCAGTGTAATTCAATGTAAATAATACATCAGGCCAAACCATACATTAACACAATCCACTTTGAACCAGTTTTTCAGTTAGCAAGGTTCAGCATATTACACCAAACAATAATTATGACCTCTAATTGTATTTTAGTACAAGAATGAGCATCCAATAGCCTGCCAATCATCTGTGGACCCCAAATTCCTTTTTGGAAACTTGCCACTGAATTTTGTTAAACTATCAGGTAATGGAAGTATGATCTCTCCCCATTGTCTGCAGGGAAAAAGAATATTAGGATGTATGAGGTTTCTGTTAGGCCACTAAGGAAAGAAACAAAAAACAGATTCCAAAAACATAGTATCAATATGAAAGCAGAGCACTGCTTATTTACTATCTTCAGGTGATGGGCTGGCCAACCTTGGATTAAATGGTTAATTAAAAATACATTAGAAAGAGTTCATCCCATATAGATTATGTAGAAACAGCTTTAAAAAGACTGTTATTTAACATTAAAATAATGTAAACATTGTGCTTACCATGTAATTACTATAGGCATGATCAAACATTTCCTGTACTTGATTTCTGAAAAAGAGATAAAACCAGAATAATTCAATTGTGCTCAATTGAAAGATTTACTAGCAACATTTTTCTTAATCTGCAGAAATTTTCCAAACATTTTGAAGAATTATTGGGAATTTTGCAATAAGATGTAACAAACAGTACAACTGGCACTTATATAAAGCCAAAATCTACACACTATTTCAATTTTATAAACATTTATTTTAACAATCCTAAGCTATGTAGCGATTTGTTATTATAAGAGAGCAATGATTCCTTATGAAATTATTTTTAAAAACAAATGACTTTTTTAACTTATTAAGAATTCAAAATGATTATATGAATATAGATGTTCCAAACCCAGGTATTATCTATTGAGCTTTCCAAGCAGATAAGATTCAATGCTAATGTGATTTTTTTTAATGCTCAGTTAGATGACAGTACTTAGTTCACTTTAGTTGCTCTAAAAAAGCAAAAAATATGATTAGCATTTAGATAGTAAAAGGAAATTTCAGGATAGTATGATAGAAAATTCAAAAATATCCTGGAAGGGGGCAATTAATTCTGTATGGCTGCCAAGAAAATTACATGGTCATTTTCATGAAATCTTGAGTTCAGATTCAAATGTGCATTGCTAACTCTGCTTAAGTTTTAAAAATGTGCCAATTGAATACAGTTGTCACTGAGTTTGTCATAACACTCACTGACCCTACATGGATATATAGGGTATAGCAATACATCAATCAATTTATATTCTATGGGTAACACATGATTATTCAAGAAAACATCAGAGTGTAATGTTATACATACTTACATAGGTATCTCAATAAAAAAGAAACATCTGCTTTTAAGTAAATAGGTACAAAATTGTATATTATTAAATAGTCCCTAGAAGAGGAAGCAGCATTAAATGAAATAAGTTTATTTAAATCTTATGAAATAAGATGCTTCATATAATTTAAAATCTTATAATGAACACATATGGCATTTACCAAATATTGACTTTATTAGAATACTGCAGTTAATACTCAAGCAACTATGAACAAGAAATTATTAATTTAGATCCCCAGAATTAATCAGTTCTAGTTTTCATAAAGGTCAAAGGACTCCAGAAAATCTTATGTTCTCCCACTGCTCTCAAACATGAAATTGTTTTCTGCCATAGGATAAATTAATATTACAACAGTTTTAAAAAAGTGAAATGTGCAAATATTATAAATGCATGTGTAGATGCATCCTTATTAGTAGACACAGACACTGAAAATATTTGCTATAGTCAGGTTCCTCAGATGTACATTTCTGTGAAACATGTCCGCTTTTTGGTTTTATTCTATGAAACATTGTCTGATTTGCCTTATAAGTAAGCTCACTATTTGCCATCATTTTAAAGCATCTGATCTTTCAAAACAAAACACTGTTTGCACAGCTAACAAGATTATCCCTTAACAGCGAACCTTTACAAGTAATTATATTATCCACATAGCATTACAGTTTTCAGGGCCTTCAACTGTCCTCAAAGGAGGTCAACAGTGAAGAAATAAATGTATTTCTCTGAGAAGCCCCAACATTACTTTCAACAGTGGGATTCAGTCCTCTTTGCCAATATCTGCTACATCACTTATTGTGTATAAAATTCTATATTAAGTACACTTGTGTCTTCTTATTGAAATATCAGAACCACCATCATACTGCATATATAATAAACACTGAATCACACTGCATCACTGAAAAGTTGATCAGCAAAACGCACAATACCAAAATGAACAATAAAAGTGTTCCAACCCACCCATAAAAAGCAAGAGAGAGATAAGATGAAAAGTTCAGTGAACTTACTTAACTGAGCTTTACATGGTACGAACATCATTTTCTAGAATGACATCCATGCATTTAAGATCCTGGTAGCATGTTTTAAATTTGGGTAACTGTGACTTTCAGCTAAAAAAAAAGCTCCCCATCTTTCTGTTCTCCCTCAATGACAGCATTAGTTCTGAACTGTTATTACTCACTTTTGATTAACTTGTCTCACTTTGACTAACTGAAATTCTGACATCCCTGCCTTGACTGTCATCATTTCTAGACAGGGAAGTTTCACACAAAAAAATAATGGTGGGTGAGTTGTTGAAAACTACCCAGTAATGTATTTATTGTCCAGCTTTACATTTAAAAACTGAAATAAACAATGAGCTGGGGTATCCTTCTCAGTCTGCCTCGGTGACAAGCTTGAAATCAGCCTGTGTCAGTCAGGTTAAAGAAGACTTTAATGTAGTTTGCCGGGTCTCCTCAGGCAGCCAAATGCAACCTACAAAAGGAGCGGGCCTTCAATCAGAAAAGTGCCGGAAGGGACCTTAGAGGTCTTCTAGTCCAACCATCACTTCTTCCTCGGACTACGACACATTATGCTCCACCCTCGGTTGCGAAACCACGGTTCGCAATCCTCGCCAACAGCAGGGTTGGGTGAAGCCAACCGAGGTAAGGTTCGGCTGCGGCACAGTGGGGGAAAAAAGCGCTCTTACCCAAGATGACGCTTCTCCTCCCGGCTCATCGCCTGCACAGCCGGCGCTGCTGCCAACACCGAAGAAGCGGAGAGGAGGCCCCAAACCAGCAGTTTCCAGCCGGACCAACGGCCTGCCAGATGGTTGCCGCTCCTTCCCTCGCCCCCAGCTGCTGCTCCGCTCATAGCGGCAGCTGCCTCGCTAGGCCCGCTTCTGTCCCATCCCTTCAAACAGCGCGGCCGCTGCCACAAGACGAGGGACCAGCCCTTCGTTCGCCTCCCCTCGCTCTCTCACCCTCCCTTTCACTGGCGTAGCCAAGGAAACCGGAATCTTGCCGCTAGGTTGCTTCCGGGTTCCCTTCCGGTAGCGGGACACGCCGCTACCCGCGGCCCAATGAGAACCAAGGTTTGTATCACCTGACCGTGCGTTCCTCCTCCTCCCTCCCTCCCGGATGCAGTGATACGTGGAACAAACAGGCGGGCTACTTCCTAACCTGGACGTGGCTGTCGCACTCTCAAAAAGATAAGAATTTGCTCTAGCGACCGCTCTCTCTCGCTCTCGCTCTCTCTCCGTCGAAATACGTAATTTCCGGCTTCATCTCGGACCGATCCACGTTTGAAAAATTATGCCCAGGACTGAATTTAGAAAGCGCCCTCCCAATACATTGAATGTAATAGGGAATCTTCCTGCCCCGAGACGTCGGGCATTTTTTGTTATATCAGACGTGTTCGTAAAGGTCCCGATCAGGCAGGGAAAGAAGAAGGTCGGAATCGCGGCGATTTCACGTTGATACTCGGAGCAACGACGGCGCGATGGAGGCTACTCGGCCTCGGAAAAGCGAATGCGATCGTGGAGAACCTGCGCGGCTCGGAATTGGGCTTTTAGAAGCTTCCCTGAGCGGACATTCCATGGCTCACCGGCGTCACAATACCAGGGCTGGGATCTTGATACCGGCCCGTTTCAAGGATCGTACGGTAGCACTGAAGTTGTCGCCAAGACGTAGTGACACACCTTCAATTTTTTAAAAAATAGTTTAAAAAAAAACTCCTGCGTCAAACTGAATTGTGGCCCATCAGATTGTTCTTTTGTTTTTTCCCCTGATCCTCTCTGACGCTTTGCCAGTGGGATAAAGAGACATCTAAATCAGTGGTGGGATGCAAATTTTTTTTACTACCGGTTCTGTGGGCGTGGCTTGGTGGGCGTGGCAGGGGACAGATATTATAAAATTTAAATTTAATTCAGGAATTTTATACGGGTTTTAGATTATTTGGCTGGTAGTATTTAATATTGTTTTAGGTAACTTATTGTCTGTTTTTACTTGTGAGCTGCCCCGAGTCCTTTCAGAGAGGGGGCGGCATACAAGTCAAATCAATCAGTCAAATCCCCATTCCCTCCCTACCCCACTAACCTGCTTTCCAGCTCCGTTCTCCTGTGCAGGGCAACAAAAGAAGGCCCAGCCAATCAGCTGGGACTCAGGAAGCAGAGAATAGATGGGGGCAGGGCCAGTCAGAGGTAGTATTTTGAACTACTCAAAATTTCCACTACCGGTTCTCCAAACTACTCAAGTTTTCCACTACTGGTTCTCCAGAACTGGTCAGAACCTGCTGAATACCACCTCTGATCTAAATGCCGAGATGGTAGTATGGAACGTATCCTAAGCATCTTCATTATATTTGTTGCAACCAAGGGGCATGACTTCCACCAGGAATCAGTGGGAAAATGGGTGTTTCCTGTTCTCATTCAAATCTTTAATATTGCTTTTAATTTTTGAGAACGTTAGAGTTTTAGTTTCTACCACGGTCTCTCAATTCACATATTTATTTGTATCCTATCTTTATTATTTTTAAAAACTCAAGGCAGCAAACATATCCAACACAATTTTCTCTTCCTATTTTCCCCAGAACCACAACCCTGAGAGGCTGAGAGTGACTGGCTCAAAGCCACCCAGCTGTCTTTCATAGCTAAGGCAATGCACTCATGGTCTCTCACTTTCTAGTGCCTTAACCACTAGACCAAACTGGCTCATATTGGAAGCTGCAGAATTACAATTAGAGTGGATAGAAGAGAGAGTTGATAGGAGTTGACAGACATTTCTATCAACCCCATTGTTTCAGATGACTCTGTGAATTCCTGGGATTGGAGAGCAAATACTTTATACTTAGTCACAACATACACACACATACACAATTGACATTCCTCTGTCAAAGTTCACGTTGCAGTGCTTATAAAGGACTGTTGGGAATTGTAGTTTCTGTAGCCTGAATTATCAAGTACAGTACTATTCTACAGTACTGCTCTACAAATTTTAACAGTTGTGTTGGTAACAAATGATAGTTCAAATCTCTGTCTCCCCCCCTCCCTCCAGCCCATTTCCATTTCAATTCTTTTTCTTGATGATATTGTATACTTTTGTTTGTTCTCCTATCCATGGGCAGGTCTTTCTATCTTGTCTTGTAATGCTGAGCATGTATCTTTCCATGTATTTATGACTAAGGCAATCATAAAATGGATCCCACTTGATAAAAAGCATCCACAAGAGACCTAAACAAGATGGATCGATGATATCAGCAAGTATTGTGGGCCCAATTGGCAAAAACAAACAAACAAACTCAGGACTGTAGTGGTTGGAAACATGTGGAAGAGCCTTCATCCTGCAGTGATTAGACAATGGCTAAAATGATGATGATATGACATATATGTAGTAAAAAGGAATTGTTCTAAATTTTTAAATATATACCCATAGAAATTACTGGTCATAGAAATAAACTGTTGTATACTGTTCTTATACCCAAGGTTTAATCACACTAAATAATTATAATTCAAGTTATCTCAGTCTTCTGCAAACAGAAGGAAATAACGTTTTGTGTTTCTGAGTTTGCTAGGATTCCAGTATAAACAGCAACTTTTAGACAAAAGCATGATGTAAGAGTCTTCAGTTTGAGCATGAAGAGTACCAACATCACAGTAGCAATTTCTGTTTTAAAACAGGGCCATGGGAACTTGGGAATCAACAAAACATTTAAGCAGTCTCAAAAACCTCCAGAAATTTTCTTATCATTTTCATTGTGGTTTTTAAAAACCCAAATATATGATGTTAAGTATCTTGTTAAGTTTTAATTAAATGGAAATGAAATCTAATTTAGATTTTTATCTCTGCTATCTATGTGTTCTGTTTCTTATGGTGTTTTGAACAAAACAGACCTGTTCTGGAACCAAGCACTGTTTCTAATTTTGAGGTTTAACTCTGGAAAACCAGCAAACTACTTGCATAATGTATCTAATCAAGGTCTCAGTCCTTCAGGCATGCCAGTTAAAGGCAAAGTTACTATCTTCGCCATGACAGCTACATGCAAATGCAACAAAGCAACCAAAGGAAAATTGACTTTGACTGGGGGCTTTAACGCCATGGTGGTACAGTGGCTAGAATGCAATATTGGAAGCTAATTCTGCCTACTGCCAGCAACTCGATGGCTCAAGATTGACTCAACCTTCCATCCTTCCAAGGTCAGTAAAATGAGAATCCAGATTGTTGGGGGCAACTTACTGACTCTGAACACTGCTTAGAGAGCTGTGAAGCACTATGAAGTAGTATATAAATCTAAGTGCTGTTGCTAATTTGAGTGGGGGGCAAGGCAAGGGAATGGGAAAAAACCCCAGAAAGTAATAGTCATTTTCTCAGATTTATCTCCAAGATCATCTGGACTTAATTCTCCTTAGGCTTATCCAGGCTTTGGAGAGACAAAGGAACTATTGGCAAAACAAGCAGCTGTATTCAGAAATTTATTTTTTAGATTTAAAAAAAATATATCGAGTTCAACATCACTTGAAAAGTTAGAAAAATTGATTGCATACAGATGTTATTTGAGCTCAGGTACTCAGATCAAAATTGGAAAGGTGGTAATTCTGCTTAAAAGCCAGGTGCTGCCTCTGACACACCAATGTAGTGTTTGATGTGAGGAATAAAGCTTATATTTAACCTAATTATCAGTTTATTACAGCAGTCATGAACATGATTTTGCAACAACATGCTGTAGAAAGTGTGAAAACTGGCCGATTCATATATTGCTTCATCTGTTCATTCCCATATAGGTCATAAGAGTTGGTTAGATGTGTGAATTGAAAATCCTAAAAAGTCTACCTATTTTTTTGAGTAAAGCACATTTGATAAAGTACGGAAGGACCAATTCAAGTATTAGATTGTCAAAAGAGCCTTGGTGGCTCAGGCTGTTAATTGCCTGCACTTAAGTTCCAGCTGCCTACAACTGCTGTAGGCTCGAATCCCACCAGGCTCAAGGTTGACTCAGCCTTCCATCCTCTCGGGGTAGGTAAATTGAGGACCCAAGATTGTTGGGGGCAATTAGCTGACCTTGTAAAAATGCCGCTTAGTAATAAGCAGGCATATACAATGGAATGAAGGCTATTGCTGAGCACACTGGGTTGCATCCCAAAAATTGTAAGCCGCCCTGAGTCTCCGGAGAAGGGCGGCATATAAATGTAATTTTTTAAAAAAAAGATTTACAAAGCAACACAATCCCACTCACTACACATTTCTTGGCATGGCACAATGAAGCAAATCATTTTTTTTCGTTTGCTGTGTTCCTTTGTTTCTTTACCTCAGCAATTCAGTAAGGAGGCAAACTTTAGCCATCCTTATATAAAGTATAAAGTCCATTCCCATTTACCTCCCCCAATATGCTAATATAGAAAGCCTGCCCACCCCCAGAGAATGAAATATTTTGGGGAATATTAAAAGAGGCAGAATATTATATTTCGCCAAAGGAGAATGGAGAAAAATCTTAACAAAGGCAGAAAGCAGCCCCGACAGCCTCCAGCAGATACCTGAAGTCTTTAGAGATGGATATTTTGTGCCCATTAAGAAAAACTGGACCAATCTATTCACAAACAAAACACCTTCAGCTTCAGTTGATGGGATTAAGGACAGGACAGGACTTTTCAGACATAATAGGATTAACCCATCACCATTAGAATAGCAAAAGACATGAAGCTCTCTACATTGCACAACTCCCTGGAGCATTTCAAACACAAAACCCCAAAGAATGTATAAAAGCCCACCTGTCCCAATCCCATTTTGTCAGCGGTCCCAGAACTACATAATGTTGGTTTCTCTCATCAATAAACAGAATCCTTTCCAATCAGCCTCCATTTTATTTCCAGTGACTTTCTCCCAGATTGGAACTGGACTGGATTTTTCTTCCTACACTAACATCATCCAGGACAGAATCAAGATACAAGTTCTCTTATGCTTCAATAGCCATTATCATGAAGCTAAATCAGATAACCACACCAGAAAGGTGTGTTGTTTTAATGTTAGAAAGCATGGGTGTACTCCCTCCTCTCATGTTACTAGCTAGCATCCATTCTAGTTATCATTTTTAAACAACCTAAAGAGATCGTTGAATAAATAGGAATCCCTCAACTTTTCTCCAGTTTAAAAGCTAAAAGACTAAATTTGTGCGTAGGATACATTTCCTAAATTGTTATTTTCCCCTTTTGTCTTCCAAATATTTCTGCCATTTACTTTCATAGCTTCAGTCCTGCACTGTATTCATTATCTCAAAATTAGATGTTTGTATTTATAATCTGTATATTTGTTCTTATTATGCAATGGGTTGCTATTGTATATTTGTTCTTATTATGCAATGGGTTGCTATTGTAATAGGTAAATATGACATTCTCTGGGATTTTGTAAATACCTAGCAACCCCCCCTCCAATAAGTACCAAACCTCTTTTGAAGAAATGCACAATGTGAGAGATTAATATTTTATTTGTAAACATGCAGTTGAGAAAAGTTAACCACATTACATTGTGTTTTGTAGTTTCTTTTACTCAAGTTAATTATTCAAATGAAATATGTACACATAAAGTTAAATGATACCTGGAACGTTCTATGCATAGGAAAGAAATCATCCACATATGAAATTAGAGTATATCGGATTTTAAAAAGTCTCAAGAGAAGAAACTTTCTAAAAGATTACTTCCTATTAAATACTCAAATTTTCAAAATATTTTTTGAAGAGAAAGAATTTGCTTATTTTAAGACTAGACTACAATCCTAAATATATTCTCTTAAGGCTCGACTGCAAGCAATTGGAGCTATTACAAAATAAAAGTAATTCAGATGTAATTGTAAGTATTTAGTTCCTTGTTTGAGGAAACAAGTGTGTATTATCAATCATAAGCATGAAAGTCAATTTTGAATGAAAATAGTAGACTTACATTCATTTTATCTCCCTTTTATGAAATCTAATAGAGCTGGGCACGTTTTGAAAATAACACAGCAAAGATATTTTGGTAGACAGAGGAGCATAAGCATAGCATTGCTCTAGAACAGCTAAATTATTTTTCAGTCTCCTATGGAAACCTGAAAAAAAGTTTGCTGCTTGAAAGAGATATCACTTGTACCAAGTCATTTTTTTTAAATATAAAGATCCAACACATCTTTCTTAAGATCTCATGTTATATTCAATAAACAAAGACCTACTTCTACATCAAATACTATAGAATGGAGTTTAGGAAACATGAAAGCATATTGTAAGAATAGGAGCACAACATGGATTATTATTTTCAGTATCAATGCCAAGTTTCTTAGAACATCATAAAGATGCTCTACTTCTGAACTGATATTCACCACTGCTTTAAGAGTCATGTAAATTGACTCATTAAAGCAGCTGCATCTTTTTTTAAGCTCACCTATAAACTTGAAAAAATGAATAGTGGCATAATTAATAGTAGTGGAAGAGCCTTTTCTGAAATCTGAAATTGGTTTATCATGTACAGGCTATGGCTATGCAAACTTCGAAAACATTTCAGAAGGAATGTTCATAAGTACTGCTACTATTAATTACTGCCACCATTCCCTTTTTCAAGCTCATAGGTGAGCCTTTAAAAAGATGCAGCTGCTTTAATGAGTCAGCTTACATGGTGTCTTTTTCAGACTTTCAGAAATCTGAAAGTTTTAAGCTGAAACAGAAAGAATTGTATTTTTACTCACACAAGCTCTGAAGTATTTCTTCCAAGCTGTTTTGGCATGCATGATTAATATCGATACAGAATCTATACCTACATAGAATCTTCACATGTTTTAGGCAGTGCTCTTCAAACATTTTGGACAATAACTTCTATAACCTCTGATTAGTCATGGTAATTGTTGTCCAAAATGTTGGCATTTACTTGAGTCCTTATCCTAACTCTAATGCTGTGGTTAAATGGTTACTTCCAACATAGGAATATATTCTGCCTAAGCATCTGTCAGGGTTCCCAGTAATATGCCCATAGTCAGCATGTTGCTAGCATCCTTTTTAAAAATAAACAATCGAAAAAGACTTGAATATTTAGATGTGAAGATATATTTCCTGTTCAAGCACAAATACTAAAATACTGGAATAAATGTCATTCATTCTATATATTGTATTGTAAATAGACAGGAGATAACTAGTTGTGTGTATAAATAACAATTCAGCTAGAATATTTTGCTGCGTTAGTATCTTTTAATTTTTTTTACTTATATTGCGAGAATTAAAACGGTAATACCTAAAAATGGCAAGTACAACCAGCCAATGAAAATCTTGCCCTGTTTTCATATGTGTTGCCTGCATTGCACACAGGTAGAAAAGGGGAGGGCTTTGATTGCCTACTTCAGGGGTGTCAAACTGGCGGCCCTCGGGCCGGATGCATCATGCGCAGGCCACGCCCAGCCCAGCTTGTAAATGGGGGGAAAGTTGCAAAATGTCATGTGACGGCAATGTGATGCAGCGAGTTTGACACCCTTGGCCTAGTTGTACCTCTTCCCCATTTTGAAGCAGTAGCTGTTACTGTGAATGTTCCTGATGCTTGACAGACTTTATTTCATTTCAATAATAGCAGGAATTAAATATTTAAAATCTCAAATTAATTCACACTGTAATAGAACTATGACAAAGACTAGCAACTAGAGCTAAATCTGCCCTCTTTGCCTTTTCCCAGTTATCAAATAATGAGAAATCAGTTGACAGTGGGAGATGCTGCCTGTGACAATTATAGAACTAATCGGTGACTAATTGTTTCTACGGTATTATTTTGCTAATCTGCCATCATCCAGTTTTTTCCCCTGCATGCACAGTGTAGCTCTATTGTTGTACAGATCAAATCCTAAGTGTATTTTTTCTGTTGCACAGCAAGGGGACATATCTTACTGTTCTGGATCAATAGGAAATAGAGAAATGTAGTCATAAATACTCTTTTCAGTTTATAACACCTCTGGGATGAAGGATGCTAAACACATAATTGACATAGCATGCTATCATTTATTCCAACATGTTAAAAAAAGAGATACATAATTATGCAAATTTATTTAATGTCTTTTTTTATTTCATGCACTGAACTGAAATAGTAGAATGATGGCTTATTATCAAAATAATCTGATGCTCTATACAATTAAAAAGTATTTGTACAGTTCAGAGTTCAAAGAATTATAATCTAAAAGTATTTTGGTTCTCAGGGTTGTGAACAGCAGTTAGAAAACAGGATGATGAAATATGAGCAATGAGTTAGTAAATTTAAATAGTAATTTTGTGGGAACATTTTCAAGCAGCCAAAAGTATAGTTGTCGTTCTCTGCTCTATATGGAGAGTTCTCTTCCTGCCCAAAATGAGTGCCAAATTTCTTGTTTTGTGGTTAATACTATCTGCAGCTGCTCTGGAATCTGCTAATGCAACTAATTACAAACTTTTAAAATTGTTTTACAATATATGAATATATTCAGATTGACTACATTTGCGGCACTTGCTTTTAATAAATGAATTAGCTTATCTGCTCTTGCTATCAATTTTAAAATACTGTACTTCAGGGATGTCAAACTAGCGGCCTGCGGGCTGGATGTTTTACATGCTGGCCACGCCTACCCTTGGTTTAGCGAAGGGGGGAAGTTGCGATATATCACGTGACAATGCTGTGTTGTCATGAGTTTGACATTCCTGCTGTACTTTGTGGCCATCTGCTAACAGTTCAACCAATCTTACTGCAATAGATTTCCCTTTCTCCTATTCAAGGACAGGAGTCAGAAAAAAATCATTCTACTCAGGCAAACAAAAGGTAGCCTTAGCCCTTAGAATGCTCCTTTTCAAGTTGAGAGTCAGAAGAGCGGAGTTATAAATGTCTTGTCCTACTTTGGAAGAGTCACTGAATATCTGAAGCCCTCTTCTTTGTAGAGATAAAAGAGAAAATAGGCAGGCATTATTCAACTGCACTGCACATGAACAATTAAAGACATTCTGGTTTCCAGTCTTCTAGCCAAATTAGTTCAAGGGCTTTGGACTGATCCAGTGGCCTTCTACTACTTCTTGTCTCCTTAGTTAGCACATTCAGAATAAATGGTGTCAAATAAATAACATAGAAATTGTCTTACATTTGCAGAACACATGCAGGAATAGAATTCAATATTAGGAAAATGGACTGTCACAATACTGAGCTCTGGATTATTAATTAATGGCTGGCTTGCTTCTGTTTCATTTTTGTGAGTGGCACAAGTTACAGTAAAAATTTGTCATTCCCTTTGAAAACAGGTATAAAGTGCTCCACAGAAGGTATAGAAAAATAGGATAGAAAAAGCTGTGACTGTTTCCTAGTATGATTTGATTGCTTATTGTACCCTATGACTATTATTAAGTGTTGTACCTTATGATTCTTGACTCTTGACGAATGTATCCTTTCTTTTATGTGCACTGACAAATTCCTTGTGTGTCCAATCACACTTGGCCAATAAAGAATTCTATTCTATTCTTCTGGTAAATTTTAAATATAGCAATAATAATAATAAAAGAAGAGGAATTAGCTCTCTCCATTCTCAACATATCTGCCAAAGCTTTTAAGTACAAAAACAACAATCTACCTATGAAAATTCAAAACATAATTGTGTACAAATGTGTTCTATAATATTCCAGTAAGGAAATTTTACTATTACTTCCATTAAGATTTGCCTTCTTTTTTAAATTATTATTATATATCATGCAATGTTTTTCTCTCTTGGAATACTTCCTTCTAATTCTACTGAGAGTCGCTGACATCTCATCCACAAATAGATTGTTCATTGCTACAGGGCAATCAATATTCCCAATGAACTTTTCAAAAAATAGGAAAGGCTAATCATCCTGTCACAATATAACTTGTAGTTTGCAACATTCTTTACCACTTGAGTGAAGATTCATGATTCACTTCTGGATAAGTGACAAGAAGCAGCAAATGGCAGAAGGGTATTATTCAAACAATGCACATTTTCAGAAAACCACGGGTTCAAATTAAAAGATGGCTCTCAAGTAGGTTATGAATTTGAATAAATCTCTCCATTTCCTCTTGTTTAAGGAAAGTAATCATAACTCGGGCTCAGGCTTTAAATTTACAAAATTCTGTCTTGTTAGTGGTGAATCGGTAGTCACCCTCAGTATTTTTTCAACTTTCATCACTTAATTCTATCTGCATCATCCGTCTTCAGCAAGGACTCACCTGCTTGTTCAGGATCACCCCCTTGATCAAAAGTGACGTTTTCTGAGTCCATGCTTACCACATTGCTAGCCTCAGTTTCTTTTACTTCTAAGGGAACTAGCAGAGGGGGTGACTCAATGTTTAAAGATTCTGTATGCAACATGCTTTCTTGAGTTTCAACAGAACAGCTCAAGAAGGGTGATATCTCTGTTTCCCTCAGGACAGATTGCAGAAGGGACAATTCTGCTTCCTGAGAATCTGCTTTAATACATTGTCCCATTTGGGAATGATCTTCCTTTGGAAAAGAATGATGAGAAGAAAATCCTTCTCTTATCTGGTTAGGTTGTTCACCTTCAGCAGGCTCTGTTTGTGACTTTTGTTCTTCAGATACAACATTATGAGATGAAGGGCCTATTTTACTCTGGTCAGATTGTCCGCTTTCAGTAGATGGCTCTGTTTGAGACTGGTCGTAGGTACGATCATTCTTTTCATCTGGATGTGCAATGTTTGGCTCTATGTTCAACTCTTCCCTTGAGATATCACTAGGACTCTGTTCTTCAGACTTCTCAGAAGCATCCTGATGAATTATGCTGCTTGTTTCCCCAGAGCTACTTACAATATTTGTATCATCTGCTTTCACAATGGGAGAAAAGGGCTTCTGCAAATCACCTGCTTGATAATCCTCTTTGCTCTTTTCTTCTGCTTCTTCCTTTGAGTTTGATATTCCACACTCCAGTAAATCATGTTCTTTGTTCACAGACTGTTCATATTCTTTCAATTCAACAGACAGGGTCAACAAATTTCTAATTTCATTCATATCATCATGAACTGGATGCTCTTCTTCTGCTGTTCCTTTATTTTGTTCCATTGTGATTTCACTGACATTTGTGATTGGAAGGGCTCCCTCTACAACAGTAACTATTTTTGGACAAGATTCACTGCCACCGAAATCTGAAATTATTATCCCCTCTTCTTTTGTCTCCCTAGCTTCATCACATTCTTCTTCTTGATGGAGTTTTTCTGTTAAGAAAACTTCATTAATTCCAAGGCCAGCATCTGATTCGTCCATCAAATTGGGGGCTGGCACTCTAGCTGGGCTAGTCTGTGCTGATTCTACAGGAGTTTTTAGGTCACTCAAACTGGATACGCTTTCAGAAGGCAGGTTTATTTCCTCATAAAGGTTATGTTTCTTCAGATGGACTGCTTCTTTTATCACTAAGCAGGAGATGGACACAAACAAACAGAGAAAAGATATTCAGCCATATAATAAGAGCAGAGAAACATGCTGAGAACAAGGCAATATTATCTTGGAAGAACTAAATGGAGGGAAGTGTCTCTTCTCAAATCATCCATAAAATCAATAAAGCACCTTCCTCAATCCTGTACCCCCAGATGTATTAATCTTCAACTCTGACAGTGCTCAGTGAAGGTATAGATAATATATTTTGATTGTTCAACCCTGTTTTATATTTTGATTGTTCAACCAGGGTTTATTGGTTTATTTTTTTAAATTTTTTAAAAATTCATATTTATATGCCGCCCTTCTCTGGAGACTCAGGGCGGCTTACAATTTTGGAGCACAACCCAATGCGCTCAGCAATAGCCTTCCTTCCATTGTATATGCCTGCTTATTACTAAGCGGCATTTTTACAAAATCAGCTTATTACCCCCAACAATCTTGGGTCCTCAATTTACCTACCCCGGGAGGATGGAAGGCTGAGTCAACCTTGAGCCTGGTGGGATTCGAGCCTGCACTAATTGCAGGCAGCTGGAACTAAGTGCTAGGCGTTTAACAGCCTGCACCACCAAGGCTCTTTTAATTGGAACAATTAAATTTTTATTGGAACAATCCAAAAACTGCTGAATGAAAAAGGTCAAGGTAAAAACTTAAAACTCCTTGAAATAATCAGTTCATTTTTATGCTTGCCAAGACAGATTGATATGAATCTCACAAGAAGCAAAGTTACCTTTTAGGGATTCATCAAGCAATGTCTGAAACAGAATCTCTTCATAGACATTTTCAACTTGTATCACACTGTTATATTCAGCAAAGATGTACTGTTCATACTCTTGAAGCATCTACAGAACAAGATATTATTTAAAGTAATAAGGCTAATTAGAAAACAACACATTTACAGAAAAATATAATAAAGTCTAATACAAGTGAGGTTTATTAGAATATCTGAGAGTGAAGGTGTCTTAATCTATTTCTGCAATGAGATGAATTTCACTGGGAACTGCCAGAGGTAAGCACAGTGGGCTCTTCAGACACTGGAAAGAGGATGTGGTTGGCAAAAGTACAGAATATCTGCACATTCTTCATTTACTAGGAAAATAGATAGATTTCTTAATTCTTTTGCTGATCACTCTTTGATGCACCAGGAATATGGCTATCAGTTTTCTAAATTGGTAAAAAATTATCTGAACTGATTAAAAAACATGCAGCCTTTTGCAAACTGCCCTCCTCTTTCTCAAGCTCTGAGAACGCATTGCAAAAAGATGCCACAAATACTATGTACATGTTTATGTCTTTCCAGCTATTTTTAAAATATCTCACTCTTATGTATATCTCTTTCATTAACAGAATGTCCATAAGAAGAACTGCATGAATTAGTTTTTCAAGTAAACATAACACATACTTTATACACACGATCATATAAGTTCTAACTCATTTTTATAGGTATAATATGCAAGGGGTTCTTTGCTACATCTTATCGTTTTGCCCAAAGTAACTTTAATTATCTTTTAATATTGCAGAAAAATACAGATCCTTCCCAAGGTCTCCTTCAATCCTTATATTTTATGATTTGTTCTAACATGAGGAACTATCCATATTCTGCCCCCAATATATTCCTCTGGCTTTCAAAAAAAAAGAAAAGACTAGCTTTTTTACAACAACTTTGGAGTTTTAGGAAGATAGATAGGTTTAAGAAAAACTTGTCATATGTAATCTAAAGCAGTGAAAATCGGCAGGATTTAAGTTAAGCATAAATCCTACATGTTTCAATGGCTTGGCCCTAAGAATAACTAAGGCTGATTCCAACTCTCTGTTGCTGTCTTGTCTCTATAATTTCATTTCCACATTCTTTAAAACTAAAGAACCATTGTCTGCTGACATTATTAGCATTTTAGTTTTGATTTGCAAATCCTTTTGAGTCATCTATGTCAGTATATTAACCTACCGGTTTATATGCTGAAGCCAATGTCCGCTGCAGTGTGGGCAGAGTGATCTGGACCAAGATATCCTGAAATATTTTTTTCCGGATAGTACTACTGTCATAATCATATTGCTGCCAATTTTGTGGAAAAAGAATAATCAGGTGTGAGATTTTGGAGAGCCAAACACCTACTTCCCAACTTTCTCCCCTGCTAATGTACACTAAAATCAAGGCATAAAGCCAATAACTATCTCTATTCCTTCATATTTATCTGTAGGATTACAGCCAAACTCGATGTTACTTTTTTATATAAATATATCACTTTTTACTAAGGAAGTTTTCAACAGAATAAAAACAGTATTGCAATTTGAAAATAAGAAGACTAAAGAAAAATAAGTAAAGAAGTAATGAGAGAAGATGAAAAGAAAGATAAGGAAAAAAAGGAAAAGCTTACAAAGATCTTAAGAAGATAGGAAGTCACTTCTTTGTAGCAAATTTATTTATTTGTTAATTTCATTTATTCTCAATATTAGATCCAACTAGGTATATGGCATTGTATCAACAATAAAACACACACATGCCTTTTATGTTATCTTTCTAAAATATGGCTCTATGGGTGTCTGGGTTACAGTTTCAGAATCCCCAGCACATCTAAATACATCAGGTTGGGGAACTGTCAGCCCTACAAGGTAGAACCAGAGCAGGCAATAACTCAGTGGAAGATTCACAGTTACTTTTACTCAGATTGGCTATAGTAACATAACACTGAAAGTTTGGTTATGCTCCCTCTATTGTTTCTTTTATAACTATATGATTTAGGGAAGTCTCTGAAATGTTTGCACACTTTCTACAAATCCCAGGCTTAATCTTTGTTGTCTCACTTTCTCTCTTTCGTACCATAACATTTCCCCCATTTCTTCTTCAAATCCATCCTCTTTATCTACACATCAGTTCAAATTTCACTGATCTTGAAAAGCTTAGCAAGGATGGAAATGGCTAAGTACTTCAGTGGAAAGCCATTAGAAAATATCAGAATTATAGATTGGGAAGTTTTTTAAAAATGCAAAAAAGCAGTGAGAATCTATTTTGGTATTATTGCCAAGAACATTATGTGGACCTGTCTATTAAGCCTCCAAGAATCAAGTTTGATTCCAACAAGACTTTACCTTTTTATTTTATACAATGGCTTTCTAAAAAGCTGATTTCTATTTAGTGACTTTGATTTGCTCTGAAACTCATATCCAAAGTTCTGTATTTGATCCAATCTCTACCAGGACACTTTATAATTTAATCTTATCAACAAATATGAAAGGGAATTGGAAAATAGTCATCTGACCTTGCATAGTGTAGCATAGGATGCAAATTCAAAGACATACATATATACATTTTGCTGCTCACTTTATTGTCAATTCGCTCTCTTTTTTTGGCAAAAGTCACCTTAGGCCCATGTTGCACACATATATATGATAGTATATGTCCATTCACAATTGAATTAGAAGTCAGTCTTCTAATTATGCAGAAGGTCAACTTCAGATATATTAGCTAATGCAACTCAGGCCCCATATAGAAATACATTTGTAATGCATATTTTGCTACCATGAACAAACTCAAGTTTTCCTTTCCTTCAGTAAGTCCTTAATGATTTCAAAATGTTAGCTGTTTTACTTATTATCTCTCTCAATTTCCAAATTTCAGTTTTTGACTTCTTCTCCTTTAGGTGTACCATTAAATTTATTTTTCCATAAAAGCAGCTCTGCTCAAACACACCTTTACTGTGTTTTCAATATATTATCATGGTCACCATTATCTCTTATCAACACAATACAGACATGCTATTAAAATATGTGATATTTTGCATCTAGACAATTCAAATAATTATCTGTACTTTTCATTAATAGAAATATAAAGAAAATACCTTATTTGGCATTTGGATTTTATAATGAACATTATAACCCAACATTCCTACTTTGAGAACAAGCAAAAGAAATAAATACTTCACCTTAAGGACACGAAGTTTGACTTTTTCAATGGCTGTTGCCATTTTAGTTATGTCCTTGGAGTGATTTAAACCCAGTAGTTGCTCAAATGTGTATACTGCATTTTCCAGAATCTAAAAACAGATTTAAAAAATAGTTGCCTTATTTATTTTCTTGCACAGGTCCATCTGCCACTCACATCTGTCTCTTTGTCAACATCTAGTTACTTTATTTGTAGATAGAAATATTTATTTACAAGGCATGTTGGCAATGTTTTTTCTTCTTATTGCAAATACCTTTGACTTTATGAATTATTCCATGAATTGGTTTGTATACAAAGTCATCATGCAGGGTTTTTTGTTTATTGATAGTACATTATATGAACCCATGTATTAGAGCTTTTAAATCATGCTCAATAAACTGTGGTTTAGCATAATCCACAAACCATTTATGTTTATATCATCAGAACCTTGCCAGATGGGAGTGAATCTACCTTCATGACCATGTGATTCAGAGATTTGATTTAAGGGGTCTTGGTTACATCTCTAAAAGGAATTCTAACTTGCATTTGGGGTCCCAAATCATTAGAAATCAAGAAAGGGGTGACCAAGTATTGGTTGGCAAGTAATCCAAAGCTATAGTAAACTCCTCAGAAAATCGGCCTGCATATTGCTGATGGTCAAAGTATACATGAATCCTATCATACCTCCTGCATTACATTATGTGTCCTCTGGATAACCAAGTCAATGTTGTGGAATTTGAAGCGGGTCTTGAGGTCCTGGAGTTGCTCTTGAAGAAAATTGACTTTTAGATAGCAAGGCTCCATTTTGACAGAGTTGTTTGGCAGGTTCATCAGGTGATTCACATTCTGTCAGAAACACAGATTGGGAAGGAAGTAGATTTTCCAGTAATGGTACATTTACTATCCATTAAAAATTAGAAGGTTGTGTAACCCGGTAGTTACACAATTGCAGCAGCCCTTGGTATGGTAAAGGAGAAAGATTTCTGGAGTTCTGCTGGTATTCCTCAGTAAAAAGGAATGATTAAGCTATCATGGAAGGAAAGGGAAAGGAAAGAAGGCAATTCCTGAACTGTATCCTCATGTTACATGGTTGACTCGTGTCTTCTGCTCTGCTGCAGTTTATCTATATTACCTAAATCCATATTATCTATATCTAAAGATTATCTATATTTTTGTAGGCTGTATTGTACCATTTTTTCCCTTTCAAACATGTTGTTTCTGAGATTTTCAGGGGAATGATTGTCTAACAATAAACAAAAATATGACAAGTCCAGGTTATGGAATGTAGTTTACCAACTTTTATAATCCTGCTCTATACATTTCGGGTGAGACAGGTTCTTCTTATTTTTCATGTACAGATAGAAACTAAGAGATAGTTATTTGCCAAAGGCAAGAGTATGGGATCTCAGTCAGACTTAGAAACATCAGATCAAGATAAATCTATCATGCCACAGAGAAGAAGCTGAAGGCTGATGACCCTAAGTGACTTCCATTCATGCAGAAGGCAAACAATTTATCATCATGGTTTCCTTACCTCATTTAGTGTTGCAACATTATTTGTTGCTTGAAAGGTTTGGCTGATTGCGTTGACTTCCTTTTCAAACACCAGACAGACTTCGGTGAATCCAGAGCTCACTGGCCCCATGAGTTCCTCTAGTACAGAAGCTAAAAAGGGCTGAATACTTTCACTGCAACAGATCTGGATAGGTTCAGCTATGCTCCCTGAAGATTTAAGATAAACCTGAGTTGAACTATAAGAAGGAAGAAGACTTTAAACAAAAATTGCTATCTACACGTAGTCCTCTCTTACTGTCTGCGCATTCAGCAAACATTTGAATTTACAACAGCACTGAAAAAGTAAATTTAGAACCAGTCTCAGCAACTAGCATACATTTATAATGGTCAAAGTGTCCCGTGGTCATGTGGTCATCAATTCTGACTTCACTGCCGGTTTTCAACATTAGAATAATATAGTACAGTAGTATGTAAACCTCTGAAAAGCCTGTTAGCAAATATGTGATTACTTAGCAATAATGGTAACAGGTACATTGAAAAATTCCCTCCAGAGCTTCACAGAGCAAGCAAAGAGGTGGGAGAGAGTCAGATGGTTTCTAAATCAAATAAATACAGCTCATTAATTTCTTTTCACTGGGTGTGAAACTCAGAAAATTGATTTCTAGATCGCTGGTATTATCTGCTGTTGGGTCAATTCAATTTTCATAAGCTTTGCAAGGTTTAAAAGCCTGAATCAATCCCCCAAAACACACACATCAAACTTGTTATGAAAGCAAAAGATATTCTGGGCCATGTGGTGAATTATAGTTCAAAGGTAGTTTAATAGTTTCTATATTGCCCAAAAAGGAAATCTATCACCAGTTGGATTTTAAGACTGGGACTACTTATGTATGCATGTAGACATCATATTGTAGAAATGCAAAATGTATAAGTTGGTGCATTTTACGTACTAGCATACCACTTAATTGAAAAACATAATAGGGCTGTTTCACTGTTAGTGAATACAAGTACAGTATAAAACCACCAGCATAAATATGGTTAATGCAATGCTGCTGCCCTACTATGCAATTACATTTCAGAATTAAGAAAATACAAGATATTTTCTCCAGAAAGCTGAATGCATCTGGTCACTTAACAGATTCCTGATGCAGAATAATTTGCACCAGGATGAGCCCTGTTTGCATGTCATATTAAAATACAGTATTGGAAAAATGTAATAGTATCAGAATCTAACCAGTTCTATCATTAAGCAAGCTTTATTTATTTGAATTAGAAATAATTAATTTTTGATTAATTAATTGATTGAGTACGTGTCATTGTTTTCAACTCCCAGTGACCACACAGAGAGTTTTTCTCCATGGTGATCTATCCTTAACCTGTTCTTTCAGGCTTCCCAACAGTATGCTCTTTGCCACTGTGTCCATCTATAGCTTATATTCTTCTATTTCTTTCTATCTTTCCCAGATTAGAGACTTTTCCAGAATCTGGGTCTTTGCATAATGTGTCTGAAATATAATAGTTAAAGCCTGGTTATTTTTGCTCAAATGGACAAATTGAGTTGATTTGTTCAGTGGTCCTTTGGTTTGTTTTCTTGATTGTCCACAGTATTCTCAGGAGTCTTTTCCAATACAAAAGTTCAAAAGCATAACTCTTCTATCCTTCTTCTTTAAAGTCTAACTTCCATTTCCATAGAGCAGGGGTACCCAACCCCTGGTCCATGGACTGGCATCGATCCGCAACATACAAGCAACTGGGTCACACAAACAAGTGAAGCCCCATCCATGGGATGCAGTCAGCATACAAAACTCACAAAATTCAGCATACAAAAATCACCAAAAATCAATCACTTGAGGCCATTTCAAACGAAAGAAACCACTTGCCTTCCAACCCCACCTCACCAAGATTCCCTGGGTAAAGGACTCCCTAAGCGGAGATTTCCTGTCAGCTGAAAAGTCCTTCTCACAATCTTTCCCACTCTGTGGATCTCATATCAGCAACAATTAACCCTTTACTTGCTGACTCTCATTACCTCAAAACTTATAACTTTTCTATCTCATTACCTATATCAATGATTAGATAATCAATTTCTATAAAATAATTAATTTATCATTGGTTTAATTGATTTATTGTTTTAATTGATTAGTGTGATTAGAGTGTTTAGTGCAAATAGTGTGATTACTGTTTGGTGTAAAAAATCAGGATTCATGTAATTTAGTAAAATTAGTGATTTAGAGAATTTAATTGAACAGTGTTATTAGTGATTAATGTAATTAATTGATTAGACTGATTGTTGCTTAGCATAATTATTTGACTAGAGAGATTATTGTAATTGATTAACTGGTGTGATATTGGCTATATTGATTACCCAAAATCGTCCATTAAGCAATTTAATCAACATACTATCTCAACAAACCTACCATGTCAGTAAAAAAATCCAATCATCTCAAATGATCTAAGTGCTAGAGCCCACTGTAACTACATAGCCAAAAAGGCATTAAGAGTTGTTTACCTAATTCTACGTAGCTTTTTCTCTGGTAATATTACACTACTAACTAGAGCATACAAAACATTTGCTAGACCAATACTTGAATACAGCTCACCAGTCTGGAACCCACATTACGTATCTGATATTAACACAGTAGAGAAAGTCCAGAAATATTTCACAAGAAGAGTTCTCCACTCCTCTACTCATTGCAGAATACCTTATGCCACCAGACTTGAGGTTCTAGACCTAGAAAACCTAGAACTATGTTCTCTTCGGTCCGATCTAAGTATAGTATATAAAATCATACATTGCAATGTCCTACCTGTCAATGAATACTTCAGCTTCAACCATAACAATACAAGACCACACAACAGATACAAACTCGTGGTTAACCGCACCAAACTTGTTTGCAGGAATACGACTTCAGCAACAGAGTGGTCAATGTCCGGAATACTCTATCTGACTCTGTGGTTTCTTCCCCCAGCCCCAAAAACTTTAACCTTAGACTGTCTACTATTGACCTCACCCCTTTCCTAAGAGGTCTATAGGGGGCATGCATAAGCACACCAAAGTGCCTACCATCCCTGTCCTATTGTTTCTTTTATTTTCTTATATGTATCCATGTATTTATAACTATGTTTATACTTATACCTATTATCTTGTAAGCAATTGACTAATCAAATAAACAAACAAACAAACAAACAAACCACGCCCCCTCTGGTCTGTGGAAAAACCTCTCTCCCTGGAACCAGTCTCTGGTGCCCAAAATGTTAGGGCTGCTGCCATAGAGTATCACAGGGAGTATCATAGATTCTGATTTTTACAATATAGACAAGTTTTTCTCAACCTTGGCAGCTCTCAGATGTGTGGACTCCAACTCCCAGAATTTCCCAAGTAGCCTGAGGGTTGGAATTCACCCAAATAAAAATTACAAGGTTGAAAACACTGGTATAGACACATCACAGTGTAATTTTCCATGACTGCCCCACCAAGTGTTAGTCTGTGGTATATTTCTTGACCATATTGTAATACTGATATCATTAAAACAGCTATAAATGTTGGGTTTCAGTCATTGTGGACATACTCCATAGTAGGCAACTAAAAAACTTTTTAATATTACTACAATATAATAATTAATTATTTCTAACTCAAGTTAATAAAGTTTCCTCAGTGATGGAACTGATTTGCAGATTCTGTTACTATGAGATTTTCCAATATTCTGGCAAGACATGCAACCCACTTTATGCTTTTTAAAGAAAAAAAAGCTGTAATTGCTCAATAAGGCTAGTCCTGATAAATGTGCACTGAACTGCAGACCAAAACTGGAAGTGCTATTGATCATCTTCATTTGTACTATACTGTTTATTTTATTTTATTTGCTACTTAACAAAATAGAATTACATCATCTACACCAGGGGTCTCCAACCCTGGCAACCTTAAGCCTGGGGGACTTCAACTCTCAGAATTCACCAGCCAGCTTTGCTGGCTGGGGAATTCTAGGAGTTAAAGTCCACCAGGCTTAAAGTCACCAAGGTTGGAGATCCCTGATCTACACTATTAACCATGCATTTGTTGCATCCACTTAAACAGGGATTTCCAAATGTTCTTTCCATCTCAAAAGAAATAACATTGCAGTGGGAACGTATTATGAAATGTTTAGGCCCATGCCATATAAAAGTAGATATCCTCAAAAGGGGCAAACATAAAAAAAGTCTGAATTTTCTTTTAGCTATATGCAAATTAGAATTGTCAACTTATACTGTGATTAATAGATGTAAAAAGGAAAAATACAAAAGGCTGATTGTGTGACATTCAACTTACCTTTTATTTTTGTAGCCAGAAAGTCTTTCGAAGTGACAATCTGGTCTATATTTGAACGAATAGTTCCCTCTAGTCCTAGAGTGACCTCTTTGCATTCTTCTTTTAGAGCATGTAAACCATCTGATACCTGATCATGTACCAAATGGTATGTTTCTTCTAGAATCTATAACAAAAAGCATGAATGAAATTATTTGCCAGCCATGCAAACCAGCTCCAAACCAGCTTCATGAATTAACCATGAAGTTAATGAATGCTCTTGTAATTAAAATATAACTTTTATATAAGTAGAGAGTCACATATGTTATTAATACAGGTAGGCTTTGACTTTTGACTATAATTGAGCCCAACATTTCTGTTGCTAAACAAGACATTTGTTAAGTGAATTTTGCCCATTTTACAATCTTTTGTATCACAGATACTAAGTGAATAATTGCAGTGGTTAAGTTAGAATAGAATAGAATACTTTATTGGCCAAGTGTGATTGGACACATAAGGAATTTGTCTTGGTGTAAATACTCTCAGTATACAGAAAAGATACAATCATTCTCGTACAACACTTAATGATAGTAGCAATCAATCATACAGGAAACAGTCAATATAGATGCTAAGTATACAAGTGACAAAGTTACAGTCATACAGTTACAAGTGGGAGCGGGTGGGTGATAAGGGGTGATGACAAGATTTAACAGTAAGAGTAGTGCAGACTTTGTAATAGTTGAACAGGTTTGAGGGAATTATTTGTTTAGCAGAGTGATGGCGGGACTGTTCTTGTGTCTAGTTGTTCTGGTGAAAAACTGTTCTTGTGTCTAGTTGTTCTGGTGTGCAATGCTCTATGGCGTTGTTTTGAGGGAAGGAGATGAAACAGTTTATGTCCAGGATGTGAGGGGTCTGTAAATATTTTCACAACCCTCTTTTTGACACGTGCAGTATACAGGTCCTCGATCGAAGGCAGGTTGGTAATAATTGTTTTTGCTGCAGTCCTAATTACTTTCTGAAGTCTGTGTCTGTGCTGTTGGGTTGCAGAACCAAACTAGACAGTTATAGAGGTGCAGGTGACAGACTCAATGATTCCTCTATTGAACTGTATCAGCAGCTCCTTGGGCAGTTTGAGCTTCCTGAGTGGGCGCAGAAAGAACATTCTTTGTTGTGCTTTTTTGATGACATTTTTGATGTTAGGTGTCCATTTTAGGTCATGTGATATAGTAGAACCAAGAAATTTGAAGGTCTCTACTGTTGATACGGTGTTGTCTAGTATTGTAAGAGGTGGTAGTATGGGAGGGTTTCTTCTAAAGTCTACCACCATTTCTACGGTTTTGAGTGTGTTCAGTTCCAGATTGTTCCGGTTATACCACGAGGCAAGTTGTATAACCTCCTGTCTGTATGCGGATTCATCGCTGTCTCGAATGAGATCAATCACTGTTGTGTCATCAGCAAACTTCAGTATTTTAACAGATGGATCGTTTGAGATGTAGTCATTGGTATATAGGGAGAAAAGAAGTGGAGAAAGCACACAGTCTTGGGGGGCCGCTGTGCTGATTGTTCAGGTATCGGATGTGGTTCTGCCTAGCTTCACCTGCTGCTTCCTGTCTGTTAGGAAGCTTATGATCCACTTAAAGTGTGTTCAGGTACCGCTAGTTGGTTTAATTTACTTAGAAGAGTGTCTGGAATGATGGTATTGAATGCTGAACTGAAGTCTACAAAGAGGACCCTTGCGTTGTAGGATGTAATGCAGAGCCATGTTAACAGCATCATCTGTTGATCTATTTGCTCAGTATGCAAACTGCATGGGATCTAACAGCGGATCCGTGATGGTTTTCAGGTGGGACAGCACAAGCCTTTCAAAGATTTTCATAACTACAGATGTTAGAGCAACCGGTCTGTAGTCATTCAGTTCCTTGATGGAGGGCTTCTTGGGCACTGGGATGATAGTAGAGCGTTTGAAGCAGAAAGGAACATAGCACATCTCTAGTGATCTATTGAAGATTTGGGTGAAGATGGGGGCCAATTGGTCAGCACAGACTTTTAAGCAAGAAGGAGTTATCTTGTCTGGCCCTGGTGCTTTTCCTGGCTGTTGTCTATGTAATAGATCTTGCACTTCTTTTTCTGTGATCACCAGAGGTTGTGAACCCAATGGATTGGGGCAGTTGTAGGAGGCTTGGCTGTTGTTGGTGTGTTTGAGATGTGGGTTGTGGAGATTAGGTGCTGTTGTTGCTGCCAGGCTGCTATGTTTTTAAGAGTTTTCCACATGTTTGCTGGTTCATTTGTTGAGAACTGATTCCTTAACTTTTCAGAGTAGCTTCTTTTTGCAGCTCTGATCTCTCTAGTTAGTATGTTTCTGGCCTGATTGTATAGCATTCTGTCACCTTTTCTGTAGGCTTCCTCTTTGGAACGACGTAGCTGCTTAAGTTTAGCTGTGAACCAAGGTTTATTGTTACTATATATTTGCAGGTTCCTTGCTGGTACACATAAGTCTTCGCAGAAGCTGACATATGATGTTACAGTATCTGTGAGCTCATCTAGGTCTGCAGAGGTATCTTCAAAAGCATTCCAATCAGTGCAATCAAGGCAGGCCTGGAGTTTCAGCTTTGCCTCATCCGACCAAGTCCTCACTGATTTAATTGTTGGTTTCATGGTTTTAAGTCTTTGTCTGTAGGCAGGTACAAGGTGAATCATGCAGTGGTCAGAGTGCCCCACAGCTGCTCATGGTAAAGACCTATAAGCATCTTTTACTGTTGTGTAGCAGTGGTCTAAAGTATTTTTGCCTCTGGTGGGACAATTTAAATGTTGGAAATATTTTGGGAGCTCTTTCCTTAAATTTGCTTGGTTGAAATCTCCTAAAATGATGGGAAGGGAATCTGGGTGTTTGGCTTCAGCCTCCATAATTTGATCAGCAAGAGTTCATAATGCCTTGTTTACACAGGCTTGTGGAGGAGCAGTTATTAGTGAATCTGGCTTTCCCATTGACTTTGCCTGTCAGAAGGTCACAAAAGGTAATCATATGAACCCCCAGACACTGCAATCATCATAAATATGAGTCAATTGCCTAGCATCTGAATTTTGATCATGTGACCATGGGGATGCTGCAACAGTTGTAAGTCATAACAGTCATAAGTCAATTTTTTTCAGTTCTGTTGTAACTTTTTTTTTTGAAAAAAGTTTTATTGTTTTACAACAAACATACACAAAGGAAAACATATAATATGCCGGTAACTCAAAACTCCTTCTACATCTTTTCCATTCTCATCTATAGATTGTTTTTATATACTCTCATATATAACATATTGCATATTTTTAAATTAATGTATCTTATATCCCTTCATACTATTTCAAGGTTATTCCCGGCGAACAAACACATACTAAACAAATATACTGAACACTAAAAACAAAGAAGTCTTTTTTTGAGAACAGTGTGCTACTGAACCCTCCCTTCTCTTTGCGACTAGATTTCAGTTATACACTTTCACTCATTTTTTATATTCTATCTCATTTATCATAACCATTTGTACTATTTCCCTTTATTTCCCCCCCCGACGTATTTCCAAACAATTATTAAAACACTTTTGTCTCTCATGTTTACGATATCATTCTTCTTAAAAAGCATCTTTTGCCCTTAATTGTTACATCTGAGGGTAGCACCCCATCTTTTTTACCAAATATTGTTTAGAACAGTCTCCTTCCAGATCATTATCTCTATTAAGCCTTTATAATGAAAAACAATGAGATTGTAAATATATATAACCATTATAACAATTATAACAAAGGTGATTCTTTCTATTCAAATTTAATTCTATTCAAAATATTTCCATTTTAATCCCATATTAAATCCCTACATATAGAAAAAAGGCAAAACAAGAAAGAAGCTCTAAATTTCATTTCTAATATAATCATATATCTCAGATACTCTTACGAATTCCTTTAAGTCACCCTAATCTAATTAGATTAACCATTATCTCGATATCCCCCTAAATAGATAAATTCTTTATACTTAGTATATTTCTCTTGCTTCTGTATATCTTGCTTCCATTTACAGCTTTCTTTTGTACCCCACCCCCCTTTCTTCTCCCTTCCCTTTCTATTCTTTCTATTCCCCTTCCTACCTGGCTTCCCCTTCTGAAGTCCTATCCTTTGGCTCCTTATAACATTGGAATCAAGCTTTTTTTAAAATGTTAGTTCAAGTTTTAAATTCTTAGCTCTCTTCCCTCTTTTCCCCTTTTTCTCCTTATGCTTTTTCTTTGTCCATTTCTGCGCACTCAATAATTTTCTTTGTAAGTTCCGCTTCTGTTGGAGTTTCAGTGCTTTTCCAATTTTGTGCAAAGGCCATCCTTGCTGCTGTAATAATATGAATCATTAAGTAAAGGATTTCCTTCGGATAGGTCTTATTGGTGATTCCCAGTAAAAAAAATTCTGGTTTAAAATTAATCTCTACATCACAAATTTCTCGTAAGCATTTATGTATTTCTTTCCAATATTCCTGGGCCTTTCCACAACTCCACCATATGTGATAATATGTACCTCTTTCCTTATTACACTTCCAACAAAGAGAGGAAAATTTATTATTCATTTTAGATAGTCTTGTTGGTGTTATATGCCATCTATAAAATAATTTATACAAATTTTCTTTAAATGGAATTGCAAGGGTTATTTTTTTGTTTCTAGTCCAAATATTTTGCCAATCGTTCAAAACTATGTTATGACCAAAATCTCTCATCCAGCGTATCATTGTTTCTTTGACAGTTTCTTCTTCCAATTTAGTTTGTAATAATACTTGGTATATTTTTTTAATCATTTTTACATCTGGTCCTAACAAAATTTCATCTAATTCCGTCCTAGTTTTACTAATACCCAATTCCTTTTTGTCTTCTGCATGTTTAGCTTGGAGTTGTAGATAGGCCCACCATTCCAATTCTATTCCCTGTTCATTCAACCGCTGTCTAGTTTGCAAATCTCCTTTTTCGTCTAACAGTTCTTCATAAGTAATAATTTTATCGTATCTTAGCAGATGTGGATGCATCAAAGCTTCTAGTGTTGATATCCAGATTGGTATTTGAATATACATTTGTTTCTTAATTTTGAACCAGGTGTGTAGAAGTGTCTGTCTTACTTTGTGTTTCAAAACGTAGCTGTGTCCCTTTAAGCTATCTTGTCTAAGAAAAAGTGCCATCCTGTCTGGAGGTTATAGCCTTCTAATGTTAATATCCTTGTATTTGTGTGGTTTATCCAGTCTTTTATCCAAGTCATGATTGCAGCACTATAATACAGCTCCCAATCTGGTAGGCCAAATCCCCTCTTTCAGTTGCATCTTGTAGTAATTTTAGTTTTATCCTTGGTCTTTTTTTGCCAAATAAAATTTGATATTAATCTATTTAATTCATCAAAGAAGGATTTTTTAATTTTATGGGAGCGTTTTGAAAGAGAAATAGAATTTTGGTAAAATATTCATTTTAATCGTGGCTATCCTGCCCATAAGGGATAATTTTAAGTTGTTCCATCTTATTAGATCTTCCCTTATTTGTTTAATAAGTGGGTCATAGTTGTCTTTTTCAGTGTGCTATATCTGGGGATATAATGATTCCTAAATATTTAATTTTTTCAACAATTTCAATGCCCATTGTTGAGGTCAGTAATTCTTTCTGTTTACTTGTCATATTTTTAGTAATCATTTTTGTTTTCTTTTTATTTATTTTTAATCCTGCTACTAAACCAAATTCATCCAATTTTTGTAAAAGTTTAGGTCCTGAAGATTGTGGTTCTTCTAAAATAAAAAGAAGGTCATCTGCAAATGCCTGTAATTTAAATTCTTCCCTTTTTACTTTTAGTCCTTTTACATCATTATCTTTTTTAATTGTCCTAATTAAAGCCTCTAATGTCATAATGAACAACATGCTTTTTCTTAATTACACCAGCCATTTTTGGATCCTTTAAGATGGCATCCTCTTCTTTGTTCCGCCCTTCTTGCTCAGCCAACATTTCCTGTTGTTTTATATATTTCAGGACCTCCATTTTTACCCATTGTAACTCTTCTTTAATTTGTATAAGTAGCATTTTAACTTCTCCCACAGGTGATGACATTCTTGAAAGAGGCTTTCCTTTAAACAACCCCCAATTAGTTTTAATCCACTTAAAGTCCTCTATGTGAAAAGCCCAAGTCCTCTAAATGTCCAAGGTTATCTTTTACTTCTTTGCTCCTTTCGCTTCTCCGGGGGTGCAACAGTTTCAATTGTGATGTATCTTTTTCCAAATGGTGTTACAAATCTACTCTTAATCCTTTTAAGTCCGGGTGGTATCCTCAGTTCCAGACAACACCCTACTTTCACTTTTTCTTTTCCCCTTCCTCTGTCTGCTTCCTTTCTTTTTCTTTATATACAAAGTTCTTTAAAGTTCCAAAAATTCTTCTTCACTTGGCATTTTATTTTCAGCTTATAAAAAGACTATTAATCTTAATGTCCAAGCAAGTTAATAACTTTGTCTTTTTCTCTTATCTTTCCAAGCTGTCTGCATCAAAAGAGGAAGAGATAGAAAGTCTGTCTTTTCACATTCTAGCGCCACTTCTTTAAAAATCTTTCTTTTTAGAACAAAAGTTACTATTCACCTTAGGGCACTTCAAACAGATGTTTTCCAAGTCCAGCCCGGTCCGCTACACTTTCTCCCAGCAACTTCCTCCTGCACGTTCTTGTCCGCTTGAGGACTTCTTCAGGGTGGCCATTTCTGACCACCACTTTGCCGCCTTCGGGGAAGGGAAAAATTGACTGGGGGGGAGAGATGCGGATCTCCTCCGCCCAACCAACAGCTCACCCTTCTTCACCACCTCTACGGGGTGGTTTTAACCCCAGAGCCAGCCAGCTCGGGGTCTTCCAGCAGTAAGCACGGACCGAAACCGTGCACAATTGCGGATTTCGCGTCTGTCCTCGAAGCCGCTCAAACCGGATATCCAGTTCTGTTATAACTTTGAATGGTCACTAAATGAACTTTTGTAAGTTGAGGACTACCTGTAATTTTTGTCTCTCGGTGGCTATTTCTAGCTGCAACACCTCTTGAAAGATACTAAGTTCCAGATTAAAGAAAGAACGAATGGTTTTGAAATATTTAATGAAAAGAAGTCTGAGTTTTGCCATTTGCTAGCAAGGAACATTTTAGAGGAGTGATGGTTTGAGTGCTAGTTACACTTATAAACAACCTGTTTCTTATTTGAAACATACTTTAAAAAAAGGTAACATAGATCTCTGAAATATTCTACTTTTCAAAAGTGTGAAAATTGTCTATTTTTGTTTCAGCTCAAGACTTATTGACTTCATATACACATTTGGGTGGCTTTCTTGAACAGAAGTGGTTATCAACTTATGGTTTTTGTTTTTAAAAAGAACTTCTTGATCAGGAAATATAATATAGTACTTACACTAAACCATGCCCGCTTTCGGTCATTTCTTTTTCCTTTCATTTTAGGGAGCACCATGCTCTGAAGGCTAGGTAGGAGCTCCTCCATCACAAGGTTGCTAAGAATCTGAAAAGAGATAAAATTTAATAATTTTCTCTTTTGTTTGAGGGAGAAAAGAAATTGGTTTGACCTGAGAATGGTTGAGATGAACATCCTTTTCATAAAAATCTTTCCATAAAGAATGGAAAAAAGAATAGAAGACCTTTCATAAAAGTTTTCTATTCCTATGCTTCCCGATGTAATTACCTGGTTTTCATTTCCTATAATCATTTCCGACAGCCCATAATGGCCTTTCTCCTGACGGAAAAACTGGACAGCTTCTAAAAATGCTTGACTTTCAAAGGAAGGCTGTTTGAAAGGATCTGAAAGATACAAGAAACAACTGATTTGAATAAATAAATGTGAAGTTGGTTTTCTTTGACATAGTGTTTTAAAGAAAATAAAAACCTTGAATGCTTATTTAGCTATTCATTCTTGATAGCAATAGCACTTAGATTTATATACCACTTCACAGTGTTTTACAGTCCTGTCTAAGTGGTTTACATATTACATACCCCAACAATTGAGTCCTCATTTTACCGACCTGGGAAGAATGGAAGACTGAATCAACCTTGAGCCGGTCAGGATCAAAGTCCAAGGCAGAATCAAGAACATTTTTTGTTCTAGGAAAGCCTTTTGAGCAAAAGCCTCACAGCAGCCCAGATCAAAAGGATCCTGATATTAATATATCATTTGATCAACTTTCATTATATTTGAAATTTATTATTTTAATTGTACCAAGACAAATTGTCCTGATAAAGTATATGAGGCTTGAGACAACCAGACAGATAAAAATGCCTTTCTGACTACCTAGACTAGAAATCAACATAGATATCTTTAATTTGACCACTATATAGCTGTTAACCTCCAAAAAGTCCTCACCAAAATATTGGAATAATTCTAATAATATAAGTAGAATGCATTTCCACAAATATATAGCAAACACTTGGTGTTTGATGCTGATGAGGAGAATGAAACGGAATGGATACACACACATATGCACATATGTACATTTAGATAGTCCTTGTTTTACGACCCCAATTGAGCCCAAAATTTCTGTTGTTGAGACTGTCAAGTGAGTTTTATCCTATTTTATGACTTTTCTTTCCACAGTTGTTAAGTGAATCTTTGCAATTGATGTTAGTTACCCAGTTGTTAAGTGAATCTGACTTCCCCATTGACTTTGCTTGTCAGAAGGTCACAAACGATGATCACATGACCCCAGGATACTGCAACTGTCATAAATACTAGTCACTTGCCAAGCATCTGAATTTAGTTCATGTGACCATGGGGATGCTGCAAAGGTTGTAACTATAGAAAATGATCATAAGTCACATAAGTTTACTAAGTGAAGGTCAAAGACTATCTGTATAAGGTTTGGGGGGGGTGGGAATGGCTGGAAGCTTCCACCAAAAGCAGAAAAGAAGTCAGATGAAGACCCAGAAGCTTTCATCATTGCAGTGGTAGGACTAAGTCCCATATTTTCAAATTTAATTGTGATGCTCATTCCTAACCAGGACCATTTGTGGAGTGCTGGTATCTGAATGCAGAGAAGATACAACATGCTCATCCCTTCTGCTTAGTCACTGTCATTGGTAATGGGTTTTCTCGCACATCCACATGCTTTAAGAGAAAGGAGTAGCATCCTTCCTGAATCTTAAAATGACAGTGGGCCTGGGTTAAAGAAAAATAGCTTAGTTAGAGGATATCATTTTTCATTCTCTGGGTATTATGGCAGATTCTCAAACACTAGCAGAGCCAAAGACTCTTTTTACTTCATAAAAGTTCCAAAGAAAACAGACTGATTTGAAATGTTATGAGGCGCATAGTCTTAAAGGCCAAAAACATCAATTTTGTCAAGGCCAATAGAATAATCAATTACTAGATTCACTTGATAATGTAAGTTTGGGTAATCAGAATGAATAAAGGTATTCAAGATGCCTATTATTATATCACTAAAATGAAGGGGGGGGGTTGTTTTAGTTTTTCTTTAAAAACAGACTAGCAAGCATTTGGCAATATAGTATTTTTGGAATAATCCTTACCAATTGGGAATTCATTCTGTTACCACTGAATTTAATCCAGACAATCTTCTGTAACATTATGCTATACCTCTTCTGAAAATTGGAATAAGATCCTAAAACTAATCTTTGGAATAACAAAACACGATTATTATTTCGTTAGTTGATTCTAATAACCAGGGAACTACTAAAATTTATTAGATAGCTTTTCCTGCTGAATAGCACAACATAATGACATCATCATTCCACAGGGATGAGACAATTATTCTTTTTCTTTTTTGGGGAACAAACATATCAATTAGCTTGATACAGTAGAATGCTAGCAAACATGAAACTATTTTCTGGATTGTGTCATCTGAACCAGAACTAAGCGTATTATCTTCACAGAATACTTTTCTGTTCTAAATAGGAAGTTAATGAAATATAAATATAGATTCTCAAGAACTTATTTTTGCAAACATTTTGTTAATTAATTTTACTCATCTATTCAATTTAAATCTGGGATGGAGGAATAAGAATGGCAATTATTAATGAAAAAATTAGCTGCTGAAGAGAAAAAAGGATCCTGGTATCAGAGTTTGTTTCAATTTATGGCTTAAGAGATACCATGATCCTAAACTGTCATCTCCAAGTTTGTTCACCCATGATTTAGTGTGACTCTTTTTCTTGCTACAATTAAGTGATAATCCTGCTGCATATTTGAAAGTCTCTACTGAAAAGCAAGAACTTTTAGATAATGTAAAGGTTCCCAAGGGGATTTTCCTAGGATGGTTCATCAAACACAGGTAATCAACTGATGCATTAATGAGATTGCTCTCAGAGGTATAGAACTACTTCTATTTGTTTCTGGAAATAGAATAATATTTTTCCTGTACAAAATCCATATGGGTAAGCAAGGGATCTTTATTTATAATGAAAGTGAAGAATTCATGAAGTTTTCTTTGGACCAATACAGAAGAGGTTTGCCTCCATTTCTATAATTGTTGTTGCTTTACTTTCCAGTCTAGTCTACAACCCTAGCATTTTTGTTGATATCTCAAGTATTAAGCAGACCCTGCTTGACATATTTTTAATATCAGCCAAAGTATCTAGAGGCTGCCACCTGCTGTTACAAGGGTGAAGATGCTTTTGAATCAAGCTTAATGTCCGTAACTGCATTTATGAACTTTTCTTGCCAGCTTTGTGGAAGTAATTGCCACTGGGTTCTTGGGGACATTTTTGACTTTCCAGCCTTAGCCCACAGCTCTGGAATATCTGGGCAACTGAATGTCTACATTCAAACATGCATGAATAAATCCCAGGTACCCAAAATAAATCTAACTCTCTCACAGATATGTGAGAAGCGATTATTGTAATATATAAGATGTCGATTATTATGAACAATGCTTTTGTGTTGCAAAATCTTTCTTGGAGACCATTTTCCCAATGTAAATAAACAGATGAGCAGGAGAATCATGAGGTCTTATCTTCAGTATGCAGCCAAACACTCAAGAAATAATAGATAAATAATGCAAAGTTAAGAAATTTGGTTTCATTCCACTTTGGGTTCTTTCCAGCTAGGAAAGACAATAGATTTGAAGATGAAAGTAAAAACCTGAAACTTAAATCCTTATCCTTAAATCCTTAAAGCTACTTATTGTAGCTTTCATGGTAATTACCTTAGTAACCTTCAGAATTGTTCACTCACACATATCAGGGGGGTTTTTTGAAGCAACTCTGTTACCATCCTTTTCAGAGGGAGACCAAGATTTCAAAACAATCACCTATAGAGATGACTGCAAAATCATCAAAAATTATTTTTAAAAAAACCCTTCAGATGTATCAATCTATTGGAAGGGACCACCTTAATATCCTGCATTTCAGTAAAGTTTCTAAATTTCAGCAGATCCAAGCCATGCCAGTTACAGATCCTATCTATACCCAAATCTTTGCTCTACCATAAAAACCATACTTAGCATGCACACCGCTGAATGAGTAGAATCAGGTAGCAAATAGGACAATACGTTGCATATAAATTTAATTCTCTCCAACACAAGCCAGGAGAATCCTTTCACTATGCCCAAGATCACTCTGGTTAGTTCAGGAAAGGAAGTGTTTGTTTGTGAAGGAGAAGAATAACAAAGACTAATGGTGATATGATGAGTGATCGCAGGAAGTGGGTATGTCTAGTTTAATGAAAAGAAGGACTAGGGATGACATGAAAGCAGTGTTCTAATATCTAAGGCACTTGCCACAAAGAAAAGGGAGCCAACATACTCTCCAAAGCACCTGAATGCAGGACAAGAAGCAATGGATGGAAACTAATCAAGGAGAGAACAAACCTAGAACTAAGGAGAAATTCCCTGACCATTAGAACAATTAAACAGTGGAATGACTTGTCTTCAGAAGTTGTGGGTACCCCAACACTGGAGGTTTTTAAGAACATCTACTTGTCTGAAATGGTATAGGTTGGACTAGGAGACTTTCAAGGTCCCTTCCAATTCTGTTATTCTGTTTTTCTGTTAAGTCCCGTACACTCCCCATTTTACCTTCAACAGAGACTGATCAGGGAACCCAAACAAGATCACCCACTGCAATATCAGTTCCCCTCCAAAATCCTGCTCTTTCTCTCTTCTGATCTACAAATCATTCAAAAGACTAGATCTTCCTTTTGGTCTTTGTTTCATCTTAGCTCAGTATGATACCGTCAAGTTTACTTTCTTGTGTCTTTTTGGTTAACCAATTAATCTTTCAGAGGCCGGGTTTCATTTTTAAGCCCTTGATCAACCAACACTAAAAGCATTGACCTTAAAAATAAATGGCAAAACAGTCATGCAGTGCTTTCCAGCTTTACAAATGTCAAAACACAAAGAAACATCACAGAGGAAGCAGTGGTGCAACCTGTTGGGCAACTTGCAAGTAAGAAGGAAAACTTTAATCCATGTCTGTGTAACATAAACCCATATGCTTAGACAAATAGACATAGAAAACACTGGGCTTTCTGTCTAGGTCTCTCTTCCACAAATGAACCACTGTGTGAAATAATAAGTCTGGCTTTAAAAAAAATAAGCCTCGTCTGCTCTGCTGTTCATTTATCACATGGAAATCTGGGTGAAAATCTGTGGGTATGCAGATCCATTTTTCCTGCTCTTCAACCTCTCATTTTCCAAAATGCTGCAAGAGGAGAAAGGACTGGGTTATCCAATAGATGGGAGTGTCCAATTACTACACTCCTGCAGTAGTCAGAACATTATTTCCTCCATTGTATATAGAAAGACCATTGCAAAACTCAGAGTTTCCTGAAACAGAAGAGGCAATGTTTTTGGGTCCATGAAACTACTCCCATAATTCTGGAGAAATAAGAGCTATGAGCTGGCATTTAAACATACAACTGTCTATTAGCCTTCCAATGTTGCAAAGATGGACCGAAAAAACAGTCTTTACTCCTGTTCTTCTCTCTACCCTTCCCTTTTTATTACTAGTTCCCTCTGAATAAGAATCAGGATGTCCATATGTCAAATTTCCATACTCTTGGCCCCAGGAAATCTAGAGAAATAGGATAATTAACTAGTTATCAGTTTTAATATAATAGTCCAAGGGGTCATAGCAATAATTGAAGATAATCTATTTATTTATGTTGGAGCAGATTTGGAAATTTTCAGATGGTAGGAGTGATGATAAAATGGCTTCTGTGTGAATCTTACCAAGTAATGAAATTGCTACTCCAGCCAGTTACAGAAAACAAATCAGTTTCTTATCTCCAGCCCAGAGGCTGGTGCTTTGCTTCACAGCATCCAATTTAATTTTATGATTAAAGAACATTGAAAAAAATGTAGTCAGGGACATAGATTCTGACTGGCACCAACAAGCCACATGGATACACATTGCCTGTTCAGGATAAAGATGACTGGATCAGGCCACTTTCATATTGGGCAACACAAACTGTGCTTTAATTATTCCCCCTCTAGTTGCTCTGAAATCAAGGGAAGAAGTGACAAAAGACAAATAAACTCAGTTAAAAGAGACAGAGATGATGAATCGCCAAACTTATGCACTACAGTGTTTTCAGATTACACAGCCCATCTTTGGAGAAACAGTATCAATCGGATTATGATCTATCGATGTACCTTACATAACAAAAAGGAAATGATGTCCCAACTATACAATAGAACAACAATTTCTTCCTCTCTTAATCAATGTGGCTTACAGGAGTATCAATGCACCCCAAATATTAAACAATTTATTATCTTTTAAATACTAATTTATAAAGTCCAATGCATTTCCCATGAACTACCTAGTGATAGATCTAGGGATGCTTCCCCTCTGCCTTGAAGGAGGCGGTGGTAAGGCCCCTCCTCAAGAAGCCTGCCTTGGATCCGGCTGTTTTGAACAACTTCTGTCCTGTCTCCAACCTTCGCTTCGTGGCGAAGGTTGTTGAGAGTGTGGTGGCCCGACAGCTCCTGGTGTTCCTAGAGGAAGCTGACTATCTGGATCAGTATCAATCGGGTTTCAGGCCCAGGTACAGCACGGAGATGGCATTGGTCGTGCTGGTAGATGATCTCTGGCAGGCTCAGGATAGAGGTTATTCCTCTATCCTGGTCCTATTAGATCTCTCAGTGGCTTTTGATACCATCGACCATCGTATCTTACTGTGACACCTCAGGGGGTTGGGAGAGGGAGGCACTGTTTTACGGTGGTTCTCCTCCTATCTCTCAGGTCATTTGCAGACAGTGTTGGCAGGAGGATCGAGGTCGACCCTGAGGCCCCTCACTTGTGGGGTGCCTCAGGGGTCGGTCCTCTCCCCCCTCCTGTTCAACATCTATATGAAGCCGCTGGGTGAGATTATCCGTGGTTTTGGGGTGAGGTATCATCAGTATGCTGATGATACCCAGCTTTTTATCTCCACCCCAAACCAACCCAGTGATGCCCTCGACGTGATGTCCCGGTGCCTGGAAGTGGTACGGGTCTGGATGGGAAGGAACAGGCTTCGGCTCAACCCGGCCAAGACCGAGTGGCTGTACGTACCGGCATCTCAGATGGTCCAGGATGTTCCATCTTTGGTCATGGGGGCAGAGGTGTTACCCCCCATGGAAAGGGCACGCAATTTAGGTGTACTCCTGGATGCACAGCTCAATTTGGAACATCATGTAGGAGCTGTGGCCCGGGGGGCATTTGCACAAGTTCGCCTTGTGCACCAGTTGCGCCCCTATTTGGACTGAGATGCCTTGCGTACGGTTACTCATGCGTTCGTTACCTCCTGTGTAGACTACTGCAATGCTCTCTACATGGGGCTTCCCTTGCGGACCACGTGGAGACTTCAACTGGTGCAAAATGCAGCCACACAGGTTGTGATGGGAGTGTCCTGATACTCCCATGTTACAACCTTCCTGTGTGAGCTGCACTGGCTGCCGATTGCCCCTCCGATTGAGATTCAAGGTGCTAGTAATCATCTATAAAGCCCTTCATGGCTTAGGTCCTGGGTACTTGGGGGAGCACCTGCTACCAGCAACCATTTCCCATCACCCTGTGCGCTCCCACAGACAGGGTCTTGTCAGGGTGCCGTCAGCCAGACAATGTCGGCTGGTGACCCCCAGGGGGAAAGCCTTCTCTGTGGGTGCGCCCGCCCTCTGGAACCAACTACCTGTGGAGCTTCGGGTGGCTCCTGACCTTCGATCCTTCCATTGTGACGTGACGACTTGGCTTTTTCGATTAGCCAACCTGGACCAAAGGGGATTTTAATTGTTTTAATCTTTTCATCGGCTTTTAATGTTTTAAGGTTTATAATTGGGGTTCTTCGATTTAATAGTTTTTTAAATTTTGTATTTGTTTTTTATTGTTGTGAGCTGCCCTGAGTCCTTTGGGAGATAGGGCGGCATAGAAATCCCAACAAATAAACAAATAAATAAATATTTGCAACAGACACTTAAAATATCTGTTATGATTTCCATATGGTAGATAAAAAGTGGATACAGATTTAGCTGCTTAACAGCACTTAGTAAGTTAAGAGCACAGGCAAAATTTGAATTTCTAATTTGGAGCTTAGTTTCCATGCTATACTTGCTTCTTAACCCCCCCCCCCCCTTTTTTTATTCAAACTTTGGTAGTCAGCTCATTTTTGTGCTTAAATCATGTAGACTAGAACCATAACAATATATAACATAGAACCATGAGCCTTGGTGGTGCAGTGGTTAGAGTGCAGTACTGCAAGCTATTCCTACTGCAATTTGGCAGATCAAATCCCACCAGGCTCAAGGTTGACTCAGCCTTCCATCCTTCCAAGGTGGGTAAAATGAAGACCCAGATTGTTGGGGGCAATATGCTGACTCTGTAAACCGCTTTGAGAGGGCTGTAAAGCACTATAAAGCAGTATATAAGTCTAAGTGCTATTGCTATAAGCTACAAAAGAGGAAACAAGAAGACTAATTGTATTTCATAACTCTGGTCAAGTGGCCTTGTTGCTTACATGTATGATGCCATGAACTTTTCTTGTGCTCAAGAAAAAAAAAAAAAATATATATATATATATATATATAAATATATAAATATATATATATAAATATAGCTTGAGTTCAAGCTGTAGGACAGTATCTTTGTAGGTAAATTTTGTAAGTTAAAGATGTAATCTAGGTTTCCAAAGAAAAAAACTTAGAAGCCTAATTTGTCCTGCGCAATTAGATCGGGAAGGGAGCACAGTGGCTCCTGTGGTTAGGATGTTGGGTTGGAAATTAGCATGCCCACATTCAAGACTTGAGTGCTGCTGCGTGGTGGGGTGGGCTCCTGTCACTCGCTCCAGCTCCTTGCATTGACATGAAAGGAGACCCGACAGGTGTTTCTAGGGCAATGGTGATGTCATTGGCTAATCTTTTAACTCGCAAGCACCTTGAACAATTCATCTGACATGAATACGATGTGTGATTAGGGAGAATTATTCAAAATTTCATAATTTTTGTACTCTAAAGAGTCCTGTTAGGAAAACTGGGAATCAAGAATATTGTGTTTAAAAAAAAATCAATGTTTACTTTTGTAGAGAGAAGTTTGAAAAAAGTAGTAGGAGAAATTATGGAATATTCAGCAAAGAATGCAAACTCCAGTTATGTATAATCTCATATGTTTACAAAAGATTATTGTAGTTGAGGATCCAGCTGCATTATAGGAAGTCTTGGCTGCAATCATTTCCCCTGCTTTTTACTTTTTTTAATGGAGGAGAATTCTGCAGTGTTCTGAGGTTGAATTTTGAATAACAGCTTTGTAGTTCAGCATTTGACTACAGTTTGTTAACCTGGAAGACTGATTAAGAGCAGATTTTTTGAGAGCTTGAGTTTTCTTTTCAAAGATGCTTCACTGAGTATCATCTCTTGTTAAGAAGAGCTGACTTGCTTGAGAATGCAAAGAGCCAAGACTCAGAGGTTTCCTTAGCCACATCATGTGATAGAAAAGCTGCTAACCACCAACAGAAATTAGATGAGGTCACTTCCAAACAGGATACAGGCCTGTATTCATATGCTGTATTTATAGCCGCTGAAAAATTGCATACTTCATATGCAGAGTTACACATTATTGAAAACAAATGTTACAGGTTTTGATATTTGTATGAATACTTCCTAATAATTTGCAATCAGTGCTGCGTAATTTCTATCCTGGAATTTTCTGAAACATGGTGCCCAAAGCAGAAGGACTAGAATGAGGTAATAAATATAAATGTATTTTAGGAATTTAAATATTTTAGTTCCATAATTTCAAGGACCCAAGGATGATAACAACCAAATGTACCATAGAAATGTTTCCAATAATAAATCTCAAAGTGAATATTTCACTGTTTCCTCTTCAGTTAAAGCATCTAAAGAATTTTAGTCAAGATGAAAGAGAAGATTAGCAAAATTTCTCAAGAGAAGAAATACAATTCCATGAATTGCTTTTACCGCTGGTGAATTGGTACAATATCTTTAAAATGCTCTAGAAATTCTAATGTTAACCTATCTAACAAATTATTTAATTTTATATTTTTATCTGTCTGTCTTCAACCTCTCAAGATGATAATAAAGAACACCTTCAGTTTTTTCCTCACATAACTGGTCTGAGAGAAAGCACCAGTCCAATGAGCTCTGAGGGCTGAAATTGAACTTGGATTTTGGTCTCTCTAATCTTAATTCAACTGCACCACAGTAATTCTCAAATCAATGCTCATAAAAAGTCAGTAGGTATGTATAATATTGCATACTGTAGAATTTGGAAGAATTATGTGAACCAAAAGTCAACTGAATTCAAGTTAACAGAAACTCCACACTAAAATAATGCATACTTATGGAACACATACAAAATCTACTTCTTTTGCATATGCAATAAATGAACTTTTATGCCTCTAATGCAGGTAGTCCTCAACTTATGACCACAATTGAGCCCAAAATTTCTGTTCCTAAGTGAAACATTTGTTAAGTGAATTTTGCCCCAATTTGCAACCTTTCTTGCCGCAGTGGTGAAGTGAATAACTGCAGTTGTTACGTTAGTGAGGCAGCTGTTAAGTGAATCTGGCTTCCCTATTGATTTTGCTGGTCAGAGGGTTGTAAAAGGGGATCACATGACCCCAGGACATTGCAACTATCATAAATATGAATCAGTTGCCAAATGTCTGAATCCTGATCATATGACCATGAGAATGCTGCAACAGTCATGTGAAAAACTATCATAAACAATCACTTTTTTCAATACCATTCATTGTAACTTTGAATGGTCACTAAATGAACTGTTGTAAATTGAGGACTACCTGTATTTTTTTGCAGATAAGAAGTAACAGTATGCATGAAGAATGATAGCCATGGGTGTTGGAAATTTAAATCGACATTAGCTATTCTTCTTTATTATTAAATTTGTATGCCACCCATTATGTTCACTCTTGCACATAATATAAGGATTTATAGCCCAACCTGATCTATTGTGAATATGCTACTGCACATGATTTGTTTATTCTTACTTTGTTCCTTCATTCATGCAAGTGGACAAAATTAACCAAAAATGGAGACCTTTTTCCCACAGCCTTAACAAATTCTGAACTTGTTCTTACCAAATCGCACCAAATTTAATTTTCTTAGAATTATCAGACTGGCATATAAAACTACAATGCCTCTCAAGAGAACGCAAGCTATAACAGGAGGGCTGGGGGTACCAGTTGCAGTGTGTCTATACTTGCTACCGATAACTGTTTAGCTTTTAAATAGACTTAAGATTCTATTGGTGCTAGTTATTTTCCTGAGATAGCATATCAGCCTTACTATGTTCACCAGACAGGAAATGCAACTAGATGAGCTAATTCTACTTTTTTGTTAAGTAACATTAGCAGAATCTTGCAAATCTGAAATACAATTCTCTATCTCGCCCCCCAAGCTCCTTTATAAAACTACAGAGGGTGACTTCTAAGTTCCTTGCCACACCCACATTCCTGCTGCAGGATCAATTGATTTCTCCCCTGGCTGCATCTCTTTGCCTTGTCTCCCAAGGTCCACCTCATCACATAAGCATCCTGAGGTAATTGATGCCAGATAAGGAAATCAATCAAGCCACTGCCATCTTGTTGCTAGATCCCATACTAACCTTCAGTTAAAACATATTGCAATGAACTTCCTTCCTCAAAACAAGATCACATGATTAGGAATGCTGAAATGTCAGTTTGTGCAACAAGTATATCATAAAAAGCAAAACAAAAGGCACCAGAAGCATCTAGCCCAGAAAATATTTAATTCAATATACCCAAATGTTTAATAAGTGGGAGAACTTTCTAGAGTATGGTAGTTCTACCCTCCTGACAAGAAGAAGTAAAAGGAGGAAGAGAAAGGGCAAACATTTCAAAAAAAAATCCAAACCTGTTCAAAAATTGAAAACACTACTTTGGTCATTTTACAAATACCCTATTGTCCTCCAAAGTGATGGTTTGAAATTCAATTTAAAACAGAAACTACCAAGAGGATTGCACGTCTGGAAACAGTTCTGCCTTTTGAGCAAACTAAAGCATTACTGAAGATCTAGAGTCACAGAAGATTCACAACGTGCCAGGAAAAACTGAGCCCTTCTATTACTTTCCCAGGACAAAACAAAAGGTATTAGACTCCATACAGATGATTTTATTACTGAGGTTTTGAGAAATGAATAAGGGAATTATAAGCCATGAAATGGAAAACTTTCCCTTTAAGAATGCTTTACAGGAAATTGACTTCAGCTGACTGCTTACCAAACATTTTCCCTGAAGCTTACAGATTCAATGGTTTGCAAAATACCAGATCATGTGTTCCTCCTGTGGGATTTGCAGCACCATATGTAGGCTTGGACTTAATCTTCCTTAACCTTTCAGTGCCAAATACACTGTATATTTCACAGTTCTGTTATAGAAGTATAGCTTGGAAGGAATGGGCCTCATTTGTGAAGAAGGAAGATAAAAATGGTACAGGAAAATATTATGGTTACCACTCCTGAATTTCCAGCTTTGGGGTTTTTTAAAGCATATTTTGGTCTGCCATGGCCATTTTACATCCTGACACTGACTATGGAGTGAGGGTTATTCCTTACATCACCAGTTCCTTCCACCAATTCCACTAGAATTGTGATGTTTTGAAAATCAGTCAATATTTGATAGAAATTTCAAAATACATATGAAATCGTATACTGAATATGAAATTATCTCAACGCTGAAACTTGATTCTGTTACCTTTTTGCCATATTTTGATGACAAAAGACACTTTGACTGAGATCATCCAAGTTTTATGTTCCAGTCTGGGTTTCCCACTTGGTTTTAAAACGGGCTCAGAAAGAACAGTGTTTAGCTATTTACCACCACTTATTCCCCATTTGCCTACACAAACTAACAGAGGCTTCCATAAGCCAAAAAGAAAGAAGTTGAAACAGCTAAATATACATTTCCCCTTTGCTTAGAGAAATGTAACTTTAGCCATTTCAACTTGCTCCCTTTTTCCCTACACTGGCAAAATGGGAGAAATTTAATCAAATGGCTTAATGCATACTGGTTATTCTGCAAATCTTCCTGATTGAAAAAAGATGGAAAAAACTTTCTTAAGGGCAGAATGGTCAGGGAACAAATCAATCCAAGAGTTTTTGGAGAGATATGGCTAATAACTCTGCATGAGAAAAACAGGGGTCACATATTAACTGTGTCAACAAGTGCAGCAGGCTTTTCCTGGGAAGTCTTAAAATATAATTGTTATGCAAATTTCAAATGCATATGAAATTGTTAAAGCACAATGGTTGGAATTTTTCCCCTTTCTGCTCTTTTGTGATATACAGTATATCCGTATGTAATTTAGGAAATTAAAAGCATATCAGGCTTCCTGAATAAGAGTATTCTACATTTCAACATTATGTTCAGAAGCAGCCACAGCATTTGAAGGTCTCATCAGAATGGCAAACCATTGTGAGGTCACAGTGCAAACTCTACGTGCTTCTCTGGTATCACCTCTTTCTGGCAAATCTTATGCTCTGAAGAGCCAATAAGTAAGAAATGAGAAAATATTTTCTCTAATGTTAACAAACTTAATGTAATTCACTTTGTCAGATTGGACAAAGTTTGAAGCTACAAACTACATTGTTGGTAGTAACGCTACAACTCTCTTTTCTATATGGCTAGCAAATTGCCAGGGTAAGGAAATAAATAATAGGATTCCCAACCCAGTGTTTGCCTTCTTCATGTTTGACTGAATTACCAGACAAGTTTTCCCCACAACATATAGGATGATTTTGCTACTGTCAACACAGATGGTTTCTCCATCCTTCACCCACTAGCCAATACTTAAAGAGATAAGAGTGTATATAACATGAAACCATATCACTCTCATTTAGAAGTTGTTGAGTCAACTCTAAGCATGTAATTACTTATCATGGTAATGCAAGAGAATAATAGATTTTAATTTTGCTACATGGATTGATTAGCAACCAATGATCAAACTGATCTTTTCCTGAAAGGCAGAATAACAGCAAAATTATCAGATTATGTCTGCTAGACTCACCATGGTTTAAGTGCCTGATGCAATCGTTCAACATGGTGCTGAATTGCTTCTGGGCTTCTGAATCCGGAAAACAGTAATAACTATGTCTAAGGAAAGGCTGCCACAGGTAGACTGGAAATTCCTTTGGAGGGACAACAAAGGCCTGGGTATTCTCCTTTTCACTGGAACCTTAAAATATGCATACATTTATGTTTTTAGTTATTCCATCAGGTTTACATATAATTATAGACAAATCCCCAGTAGACAGGTAATCTTGCCTTAACATTTGTGCCACCAATGCTTAGTTTTTATTGTAACTCTATGTGGTTTAGATACCACCCAGGTTGTAGCATCAGCCTATCTGAGCATTCAGTGAGCAGATTCCTTAGTCTGGATGCACAATTATCCAGATTCAGAATGTATAAGTTATGTGCATCAGATGAGCAGTTATATAAATTTAATATATGCATGCATGCACACATGCCATCCCTAATCTGAGTAGTGTGTCTCTAGCATCAGGATTGTGCCTCTGTGCCTGTTTTCTTGAATATTAGTGTTTACTTGACTTTGATTATGACTCTGTCTCTTACTTTCTTTGCTTCTATTCAGCTTCTATTATTGCTCTGGATTTTGAGTTTCATATATGTACATTTCAGCACAATCACAGGACAACACTTTATCATGTAAGACAGGAAAGTTTATTAAATGTATGCCTTTAAACTATGTATACAACTCTCTATAAAGACAATGTAACACTAGAAAGAGAACATCAATTAATACACAAAGTAGTAGAAAATATAAAGAGGAATGGGCTATACCTTACCATTAGGTTCTGGAAAATGCTTATCAGATAGCATGTTATATTCTTCCCCTGTAATTAGCACTTTGCCTCCAACAGGAAAAACACAAGTTTTTGAACTTACTCCTTTCTGGAATGCCTAGAATTAAGAAAAATTAGTAAAAGTTTTCTTTCAAACAAAAAAACTGAAAAAGGCACCCTCAACTTATAAAGTGGATGCTAAAAATGAATGAGACAATGTAAACAACACTTACATTTCAAAATCCAGAATAGGAGGTAAATAAAATTTTCCAAAGAACCAGAAAGCAAGATACAAAACAATGGATGGAAACTAATCCAGGAGAAAAGCAACCTGGAATTAAGGAGAAACTTCCTAACATGAGAACAATTAACCAGTGGAATGGCCTCTCTGATATTATATTGTAAGGCCTTCTCCTGATTGATATCGTTAATTTAAAAGCTAGATAATGAAGCAGCCAGAATGCAACTGTTTGATGCTTTGAAAAGTGGAAATAGGTTTCATCGAGTTGTGCAAGCATTTCACATGTATAAAAATATTTTTGTTTAGCATCATTATCAGCTGGAAGAAGACACTGTCAGTAAATGAGGCTGATTGTCTCTTTAGCCTCTCTAGGGAAAGTGAATCATTAATTATATCTTTCCAGTCTCACTAAATGAAATTTCTATTGTTCTTCCTCCTTCCTTTCCTTTAGCCCACAAACCATCTCCATCTCCAGATTGGTGTCCTAACTGGGCTTCTGCAGCATGCTATACATGGAGCAGCCCTTGAAAAGTGTTCAGAAGCTTCAGTTGGTGCAAAATGCAGTGGTACAGGTGGTCATGGGTGTCTGTCATATAGCACAGGTGCCATCTCTGCTCTGCAAGGTGCATTGGTGGCCAGTATGCTTCCAGGTTCAATGAAAAGTACTGGTCTTCATGGCTTGGGACTAGGTTATTTATAGGACTTTCTCTCCCTGGTTATAACAACCTGTCTTATAGATCTGACAGGAGATGAATGTTCCTGGTCTCATCAGGGAATGTCATCTGAAGAGAGTCTTTTCTGTTGTGGCCCTTCTGGAACATCATTCACATGGAGATCAAACAAACCCTAACCCTACTGACTTTTTGTAAAACTTGGAAGACTTGGTTTTATCAATGAGCCTAGGTCCCTGATGATAAAAGTGAAGCCATTTCTTGGTTGTATTTACTGTTATGAATTGATTGCCCCCCGCTGCTATTTATATTCTTATATTGTTTTTATTCTGTTTTTAAGTATCATTAGCTGCCCAGATTCATGTAGGCTTGAGGTGAAGCCCATGTGCATTAGTATCTTATTTTCAAGATGAAAAGCTGGAAAGTAGCCATTCTGAAATTAAAATATTGCATTCATCATCACATTAATTATAGAAACAAATAATCAAATCAAGTCTTTTAAATATCTACACATTTAATTAGAAGCTTCTGCCACAGAAACATCAAATTTATGACCTCCCAGTCTGATAATCACCAATGATGACTTTGTGACTTTCAGTAATCTTGCTTACCTTCAGTTGTCTGATTCTGAAAACATCTATCTCTAATACCATACTGAGAATACATCAAGCTGCAAAGTGGAAAAGAATGCATACAAATGGGATAGTTTTTTGGAAAAGACTGATGACTTTTGGATGTGTTGATTTCTCAAAGGTACAAAGGAAATCTGAGACACAAAAAGGATTGGAAAATGGCAATATTCATATACAGTATATATTTTTGGACCAGAATAGTTTGAGGTCTGGATAAAAAGACAACCACTTTAGAATACCAACATCTTCTTAAAACTTTTTTTTAAAATGGAAAATAACATATAAACTGGCATCTTGTTTTATAATCTTTATGTTTAAGGTTGTCTATAAATGTTCTTGAAGAACAGAAATCATGGGTGGCTATAGCCCAAGGCTTTTGAGGGAAGCATGTCCAACTTCCTGGGGAGGGGATAGACATAAATGTGGGTTGATAGAAAATCCCCAGGCTGGACTTCAGGAATGAGTTGGCAAAGCACCTCAATTCCCATTTTGTCAATGTGTAAATTAGTATTTCATTTTACACATCTGCCTATAGTGTGCTCTAAGGGTTACAAATGGGCCCAATGGCTCAGAAAGTATAGTCATTCATTTTTGCATTTCAGAATAGAACCCAACAGATCAGCAGTACTAAACCTCATGCTTGCCTCAGCACTTAATAAATCAACCGTTTACCTCTTTGCTTTCAAAGCTTTCCACAGCATAATTATTTTTAATTACTATGTATCTCTCTTTCCATTTCTTCAGGTCTTCAGCAAAATGTGACACTTCTCCTTCATAAAGGACCATGCTGGATGATCCAGGTGGCTATAGAAAAATGACATCATGAAACAGAATGAGTTTCTTGTAAGCGTTATGTTCCTTTTCTTTTGTAAAATGGGGAAAAGGGTCTAGCATCTTGGAAAGATTGGTGTAGAACTTCAAAGTACTGATATGAACGGACAGGTGACATTTTCATGCTACTACAAGAAGATTACAGTATACTATGTCTGAGGCCTGTATCCTCAAATTCAGCTTTCAAATGAACCCTGAATATTCTGCTTTCAATATTCACTTGAGAGGAAAAGGTCTTGGAAACAAAACCAATTTACAGTATTTGTTTACTTAGCTAGTTAATTAATTCATTAAATTTATTAGCTGTCTAACTCCAATGAATTCTTGGATTGTTTTACAATGAAGCCTATTTTTAAATGTTTTCATTTTCTCTACCCTACCCATGCTGATACTTTTTGCTTAGGAATTTGCATCATTTGTGGTTCAACAGAGTTCTTGGGAAGACATGTGTTTCGATTTGTGTGTGGAGTAGAACAAATATAGTATTTTAGCTTTTGTGAAATAGCTGCAATTCAAAGAGGGTAACTGTACTACATTGAACCAGTTTCCTCAATACTGGTTGATTAAACAAACCAAAACTAGATAAATTGGCATAAATCATTCACACATCGAAATCATTTTTGCATAATGCACCAAATGAAATCACATTCTGGCTTAGCTTGATGTGTGATAAAGGTAAATGTAAAGGTGTTGTGGTCCGCCAGTGGCCTGCGGAGCTGGCAGCAGAGTCGGACAGTGGGGAAGAACATGGGCCAGTCCTGGAATCTGGGGAGGACTCAGATGAACGATCTGTGTCCGACACAGAGATGGGGCCAGGGCCATCTGAGAGTTACGTGCCGACTCCAGAGCCTCCAGAATCTGACATCAGCGAGGCAAAGGAACAGGGGTAGCCTGTTCCCAGTGTGAGCTTGCACAGAGCTGCCAGAAGGCAAGAACAGTTAAGACAAAAGGGGCAACTCGGGAGTAAGGCTTGGAGATGATTGGGCCCTCCCATAAGACATAAAGGAAGAGCAAAGGGACATAAGCCTTTACAGGAAGCAACTTTGTTCGTTCTGGTCAGCTCTGTGTTGACTTTGTGCTCCATTTAGCCTTGTACAGCTAATTGGCAATTTAGTTGTTGGCAGCATTTCAAGGGAGATAAAGGTGGCTGCTTATCAGCCTTATCCCAAAAGACTGTGGCAGACTTCTGTTGGACTATTCATGAACTGTTTGGGACTCATTACGGGCTGTGAATGCATATAATTCACAGCCATCTAAATAAAAACAAGGTTTTGGGGAACAGCATGTGATTGTTACTGTCTCAGGAAGCCTTGGTCAGAACAAAAGGTTCCCCTCGCACATACATACTAGTTGTTTCCAGCTCTAGAGGACGGTGCTCATCTCCATTACAAAGCCGAAGAGCCAGCGTTGTCCGAAGACATTTCCATGGTCATGTGGCCAGCATGACTAAATGCCAAAGGCACATGGAACACTGTTACCTTCCCACCAAAGTGGTCCTTATTTTTCTACTTGCATTTTTACATGCTTTTGAACTGCTAGGTTGGCAGAAGCTGGGACAAGTAATGGGAGCTCATTCCGTTATGTGGTGTTAGGGATTCGAACCACCGAAATCCTGACCTTTCCAATCGACAAGCTCAGCATCTTAACCACTGAGCCACTGCACTCCACTTGATGTGTGAACTAGGCCACAAATGAGGGCATGATCAATCAGTAATCCTCACAGCCGACTGGAACCTTCAAACACAGTTTGCCAGATTGCAATATAACAACAACTACAAAGAGTCTGGATTACGGAGGGTAGGAAGGATCTAGTGCAGCTGAACTCAGAGAAATAATTGGAACATGCACAACAAAGATATGGCCAATGGTAATGGTATGTGGGGATGATCTTGGGAGATTGAGCAAAGAGATGAAGCCAAGTAAATGGTCAGATAAAAGCTTAGCCTGCAGCAGCAATGTAGCTGGGGCAAATAGTTCAGAAGGGACGCTCCTGAGTTTCATGGGCTGTAAAGATCCCTCTTTACAGGGAAAGAAGTATATTTTGAGCCTTATGAGACTTTGTTTATGTAACTTTACAATAGAGTAGAATTAGCTCATCCAACTGTGTTTCTACTAATCCACCTTGCAAGACTGATTCCAACTGCCTAAAACATGGGATGGAAACATAAAAATATAATAATAACAATACTTCTTGTTACCTTTATTTTTAAGAATTGAGACTGCGGATCTCTATTTTGTTCCAGTTCATTCTGGATGTGCTTGCAAAAGGATACAGCATATTGGCGCTTATAGTGTGGGCTGAAGTTTTTGATCACCGCTTCAGTCTTTCCTGAAAAGGCATGTTAAATATATCACTTTCAGGCTCCATTTTGCTTAGGCTTCACAAGGGCATGAGTCCTATTCCCAAACTACTTTACAAAACATTTTATGCAAAAGGACTATAGAACTACATACAGTGGTACCTCGGTACTCATCATTAATTGGTTCTGAGAGGTGCAATGAATACCAAAAACAATGGGTACCAAACAATTTTTTCCCCATGAGGAATTACAGGTAAAACTCAAAAAATTAGAATATCGTGCAAAAGTTCATTTATTTCCGTAATACAACTTAAAAGGTGAAACTAATATATGAGAAAGACTCATTACATGCAAAACAAGATAGGTCAAGCTGTGATTTGTCATAATTGTGATGATTATGGCTTAGAGCTCATGAAAACCCCAAATCCACAATCTCAGAAAATTAGAATATTGTGAAAAGGTGCAATATTCTAGGCTCAAAGTGTCTCACTCTAATCAGCTAATTAAGCCATAACACCTGCAAAGGGTTCCTGAGCCTTTAAATGGTCTCTCAGTCTGGTTCAGTAAGAATCACAATCATGGGAAAGACTGCTGACCTGACAGTTGTGCAGAAAACCATCATTGACACCCTCCATAAGGAGGGAAAGCCTCAAAAGGTAATTGCAAAACAAGTTGGATGTTCCCAAAGTGCTGTATCAAAGCACATTAATCGAAAGTTATGTGGAAGGGAAAAGAGTGGAAGAAAAAGGTACACAAGCAGCAGGGATGACCACAGCCTGGAGAGGATTGTCAGGAAAAGGCCATTCAAAAGTGTTGGGGACTTTCACAAGGAGTGGACTGAGGCTGGAGTCAGTACATCAAGAGCCACCACACACAGATGGATCCTGGACATGGGCTTCAAATTTCATCAGAAGCGTCTTACCTGGGCTAAAGAAAAACAGGCCTGGTCTGTTGCTCAGTGGTCCAAAGTCCTGTTTTCTGATGAGAGCAACTTTTGCATCTCATTTGGAAAACAAGGACCCAGAGTCTGGAGGAAGAATGGAGAGGCATACACTGCAAGATGCCTGAAGTCCAGTGTGAAGTTTCCACAGTCTGTGTTGATTTGGGGAGCCATGTCATCTGCTGGTGTTGGTCCACTCTGCTTCATTAAGTCCAGGGTCAATGCAGCCATCTACCAGGAGATTTTGGAGCACTTCAAGCTTCCTTCCTCAGACAAGCTTTATGGGGATGCTGACTTCATTTTCCAGCAGGACTTGGCACCTGCCCACACTGCCAAAAGCACCAAAACCTGGTTCAATGACCGTGATTACTGTGCTTGATTGGCCAGCAAACTGTGCTTGAATCTATGGGGCATTATAGAAAGATGAGAGACATGAGACCAAACAATGCAGAAGAGCTGAAGGCTGCTATTCAAGCATCCTGGTCCTCCATAACACCTCAGCAGTGCCACAGGCTGATAGCTTCCATGCCATGCTGCATTGAGGCAGTAATTGCTGCAAAAGGGGCCCAAACCAAGTACTGAGTACATATGCATGCTTATACTTTTCAGAGGTCCAATATTGTTCTATGTACAATCCTTGTTTTATTGATTGCATGTATATTCTAATTTTTTGAGATTGTGTATTTGGGGTTTTCATGAGCTGTAAGCCGTAATCATCACAATTATGACAAATCACGGCTTGAACTATCTTGCTTTGTATGTAATGAGTCTATCTCATATATTAGTTTCATCTTTTAAGTTGCATTACAGAAATAAATGAACTTTTGCACAATATTCTAATTTTTCGAGTTTCACCTGTAGGCAGTGAGTCACAAGGCAGCTGACACTGACAAGTTTTAGCTTGTGCGTTGAATATAAAATGATGAGTACTGGGAGAAAAGTTTTAGGTCAAAATGTGTTGAGTACCAAATTGAATGAGTTTCAGAGCAGATGAGTACCACTTTACATGTATCTGTACTGAGAAGCAATGTAAGATTCTGTTATGAATGCTAATATTACCCTGACCAAATAGCTTTTTGTTTTATCTGACCTAATCTTGGTTCTGACCTTAAAAACATAATGAGACAGGATATCTTAAAGAAATCTCCTTGTTCTTGTACCAGTATATTATTTGATTAGTTCCATAACAGTCCTCAAGCATAACACTTTTACTTATCTGATTCCAGGTGACACGCAGAGTTACAAATCTATTTCACCCCCTGCTTCTGAAAAGAGAAAGACTATCGCTATTGAGAATCTGTGTGGTATTAGCACTTAATTTGGGACCCAAGCAGGGGAAACCCTGGTTAAAGAAGCTCCATGGGGAACTTTGACGAATCATGTTCTAAGTCTAGTTTTGCTCACAGAAGGATTATTGATTTATTTCAAGCATGTATATAGTTGCCCCATTCAAACAATGCACCTCTAAATAGCATGCAGTAAATTGGTAAACAAAAATACCCTGAACAAAATATCACAAACTAAAAGTAAATATAAAAATTAATTAATAATCGGGTATTCAAATTTATCATACCCTTCCATGTAAGAATTCTATGCATCTTGACCCAAAGGAAACAGCCTAATTTTCATTGTTTTTCTAAAGGTTTGTGCCATATGTATAATCTGAGATTACACTAGTAGGAAATCAGATTTAAAATATCATACACCTAACTATATATATATCTCTCTCTATAAAAACTGAGTCTTCTTGTTGGGACATGGAAGTTTGTACAATGGATGGAGACATCCATATGATTGACCTTCCCTGTTGCAGTTGAAATATTTCCTATTACTGTAATCTCTCAGATTTGATTTCCTACTACTATAATCTCTCATATTTTTAATAACATAAAGACCAAAGCATAAACACCAAAGAAAACATTATGAATACTCTCCATGTCTTGAAAATAGGTGCATTTCTATTCATGGACTGACTGTACTTGTTCTGCACAAAGATAGCAGGACACAATAGCCAATTAAGGGTTTGTTACACCAGAATGACATCTCATGCCAAAATGTCTGAGAAGGAAACTTCTATAGAAACAGTCAATAGAAGCAATCTTTTTAATTCCGTATATATTTCAAAAGATTGGAGAAATGAACTCTCCCCACCCCACAACCCCAACCCCCTGTGCCCCCTTACTAGCACATTTCCAAATTTGGTCTTGAATCTCTGGCATGCATATTGCAGTTGTTTAAGGTGAATTGCAGCCAAGTTTTTCAATTAATGTGCTTGACTTCTCTCCTTGTCCCCAGCTGGGGAGGGAAAGGAAAGCCAAGAACTAAAGGAGGCAAAGATCTCCTTGGAAATCTTGGGAGGGGCATGACCAGGTTCCCAAAGACAGGGTCCAGACTGTCATCTCCAGATGCAATTGAATTACACAAACCACATGGTTTTTAATCCCTCAAGCAAGAACCTTCCCAAATGGTAGTGCAATTATTCTTTTACAAAGCACCTGCCTATGGAAATATCAAGAGGGTAAGGTTTAAAATGCAGACAGAATTTTATCCTTTTGGTCAAGGATCAGCTTGCTCCCCACTTCTGCACATAAGAGCAGTCTTGCTTGTTTTGGCTGAAACCCAGTGAGCTAAACATTCAATATCAATGTAGCCAGCAAAAGGTAGTCAGAAAGTTTCCAAACTTAGAGAAGTGAATTGCACTGGGTTCATGATACAGGTAGTCCTTGACTTACAACGGTTTATTTAGTAACCATTCAAAGTTACAATGGCAATGAAAAAATGACCGTTTTTCACATGTATGACCATGGCAGCATCCCCATAGTCACATGATCAAAATTCAGTCACTTGACAAACTATGATAGTTGCAGTATCCTAGTTATGTGATCGCCTTTTGCAACTTTCTAACAAGCAAAGTCAATGGGGAAGCCAGATTCAATTAACAACTGTGTTACTAAATAACAACTGCTGTGATTTCTTACCACATCATAAAATGGGGCAAAATTCACTTAACAAATGTTTTGCTTAGCAGCACAAATTTTGGGCTCAATTGTTGTCATAAATCAAGGACTATCTGCAGTCTATACATCATGTTCCAAATGCAGTAACCTTTGATCATTTTCTGAACCAGAGAAAAGTTATCAAGTCCAACTATAACTGATGCAAATCTTCAGTAAGAGTTCATCAAGATATAAAAACCTATGTATAGTCATACACATACACAAAGTGTCTACTAAATATCTGGTCACTGTGAGGCCCTTCCCAGGATTTACATTTGAACATTTCCATTCCTTTGAAATATCCTAAAGCTAATCCAATTGTTTCCTGCTATTTTTTCCTTAATCTTAAAACAATGCATATAAAGTGAGGTACATACCTCCAGTACTTTTCTGGCACTGAATGAAATCAATCCGCTCTCCTGGAATAAAACACCCTGCTCATTCAAAGCTAGTTTCTTACCTCTTCAAAAAATGGTTATTCGAATGTAAAGGAACACTGTAGCTGCATTTATATTGTGTGTTAAGCCCTAAACCAGGGACCGGCAACCTAAAACACTCAGAGTCATTTGGACTCGTTTCCCACAGAAAAGAAAACACTGGGAGCTTTAAAACCTGGGTGGGCATGGCCAACTCAATGTCACTCCCACCCAGTCACATGACACACATCCCGGCCATGCCTACCCAGGTTTTGTGGCTCCTGGTGTTTTCTGTGGGAAATGGGTCTCCCTCCCTCCCTCTCATTTCTGTTTTTTGTGTTTTACCTTCTCAGGTCAGGCAAGGAGTGACTGGGAGAGAAGGGCGAGGGGTGGGGCCAACCAGTGGTGGGATCACCCAACAGGGAGCCACAGCAGAGGGCCCAAAGAGTTGCATGCGGCTCCAGAGCCGCGGGTTACTGACACCCGCCCTAAACTAAGCTTTGTTTGCTTTTTGTGAAACAAGTTATAGAACAAACTGCAGCCACTGGAGTTTATTCAGTGAACTGTGGTTAAACAAGTGAGAGCTTAGTAGGTGAGTCATTTAAAACAAGAAGTTGCAGTTGCTTCAGGAGTAGGATCTGACAGGGTTAACTACCGGTTCGTGGTGATTTACGATGTTTGGTGATTTATGATGTGCACGCGCACCTGTAAATCTTCGTCAACAGCGTTTGAAACAACACTTTTTTCTGGCTTTTCCACCGCAGCTGTGCCTCGCACGGCAGCTGAAGTTGAAAAAGCAGGAAATAAAGATCAGGTAAGAGCCCGGACGGGCAGGCAGGCCAAAACAGCAGCAGACATAGAACCGGTTCTATGTCTGCTGCTCTTCAGAGCTACCGGTTCTACAGAGCTGGACAGAACCGGTAGAAACCCACCCCTGAGTTGCTTGCTAAGTTCAGAACTTCATGCTGCACCGAAATTCTAAGCTGATTTCCCATTCCCCACTGACTCACTAGGATATGCATGAAGCACACATCTGGACTCTGATTTCTATTAAACTCACCACCCTTCCTTTTTGTCATGTACACTAAACTGGAAATTCTCCATGTTTAGCAATATCTCACAAGGGTAGAAAATCTTGCTTCTCTGAGCAGATGAAAAAGCAAATTTTGAAGCCATGAGTTCAGTGCAAACAATAACATCTAGATTTCCTCCCGTTTTTTTCAAATCTTTAAACAGCAAACCCCAAAATTATACTCTTCAGAAACACCTACAGACTATTCCAATAATATTGGAGGGTGAAGGAGTTCTTTGAATAATTAAAGCTGCAGTACTCAAGCCTAGAAAATTTCTGAAGTTTTGAATGTTAGAGTTGTGCTAAATTTTTAGGGACTTCGAACCTTTGGGCAAACCAAATAATTTTGTTTGTCAGAGAGAAAGCCTGGGTCCTTGAATTTAAACATTTGCATGGCAATTATTTACTCTACTTCTAAATTTAAGTCTTTGCAACATTAACAGTATTTCTTATTTGCTGCACCAACCGTTCACCCATAATGTTATGTGCACATGGCATTAATTCACCAAAACACATATAATGGCCATTATATGAAAATCGCTTTCAAACAACTCCGAATGATGGCTGTCACCAATACATAGAAACCACAGGGATACATAGAAGCCATATATGGTAGCCGGAGATGCCCTATTTTAAAAAAAATGGTCAAACTCTTGCATGATTCTTAATGTGAGAGAGTTCTGCTTTTAATTTTAATTAAAATTTAATTTTTGATCTTTAAAAATTGAAAAGTTCATTTTTTATTTTCTTTCATACAATTACATTTTTCTGCTCTGGCCTTTGCTCTCTGCTGCACTTTTTCAAGACTTGCACAAAGCAGGAACTAATTTTGACAGTGTTCCTACTTTGTTTTTCAAAGTTTACTATTGGCAGTTATCCTAACAGAATCATTAGTTTTACGCATGGGATGGACACATCAACACTCCATTTATCATTTTATATGTCATATAAGTTAGAGAACAGTACAAAACCACAGTAATAATAAACCTAAACAGAACTATGTAACTGGAATGGACATTGTGCAAACAGCTAGAGAGATAAGCTTAATTTGTTTCTTACTAGATCAATTGCAATTATTTGCATTTGTAAAGACATCTGTTTTCTGTTTATACATAAGTGTTTATAGTTCTGCATTTCCACATTTTCTAATAATACTTTGCATCTTTTCAACCAAAACCTAAATTTCAAAAATCTTACATTTTCCCAGTCCTTTGTAAAAATGGAGAAACTACTTAAAAGAAAATGGAGTTCTATGTCAGGCAAATTGTGAATCGATATTGTGATTAAAATGGGATCTTGGTCTTCAGCAGTACAGGCAAGGATAAGGGAAGAAATTACATGTTGCCTATTTAGTTCATGTTAACTACTATTGTCTTTTTTATTTTTTAGAATTTTAGTTCTCTCTTCACCCTTCGTAATGGTTCAGCAGCCGTTGATGGATATTTAATTTTGAACATTATTGTATTAAAATTGTACTGTAAATTTCTCAATTTGGTTTGCCCTATTAGAGAAAGTTCATATGGTTGGCTGCAGAAGATAAACATTAACTCTGATGATTTAATTCTGATAAGCAGTACTGAGGTAGCATGCGTAGTTTGGTGGCTAACAACATGAGGACTGCCCATCCCTGGTTTACTTAGTGTAATACATAAACTGGGTTCCCTAGTTTGTTTATTTTACTTATTTTTTCAATTTCTGTGGATGCCCATCTCAGTCTATGACTCTTGTTCTTCTGGCATTTGGAATCTGTTAGCTCCTTTGTTCTCAGCTTGCTGCTCTTGATATGTTTGAATTTGAAGGATATATTTGGAGTTATTAAGTAACATTTAGTTTTATATTGGCTAGGTATGATTAGAGTCTCAAGGATTCCGAGTGAAGCTTGTTTTAGAGTTGCTCACATATAAGTGTCATTGCATACCTAAGCTGTGAAGGGGTTGAGGGATTAGCATAAATTGCAGATAGCTGCAAATGGGCTGACAGATATACCTCCCAAATGTAGATTGTGCAGAAGAATGCATCTTGCATGCTGATTGGTTGATCCCTTTCTGATTGCTGATTCCTTTCTGTTTGAGTATCCCCTAGCCAGAACGTTACATTTGCAGAAATATGAATGGAATGTAACTGTCCCTGAATGACAGACCTATGTTCCCTGATGTGCACTACCAGGGAATTCTGCTTGATCCTTTAACTGTCACATACTCCAAAAGCGACTAGTTGAGCTGAAAAAGCAGCAGCAACAAGCAATGCTAAAACTCTATCACACGAAAGCTAGAAATAGGCCCTGTTTTCTTAGGCTGTTATTTAAAACATTCTGGATATTTCACGTTAACAAAATGTACTAAGGAAAAAAATTCTAATAACCATAATGATAGAGCTTTAGACTTTTTGCATTCCGCTGTTATTGTAACAGGAGAACAGCCTTAGTCACAACAGCTGAAAAAGTCATTTGGGGGGGGGGTTGTTGTTTTGTTTTGAGGGAAAATCAGACTGGCTTGCATATTTCATTCTCATACAGTAAATTAAAATAGTGATTGCAGATAGAGTTCTAACCTAATTCTAAAAACATGTCAGGCAAAGCATTTGAGGAAGTTGAAATTAGATCTGTTGATATAGCAACTAAAGAGTAGTTTGCTCTTCTTTTCATGTTTACAACTGAAATTCAAAACTCCCCATTCACTAGTCCATTTGAAATTTATAATATTGTGTCAGGAAAATGAAGGCCAATGCACAATGTGTACGTTCCATTAGCTTTTTTATGTCCTCTGAAATTTCTTTTAACAATTACAATCTGATTTTTTCTTAATTAGAGAGAGACAGAAAACTACCCTAGTAGCAATTCAGTGTATCATTTTTCGGTTATCACAATTTTCTAAAAGAGTATAATGTGGGGGGAATTTAAAGCATAGCACTACCAGATTGAAGGATCTGCTAAACTGTTCTGCCAGGTTCCTCCAGTCATCCTTTCTTTCAGGAGCACCTCCACTTGCTTTGACACAAATACTTCCAGTGGTACCAATGGCTTATTCTAATTATCACACTGACCAATATTCCTGCTTTTCAAAATTCCATATTAAATCAAAGGATGCGTTTCACATCATAACTAGTTTAGCTCTTGTTGTTGTCGTTCAGTTGTTAAGTCATATCCAACTCCATGGACCATAGCATGCCAGGTTCCCCTATCCTCCACTGTTTCTTAGCTCTTGTACTGCTATACAAGCCTCCAAAACTTTAGTGGCCTGGCCACACTAGGCACGTATGTTTTGGATCTAGCACTAAGAATATGTGCATACACATTCCTTTCATTTTGCAAATACAGGATTGGTGCTTCCTACATTTTTTAGAATAACCAGTCTAGATTGATTCTCATATTGATGACATAGTTAGAGTGGATGATTTTCATTTGGGTGCTCCATAATAAATTTCAATGCAAGAAAAGGGGTTCAAAAGTTCCTTTGAATCTGAAAATACTATAATACTATTTCCTAGGGCATAGCCTTTGTTCAGCAGTTGGATGCTTTTCTATCAATGCAACTAACACCTGCTAATATTGAACCTTACAGGAAAAACAGAACATTTCAACTGACCACATTTCCTGTTACTAAAATATAAGGCATGCAAAGAGGAAAACAAGACCTTAATCCTTTTTAGGCCACAAGATCTTACTCAAGTTACTGAATAACAATTTTAACTCGTAAGAGTGTATTTTAGTTTGCTTACATTTGGAAACCAACTTGTATCCAAGCACAGTTTTTGAAATGAATCATGGTCAATATGGTTAGGACATATATGAAAACACACCACATTTCCCTTTATACAGCTAGGCAACCAAAAGAAACAGACAAAAAACAACAGTATAAAAGGAATATGTATCTAGCGAACTAATTCATGACCTCCACACTTTCTGAAGCCATTCTGGTTGATGTGGAATGGAAGCAGCGTGGTACCCAGGACAATCCTAAACAATGTCCACTAAGATTTCAGGATAAATAAAAATAAATTGAAAAGCTAAACTCTTAAGAAGGTGATAAATCACCTAAGCTTTTATCATGCTTGCATGTCAATTCACATTAGAATGCCATTTTGTAAAATAAAGTCCCAAAATTGGGCCTTGGTGGCTCAGGCTGTTAAATGCCTAGCACTTAAGTTCCAGCTGCCTACAATTAGTGCAGGCTCCAATCCTACCAGGCTCAAGGTTGACTCAGCCTTCCATCCTCTCGGGGTAGGTAAATTGAGGACCCAAGATTGTTGGGGGCAACAAGCTGACTTTGTAAAAATGCCGCTTAATAATAAGCAGGCATATACAATGGAATGAAGGCTATTGCTGAGCGCACTGGGTTGTGCTCCAAAAATTGTAAGCCTCCCTGAGTCTTCGGAGAAGGGCAGCATATAAATGTAATTTAAAAAAAATGAAAGTGGCTCAAAACCCAAAGACACTCAATCTTGCCAGGGTTCAATCGAAGCCTGTGGTTTCCCATCCAGATGCTCACAGCTTCCAGATACCAGTATGGGATGTCTACAGAGTCACTTAATTCACCAGGGGTGTAGATGTACACATGAGTACCATCAGCATACTGGTGGTGCCTCACCCCATGGCAATGGATGAGCTCACCCAGCCTCTAATGTAGATGTTAAATAGGACAGGAAAGAACACTAACCCCTGTGGACCACACATAGTAGGACAGAGGGTAGGAACTTTCCTCAATCACCACTGACTGGAACCAACCCTATAGAAAGGAGGTGAACAAGCACAATACTCTGTTAGCCATCTCCAATCCTCTCAATCAGTCCAGAAGGATACTTTGCTATTGAAAGCAAATAAGTTAAATACAGGAAAAATGGATACCACTATCCCAGAGTCACTCTCTTGTTCATGCCATAGATCATCCAAAAGCATAACCAATGCATTTCATATCATATTCAGTCTACATCCTAACTAAAAAAAAATCCAGATAATATGCTTGATGCAAGGCTATCTGAAACTGCTGCACAACTACCTTCTCAATCACCATCTCTCAAAAGAGGAGGTCAGATACTGAATGAAAGATGTCCAGAATCATGGGGTCAGAAATTCCTTTTTGAAGAATGGGTGAGCCAAAATCTCCTTAAGAAATGAAGAAACAACCCCTCACTTAGAGAAGAAATCACTGATGCTAGAACTTATGAAACTCCCTGTCTGCCTTCACAAGCCAAGAGGATTGTGGATCAAGAGCCACAGAGAATTTGGATGTTTAAGGCTGCATGTTTCTTACTTATATTGTATGAGTAGGAACAGCATGTAGAACTGCTCTATTAAAATCAATTGTCTATTCCCCAGTGTTTGCTGTAGAAAATGTTCATGCACAACAACAAACAGGAGTGCTCTGTAAGGGGTGTGACCTCTAGAGTTTCCAAAGGCCAGGGGAAAGAGTACCGGGTCTCAGATGACTTCCATGCAATATGGCAACATGCAGATCTTCAGGCTTTCCGTATCTGCACAATGGGGAGCTCTTATGAGAATGAGCTTAATTTAAGGGTTTTCCAACACCTATTGTGGCTTACAGTAAAATGTAAACTCAACCACTTTGACTTATTTACTGAATGGTTGCTTATCATGAAGTGTTAATCCAGCCTTTCAGTTCTCAATTTTGTGGACTTTGAATGCAATGTATCAATTTTCTGTTGTCATCCACCTAAAATAAAGGACAAAATCTGTTCCTCCTCTAACACAATAGTTACCATAATTTTACAGATCTGTTATTTTTACATTACCCAGCAATCTATGTGCCCTGTAAAACATCATCGTTTAATTACAGTAGACATTGTTAAAGGAGCTGGCTAAAATCAGATTATCATAACTATGCGTTGCATTCAACCACAATTCTCAAAATGTTTATTATATCAATTCAAATATTTACAGTTTTCACTAGATATTTATTCACAAGTTGTACTGTATTTAAGAGATTCCAATGAAATCAGTAGAGTGAATTTGATTTCTAGTGGATAGGCATGCCCAGTCAATAAATACGTTATATGAACTTCTGTGACTTTCTGGAATTGTTTCTGTAATATTATCACATTGAATGACGACAGACGAATACAATTTACCATGTTAGTGTGTATTTATTTGTTAGAGATCCCATCTGACTCAAGGCAGTTTATACTGGGGTTTCTCTTTTTTTCGGTCCTCACAAAAATAATCCTATAAAATAGGTTGTGATGAGAGTGACTGGCCCCAGTAAGTTTCTGTGACTGAACACAATCTTAAAGTTGGGTCTACCTATTTTTAATCAAAATTCTTAATCATTATCCCTTACACTCTCTGATTTATTAAGACATTAATAAAAAGACTGCATGCTTCTGCAGGATAAGGGATCCTATTCTTTTAAAGGAAATAATTCAGCATATGCAAATGTACGCAAGCATAATACTATCTTCTCCATCCTAATGCAGTGTTATCTACTAAAGGCCTTAAACTCACTCCACATCAGTAGACCATGGCTTCTATAATTAGTCCTGCACACTATTTTGCAAATCTGGATATAATCGTAGAGAATATTGTGTGTGGCTTTTAAAAAATGACATTCTACACAGGAGATGGGAAACTTCTGACCTATAAGGCAATTTTCTCACCTTCTGATCACATACTTAATTTGATTAAGGCAAGATATCTACTAGGCTGAGAGGGAAGAAAACAATCTATAGGAGACAGATAGATTCCATGTCTAAACAGGTTTACATCTTTATTTTCTGTTTTGCAGCTAATATCCTGGCCATAACCATTAATACTTTGCAGAGAATTCTGAAGGTAGTAACTGCAACTATGAGGAGTATGAGGAACTCCACAATATCAACTTCAAATGCCAAGTCTGAGACCCATTTGAGTGAATGGATTAACCTGTTGCACCTTAGAACCAACCCATTTCTAAAGAACCAACCCATTCAAAGCCAGTTATTCCTCTATGTTTGCACAGGCTGGGTTTTTCCATACTGTTATTATTTTGCAAACAACCACAACTGGATTCATCACATATAGTGGGAAAGCAAAACCCAAGCAATGAAAACACTGCTGCAGCCACAGATCCTCTTGGGGTTATCCTTGCCTGCTTTGGGGGCAGAACTAGTAGATGCAAAGCTATAAGTGAACCTTTATTTGGGTTAGGATGACATGCTAACTAGTTAAAATAACCAGACTATAACCACCACCACCACCACCACCTCCATTTTACCATTTCTTCCTCAGATGCTCCTCCTTAAACATCATTTGATCCATGGCCAGAAGGCGGACTTTACAGTAAACAAACTATATAAAATTGTTTACTTTGGGATGCAGATAAACAACAAGTCGGTTATTCCTGAACCTCTCTGTTTAGGACTGTTAATAGTCTGTCCTCAATGCAACTATCATTTAAGGGTTATTCTGCTATTTGTAGTTCAATCAATCAGAATAGAGCAGGAAGGGACCTTGGAGGTCTTCTAGTCCATTTCAGACAAGTGACTATCCAGCCTCTTCTTAAAAGCCTCCGGTGATGGAGCACCCACAACTTCTGAAGGCAAAGCGGTTCCACTGGTTAATTGTCTTCACTGTTAGGAAGTTTCTCCTTAATTCCAGGTTGCTTCTCTCTTTGATTGGTTTCCATCCATTGTTTCTTCTCCTGCTCTCTGGTGCTTTGGAGAATAAATTGACCGCCTCCTTCTTGTGGCAGCCTCTCAAATACTGGAATACTCTTATAATGTCCTCCCTAGTCCTTCTTTTCTCTAGTCTAGCCAAACCCAAATCCTGCAACTGTTTTTCATATGTTTTAGTCTACAGGCCTTTAATCATCTTAGTTGCTCTTCTTTGCACTTTTCCCAAAATCTCAACAACTTTTTTGTATCGTGGTGACCAAAACTGGATGCAGTATTACAGGTATGGTTTTATTAGGCTTTATAAAGCGATAGTAATATTTTACATGATTCTGATTCTATGCCTCTGTTTATACAACCAAGGATTGTATTAGCTTTTTTGGCTGCTGCCACACACTGCTGACTTATGTTTAAGTGATTGTCCCATAGAAGTCCAAGGTCCCTCTCACAGTTACTGTTTTTGAGCCAAGTTTCGCCTAATCTGTACTTTTACCCTTACTTTTCTCCACATTAGATTTCATTTTGTTGGATAGGGACCACTGTTCAAGTATGTCAAGAACTTTTTGGATCCTTATTGTCATCTGCAAATTTGATGAGTTCCCCGTTTATTCCCTCATCTAAGTCATTTATGAAGATATTGAAGAGTACCAGGCCTAAGACAGAACCTTGTGGTACACCACTGCTTACTTCTCTCCATGTAGATGTAATACCATTAAGGTATTAAATATGGTTTGTCAGTCAGTTACAAATCCATCTGGTGGTGATGCTGTCTATCCCACATTTTTCTAGCTTATTAGGAAGTAGGTTGTGGTCTACTTTGTCAAATGCCTTGCTGAAGTCTAAATATTATATGTCCACAGCATTTCACTGGTCTACTAATTTAGTCACTTTGTCAAACAATGAAATAAGATAGTTTAAGTTCATAGCTTCAGCCCAATTCCAACAGAGGCTGAATTCTCAGCAGCAATGATTCTGATCATAATTCACAGAGTTATCTAAGTTGAACAGCCTTAACATGAGAATAGACTATTTCTAAATATATTTTTAGTGATGGGCTTGTGAGGCTGCATAATTCAGACCAATTTCTCAATCCAAAATACCCTGCACAACTTAACATTAAGTATTGTTGTAAATCCAATCATTTTTCCACTTCTACCAATGCACAGTATGATTTCATAAAACTTTAATATATAACATGTTTTAATCTGCAATAATGTTATCCTATTCTATTTGTAAGTCTATTTGCCAACATTGTTTTTTTCTGATAGTCTTTTTTGTTCATTGTACTGAACATGTGAATTCAGTTATATCACAGTTTCCTAACACTAATTTACATAAATATATTTGGATATTATGGATGGTATAGTTCTGATTTTATCAAGAAAATCGCAATTGTTGCATTAAAATTTCAGAGCCAATCAATCCCACATCACTTATAATTCTATTTTGAATTTCTTTAAGTTAATTATTATTTATTTACTTGTTTGTGATTATAGACAATTTCAATAAGCAATTGATAATCTCAAGGAGAGCTTAAAAGCATGATTTCTAAAATAAATGATGCTGTAAGTTAAAATTCCTCACATGAAGAAAAACTTTGGTTTACAGGATTTCTCCTCATCCCAGATGCATCCTATAATCCTTGACTTTCAAACTGCATTAAAAAATATCTTTCCTTTGCAAATCTTATTTAACAATCCCCCAAAAGTTTACTTTTTTCTATGAAACACTGTAGAGTAGTAACAATTAAAAGAGAAGTTGAAACTCTTTGCTTCTGCTTCTTATCCAATATTTATCCAGAAAAGGAACTTTCTGCTTAAATTTGGCAGCAGAAGACCAGCAGAATAAATACAATCCATTTCTGCTAGATTTATGTAATTTCTTTTGAGAATTTTCTGCAGATACAACATTCAGGAGAGATGCATCTTAAAAGAGTGGAAAACGGCTTCTCCCTACCCTAGCATTTTATCTGCTGTTATAATTTAAGGATTATGGTTTCCCTCAAAGTCTAAATTACAGGACAGTTACAGCTTGCCCCAGAAAGTTTTCTGATAATACATGAATAAGATCAGATACACTGCTTTTTTCTGTCAACAAACAAACTTCTCCTTTCTATAATATAGAATGCTTAGTGTAATTTAAAAAAATAGAATACTCATCATTGTGATGCAGCAATCTGCTTGGAGACCAAGACAGCCTTTGTGTTTCACACAGATACACATTACTGTGCAATCAGAAATCTTAGTGTCAGAGCAGAGACAGGTACAGATAGGTACAATCCTGGAACAGGATTGATTTTTCTATTCAGGAGAGGAAGAACCTTAGTGGTGCAGGCTGTTAAACGCCTAGCACTTAGTTCCAGCTGCCTGCAATTAGTGCAGGCTCGAATCCCACCAGGCTCAAGGTTGACTCAGCCTTCCATCCTCCCTGGGTAGGTAAAGTGAGGACCCAAGATTGTTGGGGGCAATAAGTTGACTTTGTAAAAATGCCGCTTGGGGGGCCCAAAAAAGCCCTGGTAATAAGCAGGCATATACAATGGAATGAAGGCTATTGCTGAGCGCATTGGGTTGTGTTCCAAAGATTGTAAGCCGCCCTGAGTCTCCGGAGAAGGGCAGCATATAAATATGAAAAAAAAGACATCAAATATTTTAAAAACAAAATAAAACTGTTAAAGACAGTATGTTTTGATTTCTCTAAAGTCCTTGTTGAATCCCTGTTGATTAAATGAAAACCAATCACTTCTGCAATGCAAGTCTATGAACAGTTTCAGCAGCAGACTGAAACTCATTGCTGTCCAGAGAAATCTTCCTAGTGCTCTCAGCCATGATGTGATCTGTGCAGTTTTGGTTTAAGATTTTGTGCAAATCCAGGCAATGTGGTCTGTAAAACAATCCAGCTTAACATCTTGAGTGAAGCTTTCCGTTATAGGTTAATAAATGATGGTTAAACAATGGCTTCAATCCACGCATGAATGCAACGTAACAGGATTTCAGGCATGCTGCTCAGACATCCTTTTGAGGCTGTTCATGGAAGTATCCTTCACTTTCCATTAAATAGAAGCAGCACCTGGTAAGGAAGAGTTGACTAAAGAAATGAGCTTAAAGGTACCAATACAGCAAAGCTGAATTGGGAGGGGGAGAGACTTGAAAGGTACTTAAGGGTAAGAATCAATTTTGTATTAGACAGACATGGAGTAAAAACTATATTTCTACCAGCATGTGATAATGGGATATGTCTACCATTGTTTTTATTTTTCTGGTTTTGCAAGTATTTGAGGACTACACACTATACATTGTTCTACACTATCATATATACTGATTTCTGAAATTCAGAATACCAAGACAAACTCAGCTCTCAATCAAAGCTGAAAAGGCACAATGTGTTACACATTAGACGGGCGAAAAATGTGATCAAAATGGTTTCCACTGCAGAGTTTTGCTTCCTAAAAGCTAGATTGAATTTAGGCAACATATTGAAAATGTTTTCTTTTCCAGAGCAGTGCTCTGCATGGATTTTCACCATAGGAATCATACAACAAAAAATGGATTAAGAGATAATGTATCAAACCTGGTGTCCTAGGGAAATATTATTTCTTACATGAATATAAATGGATTTAGAATGAAGTGCTAATTTCAGATCCTATTCTAAACATCCGTTTAAAAGCAAGCACAAATTGTGTGTGGACTGATTTCTGTACATACAGTAGATTATAAAGATTGGCACCTTCTCCATATTTCAGATAAGCCTCTTTACCATCTTGAGTCTACAGACAACAGAACTTTGCTTTTGATGGCCAAAATACTTGACAATCTGGTGACAATTTAGTAGTCCTGGAGGTCAGAATATATTTCAAGTGGCCTCCTTTTATTTTCTTAGTCACAGCATATGAAGTTTAGATATGTAAAGTGAAAAATATATTTAAGAGTTCTTTGCATTGTGGGGTAGGGATCTATGCAAGGCATGAATACCTCCAAAATGTCTTCACTAGTATTTTGTACTCTTCAATGACTATTGACTGAATTGACATGCCTTGATCACAAATTGTTGGGAAACACCCAGTGACTTACGAGGGGGGCTCGAATGGGGAATTAGCCTTGAAGCACTGAGCAATCACAAGAGATCCAGGACTGACACCCCAAAGCTCCATGGAACATTATCCATCTGTTTCGAAGGGAAAGCAAGCAGCCTTGGGAGATTCCTGTATTATAGCCAGAATACAATGAAATAGTCAGTTTGAACTGTGGATCTGGTTCCTTGCTCCTGACACAAATCTATCCTATACTACAGATTCTATTTGGAATAGTTACATATGAGGAAAAATTAAATTCAAATTCAAGTTTATTTATTACAGCCCTGAGGCCAGATAGAAACAAGGTACTGAATAGAACAGGGGTATCAAACTCAAGGCCCAGGGGCCATATCCAGCCCATGGGGTGCTTAGATCTGGCCCATGGGACCGCCCTGGAAACAGCAAAAGACCTGCCTATGGTGCCTCTGCCAGAGAAGAGGGAGGGCTGGGGGGGCTGCAGAGGGTTACTGGCAGAGGGTTGCAGGAAGCTGTTGCAGCTGAAAATGGAGCTCAGGAGCTCGTTTTTGCTGACAGAACTCTTGTGCCACCAGTCACCCCCGACATGAGTGACATTGTGCTGGCCATGCCCCCTGCCCCCCCAAGATCAAACACAACCCTGATGCATCCCTCAATGAAATAGAGTTTGACACCCCTGGAATAGAAGTACTACATTCCTCAATATATACAGCATATGGTATGTGTATAAATAAATAAGTAAATAAATAAATAAGTAAATGTGTGTGTGTGTGTGAATAAAGAGAAAAAACTATTTGCACTATGACTTCATTGAATCTCTTATGAACTGACTGAGGTTCAGCTACGTCCGCCAATTAGTAGATGAAAACATCTATTTTCCTATATTGTAGGAAAAAGTGAGAGTACAAGTATCATTGTCCATTAATTTAATAATGGCTAGCAAGTAGAAAGATACAATTTAGAAAAGTTAAGCAGTTTTGGGCAGGGAAAAACATGAGTTAATAATACTATTTAAATCCAATGAATATAAAAATATTGCTGTGGAATGGAAAGCTAATTCAATGGGGCCTAAACTTAGAGATTTAAATAGTTGTAAAAATTATCTCTAAGTTGGACTGGTTATCCCATTTAATCTATTAAATGTGATCTGTGCAAGAGTTTATCTTTCCCCTGTCCTGATTTCTGTGCCTACACATTTGTATCATTACCCTACCAACATTGGAACAGGAACAGAATGATACAATAAAATACTAAAAGGAAGACTTCAGGTTGGTTCCTAAAAATTCTATTTGCCAGCCTAAAACAGTAGCAATCCAAAAAGTCTTTGTCTAGGACAAAAATACTGAATATAAAATGTAGGTTTAGGAGAAGCATTTCCTCTTTTTTTGTACAAATCAAGCTTTGACACTCCATAACTATAAAATAATGCTTACAAATAAGATTTCAGAATCCTGAAACATTATTAACTATGGTCAAATAATATTACATTGTGCTGGATAGATAGACGCCCCTGTAAGCACTCCTCCAAAGCTAACCATAACCGTATCTGTGCAAAATAAAAAAATTATTCAAATCTCTCCTTTTTACGTAATTGATATAAGTGGCATAATTGATATAATAAAGGTATGTGAGAAAAGATGAGAAGCCCTATTGTACTCAACTGTCTTCCAGAGTCTTCAGCAAGGTATTTCTTATAGTGGTGAATACAGTTGCTCAGGGATGAGTTGTTGGGTTCTTAGAGTTTCCAAACTTGGTTCTATTCTTGCAGACATTACATTACTAGGCTATGGAACATCTTTAGTACCTCATCAGAATGTTCCTACCCTGGTCATAAAACATCTGCAATAAAAGCCAACTCAGATAACACCAAGAACCCAACAGATCAGAATCTATGTAACATTCTAATAAATAAAGGAGAAATTTCCTGCCAGAACAATTAATCAGTGGAACAACTGGCCTCCAGAAATTGTGGGTGCTCCAACACTGAAGGTTTTTACGAAGAGATTGGACAACCATTTGTTTGAAATGGTTTAGGATTTCTTGCTTGAGCAGTGGGTTGGTCTAGATTGATCTCCAAGGTCCCTTCCAACTCTATTATTCTGATATTCTTACACAATTTCCCTTCACAGCTTCTCCAAACAGATGATAGAGTTACCTCTAAATATGGAGCATTTCTATAGCTAAGGTGGATAATTACTGGTAATACAAATATTGCCAGTATTTATATCTGATTCTTTTCTAAATCCATCAATATTAAATACTGTATCACCACATCTTTTGGAAGGTGCATGATTTTTGGTTGTACAAAGAAGAAAAAAGACATCTTGAATCATCTGCTGCTCAATTTAACTGGGTGGCCTCCAATCATGATTATGGAAGGGTTACAAACTTCTCTACCTTCACCATCATTTCTTATATTCTCTTTGTGTCCTTTTTGACTTCCCTGAACTAAGAAGCCTGAAAAACAAATTAGTTGCTTTGTTTTTTATGGAGGAAACTGATTATTTTAATTGTTTTTTTTCCAATTGCAGGACAGTCTTCATCTTGGAACAATCAGAGCTGTTGTACACAATGTTCCAAATAGAAGCAAAGACTTAAATTGTATATTTCAGTTTCTATTGTTTTTAATCCCATTCTTCATACTTTTTTTTGCATGAAATTCATCTTTTATCATAGATATTTTGATTTTTTTAAAACAAGCCTGCTTGGCATCAAAATCTTTTTCCTGGCAATCAGACCTGACAAATGTATAAGGGATGTTAAGATTTTAGGCTTGCAATTTGCATCAATTCTTATTTGTCTGCATTAAATAATTGACCATCACCCCTTTTAAAATCTCATTCCAAATCCTTTGACAGCTTTAAGTGAAGGTCAATATCACTATCATTCACAAGCCTGACCGCACACCTATTTATCCACAATAGTTAATTATGAAAAATGAAATAACATTTTATTTTGTCTGCTCCCCTATGTGTTTTCAGTGCAGTCCGTGGCTAATCACCCCCAAACCACATGCAATAGCCACGATATGGATCCTTTTGGGGCTCTTAAGAAGACTTAACTAACCTCCAGACTGGTCAAATTTAAAGGACTGTTGTAAATAGGTTTTTCAAATAATGTGTGCATTTAAATTACAGTACAGGTAGTCCTCAAATTACAACAGTTCATTTAATGACCATTTTAAATTCCAATGGCACTGAAAAAAGTGATTTATGACCCTTTTTCACACTTATGATCTTTGCAGCATCCTCATGGCCGTGTGATAAAAATTCAGTTGCTTGGCAACTGACTCACATTTATAACAGTTGCAGTTTCCGGGATCATGTGATCACTTTTTGTGATCTTTTGACGAAGTCAATGATGAAGCCAGATTCACTTAACAACCATGTTACTAACTTAACAACTGCAGTGACTCATGTAACAACTGTAGAAAGAAAGGTCATAAAATAAAGCAAAAGTCACTCATTGTTTCATTTAGTCACAGAAATTTAGGCTACCTGTAATTCTAAAATCTAAGAATAAAAGGAGTGTTATCTTTCACACATGGATGTCCATACATACAAAGATCTCTTTCAGCAACTAGGCAGGGAACCAACATAAACTTCTGTCTGTTGTTTGGTAACAGCTATTTCATGAAAGGCCTTGCCGAAGGTCTTCCAGACTCAGTCAATAATCTTAGAAAGTTAGTTTGTGAATCTCTATCTAGAATTAATTGTGCAATAATAGTTTCAAGTGCTTTTTTTTTAATTTAGCATGCTCTGCTGAAATTGTAGAATTTGTTTTATGGAGGTTATACCTCTAAATTCTTTATGAAGCTGACATAATTTATGAGAATGTCAGTTCTTTAAAATAATATGAGTTTCAGCAAATCAATCTCTCAGTCGGATTCATTCAGTTCACCTGTCTTTTAGTAACAGAGGCTCTAACTCTGACACTATAATGTCACAGAATAATTTATAGTAGTATGCACCATCCTTATCTGAACTCCCGGACTAGCGGCATAAAGCTATATCTTATCTTATTAGATTCATCTAACTCAATAATCATAGGAGAAGTTCCATATTTCTACTCTGTGGATTTACACAATACTTACAAAGCTGGGTACATTGTATAGAGATGGTATAAAAAGCACAGTGACCTATAAATTCAATTGTTTAAAGCACAGTGATTACAAGTTCAATTTCTAATAGAACAACTTGAACCACATACAATCTAGTACTACCGTGTTTCCCCGAAAATAAGACACTGTCTTAGATTTTTTTTGGCTCCCAAAAACACACTAGGTCTTATTTTCGGGGTAGGTCTTATATATTTATGGTGCCAAATAGTGGGTGGGAGTGTGTAGGGGGGGGGTGTTTCACGGGTGCACGGTTGCTCCCTGAAAAGTCTTCCTGGAACTGGAGATTTACACTAGGTCTTATTTTCGGGGTAGGTCTTATATTAGGGCAGGTTTAGAAAATAGTGCTAGGTCTTACTTTTGGGGTAGGTCTTATTTTTGGGGAAACACGGTAAGTATAGTGGCTGCATGTATCAGTACTTGCTCCCCTCAATAAAGTCAGGAAGAAATGGTGTTTCTACCACTTATTACTTATTATTATTACTTATTAGTTTGCTCAAACTCTTTGACTAATTAGGAGCATATTTGAGGGCTTTGGTGATATTCCTGCATCCAGAGCCACTTAAGATCTTTATTTCCCCCTTTTTTGCTTCTCCCAATGTGTTTATGTTTAAGAGCCTGTGGGATACTTTTACAAATGTTATCAACCTAAGGAGCAGATTCATCTAACTTAATAATCAACAAAAGAGTCCTGTAGATTTGGAATCCAGGCAAGTTTCTAAAACCACCTTTGAAAAGTTCAGGAACTTTATTATATGACTGACTGACAGCCCCTTCTTCTCTCAGGAAATCACAAGCAAACTGTTCATCCCAAAGGTACTTTTTTTTCCCCAAGAGGCAACTGGAGTTTCTGGTTTTTCTGTGAAGACATTTCGCTTGTCGCCCAAGAAGCTTCTTCAGCTGAAGAAGCTTCTTGGATGAGAAGAGGCAAGTCTTCCAAGAAAAACTAGAAAGTCCAGTTGCCTCTTGCAAAGAAAAAGCACCTTTGGGACAACCATGACCTGGCTGACTGAAAATCTCCATAAACATTTAGCAATTTCTTCCTCCATGGGAAGAATAGGACAGGTAAGGGCTACATTCCCCATATAATATCTAGCACAATTCCCATTCTCCTGTTCTTCCCCAGCTGTTACAGGCCCTAAATATTTTCCCCACTTTAGCAGCTGCCAGTAAAAACAGCAGCCCTCTTCCCAGTTAAGCAACTCTACTTTCTATTGTTCTGTCCGAGGAAATCCTTAAAATACAACGTGTGGCCCATTCATTACTGCCAGTCCAGAACGCCCCAATGCTTTAGCAGTGCATAGGACTGCGTTACAAGTGGCTTGCCTCCGTTGGGTAGTCGGCGCTCAGCCCTTCAGTCACATGTCCGGGGTGACTTGAAGCAAACCCCATCAAGTTCAAAGAGAATTACCCGCACGTTTACGCGCCTCAACTGCCACGTATGCTGTTAGTAACGGATTTCAGTGGTCGCGACAGCAGCTGTTTGGTTGAATGGCAAGTGATGTTTTGACAACTTTATCTCGTGGCGACCAACCATCGGCGCGCAGCACTGAAAGCGCTTCGCAAGCTTGCAGGCACTGGCCCGGTTCTCAAACGGCCCGGTTCTCAAGCACGGAGCGACAGCTTTACAAACTTTTCCCGCGCGCCACCCCTTGCTAGCCCAAACAAGCCCCCCAAGAGCGCGCTCGCCCCTTTCCCTGACCGCTTGGCCAAGTTCCTTCTCTCTTGGCATCGGACTCGCCCGCGCAAAAGCGCGCCGCGTGAAGGCTGGGCGCCGTACCTCGGATGTAGGTGCACTTGCTCTCGTCCAGCAAACTGGAGCTCGATCCGCCCATCCTGCCGGCGATGGGGGCGGCTGAAGGTAAGGAATTGGTGCGCGGCTGGATGAAGGGAGCTGGACGCAGGATGGGTTCGAATCCAACCTTTCCGCGCTCCGCTCTCGCTCTCGCCCTCAGGCGCTCCTCTCGCTCTCCCCCTCGGCAGCCCAAGTGCAAAACTTCCTCCAGCCCCAGGCACCGCCCGATCAAGCACCTCCTTCCCCGCTCCTTCTGGCAGAGGGTCAGGCCCCCGAAAGCGCCTCGGTTCCGCGAGACGAATCCTCGCTCGGAGCAGACGAAGAGCAGAAACCAGCTTTCTTCTGGATTCCAAAGTTCAGCTCCCTCTTCTCTGCCTTTTCCCGCAAATTGCTGAACTAAATGCAGGGCTCTCTTGATAGATGTCGAAGGGGCGGGCAAAGGTCTTGTGTTACTTCCATCGCCAGCCAGCGCGAGATAAATTAAAAGAAGACCGGTTGCTGATGGAGCGTTGGGGGAATCACCTGAGCTCTCCGCAGGAAGATTAACTCGCTGCTTCAAACCTCACATCTAGCTTGGACCATATTCTACTAAGCATGGAGATAGGAGGTGGGGTGGGGTCTGAAAGGTCCCAGCACTTTGGTTAATGAAAGAAAACAACGAAACTCAGAGAGCACCAAGAATCCCTGTTTAGCAATCTAGAATTTTACTTCCATAAATTTGAAGGAACTCCGGAGACTATCTAGCCTAACCCCTCCTCTCTGCCAGAACCCCCGTTTTTCTGACTGATGGCTGCTCAATATTTGCTTTAGGACAACCTGCAAAGGGAAGAGTGAACTCTCACTTACTGGCTCAGCTCTAAAACCGCTCCTCTTTTTAGGATGTGTTTCCTCTTGTTCAGCCAGAATCTGTCCTGTAACTAAATTCATTTTTCCATCTTCGATACTCTGGAATAAGAGCGAGCATATCCTAAGCTTAAGATCTGGGTAACATCTTTCAGTTATTGGAAGAGTGCTGCATCCTGCCCTTTTCCAACTAAGACAGGGGTCGCCAACCTTTTGGACCTCAGGGACCACCACTCATAATTTTAAATCCTGTGGATCAGAGACCCTGGGAAAATCCCAAAAAAAGTCTGCAGGAAAATTCCCCACCCCATTTTCCTACTGGTCGATCATTCTTTATTTGGGATTGCAGAATACCATCTCCAGCTCCATTCTCAGGTGGGGAGGGAGAGAGAGAGACTTTTGGCTCTATGCAAGGAAAGCAGCAGAAACAGCGGAAGTCTTTCTTTCTCTCCCCCAAACTCCACCAAAAATGAGTCTTTGTGAGACTTGTCACACTCATGCAGCCTCTTGGAGCAGGATGCCTTGCAGAGTCCCAAAGACACATTTCTGGCAGAGTTTGGGGGAGAGAAAGACTTTTGCTGCTTTCCTTGTGTGCAGCCAAAAGAAGAATCAGAAAGAAGCAGCCTAGTGGCCAGGCAAGGAGGGTGGGGTGAGTGGGGCAAATTCTGCCCCTTCCCCCCTCCCCTCACTACCTCGTGTTGTTCACAATGCAAGCAACGCAAGCCTTGTGTTCCCACGGGCCATATGGGTGGCACAGCCATATGTTCCCATGCAGTCTAGATTAATTGCTTTGGGGGGTGCTTTGGGGGTGACATTTCTCTGCAGACCACCAAAATTTTCTCATGGACCACCAGTGGTCCCCAGCCAACTGACAAACACCAATTGCCCTGTGCGCTCCCACAGACGGGGCCTCCTGGGGATACCGTCAGCTAAAGAGTGTAGGCTGGAGGCCCCTAGGGGTAGGGCCTTCTCTGTGGGGGCACCCACCCTCTGGAACCAACTAGCCCTTGAGTTGCGCTTGGCCCCTGATCTCCGCTTCTTCCGCCGTGACCTCAAAACATGGCTATTTTTGCAATCCGGCCTGGACTGACAGGGGATCAGGGTTTTTAATTTGATTGTTTATTTGGCATAATTTAATATCTTTTTAATTTCTTTTAACTTTTGTACTTTCTGTCTTTTATGTATGCCACCCTGAGTCCTTCGGGAGAGAGGGCGGCTTATAAGTCCAAATAAAACAAAACAAAACAAACAAACAACTGGTTGGCGACCACTGAACTAAGATATTGTGTTACTTGGAAAAGATGCTCCCAGACTCCTCCTGATTTTCAGCTCTTCTCCTTGTTGTCTTTCCTTAAAGATAAGAGCAGCTGCTTTGATATCTTCCTTGGCTTGATGCAGATTTTGTGCAATTTCTTGTTCAAGTAAGGTGCCTGCAAGTGGACTGGGGACTTGAGTTGGGATTTCCCCCAAACTAAACATTCACTTCTTGAGAGTCTTATGGGTGCATTGGCCTTCCCATGATGATCATCCTGCTGACTCAGATTCAGTTTGCAATGGACTATTATTTTGAGATCATTTTAATAAATATTTTTTTATTATTTTTTAAATATAAAATAGAAATAGAAATCAAAAACAGTGGGTAAAAGGATAAGAAGAAAAGGGAAAGAGAGCATGGTGAGGAAAAGAGGAAGAAACAAAAAAGCAGTGACTTCCATCTTTTTTTGATGCAGTAAATTATATACTGATAATAAAATTATAATCTCACCTTTTTAGCTTGTGCGCGCACACACACAATTAGTCACTTCTGTAACAACTATTTATTTCATCATCAAAACCCAAAGTTAGAATATTATTTTTATCTCTTTTTGCTCAGAAAGTCCAGAAGCAGTTTCCAAGCGGCAATAAAGCCAGGTACATTCTTTTCTTTAATCAATGTTGTTAACTTTGCCATTTCCAACATTTCCATCGATTTCTCAATGTATTTTTTCATTCCAGGAGTTGATGCCTCTTTCCATTTTTGAGGGCTTAAAATTCTCATTGCAATCAGTATATATGAGAACAAAGTTCCATATTTTTCATATACCTTATTCAACAGTCCTAAAAGAAAACAGTCTGGTTTCTATTGTATACTTATTCTAAGAATCTTCTGGATTGAAGCATAAATCTGGTCCCCATATTTCTGTGCCTTGTCACAAATCATCCACATATGATAAAAGGTACCTTCTTTACATTTCTTTACAATTCTATTTCCAACAGATTTTTGAAACACCTTTATATATCTTTGACAATTTATCCAACATTAAATGCAAACAATACATTATTTTATAGAAATGCATGATGTCTTATAATTATGTTATAATTCAATCTAAATTTTCAACAGATCATTTTCATCACTATTCTTTTCAAGTTTTATCTTTCGTTCTTCTTACAGTGCACCACTAATGAAATTATCATGTTAAAGGTATTATATGATTATATCTATTAAATTAATTACTATCACTAATTTATTATAATCAATTACCAGTATACATATATAAAAAGTACAAATGAAACCTTAATGATAGAACTACATTGTAGCTCCCATCTGTCTGTTCTTATCCAAGATTCCATAGTTCAGGGGTGTCAAACCTGCGATGACACATCATTATGTGGCATATCACAACTTTTCCCCCTTCGCTAAAATGGGGTGGGCTTGGCCAGCACGTGACGCATCTGGCCTGCAGGCTGAGAGTTTGACACCCCTGCCAAAGTTTGTCAAATCCAAATTGCTAAACATCAGATATTTTTGTCCCAAACTTTATTTTTCAAAAGATAACTGGATTTTCTTTCTTTTTCGCTTGTCATCCAGAAGCTTTTTCAGTTCAGTTCCATTGAAGCAGCATCTTGGATGAGAAGCAAAATGTCTTCAAGGAAAAAAAAACAAGGAAATCTAGTTGCCTTTTGAAAAAGCACCTTTGGGATAACCATGACCTGGATGAATAAGAATCTCCATAGATATCAGATATTTTTCTACTGAACTTTATTTATGCTCCATTATTGAGAAATGGTAAATATTTTCCTGGAAGTTGGGGATTTTTAAAAGAGATATAATTAACTTTATCTAAGAGTTGATATAAATTATCCATCACAAATCATGGTTTATCAATTTTATCTGCTTATATTAATAAATATATATTGAAGACTAGATGAACGATTATCAATCTTTCCCCAGTTCTTTGAGGAACATTAAAAATTATTTGAATACAGTTTAAAAAAATTTTCCACTTAATTATACACCATTTGAAGTTTTTTTAAATACTTTGATGAAATTAAGTTATATCACAAGCATTCCGACAATCTATTAACAAAGTGAAATGATGTGTGGGAATGACTAATGTGCTCTGCATATAAGTTAAATAGGCAGGGCGACAGTATACAGCCTTAACCGGACTCCTTTCCCAATTTTGAACCAATCAGTGCTTCTGTGTCCAGTTCTCACTGTTGCTTCTTGACCCGCAAATAGGTTTTTCAAGAGACAAATAAGATGGTCTGGTTCTCCCATCTCTTTAAGAATTTGCCCCCAATTGTTGTGATCCACACAATCAAAGGCTTTAGGATAGTCAATGAAGCAGAAGTAGATGTTTTTCTGGAACTCTCTAGCTTTCTCCATGATCCAGCATATGTTGGCAATTTGATCTCTAGTTCCTCTGCCTCTTCGAAATCCTGCCTGTATTTCCGGTAGTTCTCGATCCACATACTGCTGGAGCCTAGCATGTAGGATTTTAAGCATAACTTTACTAGCGTGTGAAACGAGTGCAATGGTGCGATAGTTTGAACATTCTTTGGCATTGCCTTTCTTTGGAATTGGAACGTAAACTGACTTTTTCCAATCCTATGGCCACTGTTGAGTTTTCCAAATTTGCTGGCAAATTGAGTGTAGCAGTTTTACTGCATATTCTTTTAGGATTTTGAATAGCTCAGCTGGAATACTGTCACCTCCACTAGCTTTGTTGTTGCTCATATTTCCTAAGGCCCATTTCACTTCACATTCTAGGATGTCTGGCTTAAGGTCAGTGACCACCCCACTGTGGTTATCAGGGACGTTAAGCTCATTCTTGTATAGTTCTTCGGTGTAATTTTGCCACCTCTTCTTAATCTCTTCTGCCTTTGTTAGGTCCCTACCATTTTGGTCCTTTATCATGCCCATCTTTGCATGAAACATTCCCTTCATATCTCCAATTTTCTTGAAGAGATCTCTGATCCTCCCTATTCTATTGTTTTCTTCTATTTCTTTGCACTGTTCGTTTAAGAAGGCATTGAAATTGTATTTGGACCAAAAGAGGAGATTTAGCAGCAAATCTGATCATCAGGACCTGGGTGGTTCTCCATAAGGAGAATCCCATCCAAGAGCAACTGGAGAATTTTGAAAGTCAGAGATTTATTGTCAACCAAGATGCTCTTTCACAGCTAGAGGTTGCTCAACAAGATGGGTGAAATCTTGGCATCTTTTCTCTGGTTTCCAAAGCCTCAGGAACCATTTCAAGTGTGCTAAAACCTAATCACCATCATGGATGATCTTCGCTGTGGGTTTAATAAAATGATAGTGAAACTGCTTGGGAGGCTTCAGTAGTATTGAAGAAAATGTCCTTCAAATGCTATAATATGGAACAATGTTTTAAGCTGATTCAGCCATGTTGAACATAGGATTCGGAATCACAATTTAGGACATAGATAGATAATGGCTCTTTTGTGCCCCCTTTGTAATTTATTATCTTCAAAAAACTGGTGAGAGAGGTTGTCAAGTACTGGGGATTGTTATACTGATGATCTCAGTTTCATTTGTTCATTGTCTTCAAATATCAAAGAAGGCAATGCTGTTGACCAATGCCTGAGCTCAGGTTTGGTTTGAATCCAATGAAGTTTGTTCAAGACTGAATGGAGGTCTTTGGGTCCCAGTGGGAAATAAGCTTTGGAATTACAATTTCGCTTCTCCAAATTTATATGCCGCCTGTCTCCCTGTCCAGAGTCACTCTGGGTGGTTTACAATAGTGCACTGTATTTTGAATAATACTTCATATTGCATAATGTCCAGACCCAGAAACCTGAAGGACTGAAACATTTCTTTGATTTGAAGAAAAGCCACTCCTGATATTACATGAGGGTACAATTTGAAGGACAATTTGGCATGTTCCCTGTGCCTGACAGTTTGAAGGGGCGACTGCAGGTGAACATTGCATACTATGGTTCCTTTCCAAAAAGCGGCAAAGGTTTTGGGCAGCATGAGGCACTGACTTGAATGTTGGTGGACATGATGTGTGGCTGGTGTTGTTTGTTCTGCTGTCCCTGGGTCCGAGGGAGCGGGGCAGGCAAAGGCTGTGCACAACAGCTGTAATATTTGGGCAAGGCAAGGGGGAGCAAGGAGGGGGAGCTGCAGAAGGCAGCGTTTTGTGTTTGGGGAGCAGCAACTTGTATGTTTAATAAAGGCAGGGTGTTTGGGATCTGAGTGGATGCTGGGCATGTGGGTGGGATGTTGGATTGGGGTCTTGGTTTTGTTGGTGCATGTTGTATGTGGTGGAAGGAGAATGGTTTGAGGAGGGGGAGACTTGTAGGGAACAAGAGCAAAAGTGAGAGCAGCAGGTCAGGAGACAGCAAAGTGCAATGAGAAAGGTGGAAGAGAAGCTGCAATAGGAAATGAGTTTAAAAAGTAAAAATAGCCATTTTGTGGAGCTGCTTCAATTGGTTGGCTGGCAGCACGCAGCCCAATGGTATTTTCCTCCCTACTTCACTCTCCAAAAAGAAGCACTGTTGTCAAAATTGAAGCTCTTCCTTTCATTGCTCTCATACCCAACATTTACAAAACTTGCCCACTAGGAGAGTTCCAAGGCCTCTTACCACCCCCTGCTATTCCTGCCAGAACATTGCCTCACCCTTCCCACAGGGGACACTATTCCACACCATTAGACAAATGTTTCAAGCCCACCAAGGCACTCTCTGTTACCACCACACCCAAGGCCACTGTTGCTCCGCAGCCCCAGAGACGATTGAGGTCCAGTGCACTTTTGACTTCAGCCAACCCATTTCTGGACACAGTCAGGCAGATATAAAGGAGAAGAAGGGCTGCTCTGGAAATTTTCAGATGAGCACTTCATGGTGACAATTCAAATAGCTCTTTCATCATAGGAGATTTCTTCTTACTCTTATAAAACTTCTAAAGCTAGCTATCCCACTAGAACCCTTTCTCTTAAACTGTAGCATGGACCTTGATCTTGCTGAGGCTTATTGAATGCTCCAAAAGTGCTTTGTGTTAGTTTCTGACTTAGATTGGATGGGTGGGTTTTATCCTTCTTCCCCTCTCTCTCCCCTCTTTTCATCCTCCATCCATCCCTTCGTTCCTTCCTTCCCAACTTGATACTATTAACATTAGAAGCAGCAGAAATGAGAGACATGTCTACACCAAGGCATTCCTGGAGAAATTGTATCCACCTTTGACTTTAGACCAAGAATTCAAATGAAATTAATATTTAATTATTATAGTTGTTGAAAAAATGAAACATCATCAACAATTTGTCACATAGGAAACGTTGTGGAAAATCCAATTTCTTCATTTGCAACATGGGATCCAATAGAAGGAAATATCTGTAACTCAGGGTTGAAATGTGGAGTCCTTAGTGCTCTCTGAGCTTGGTTCTTTGCTTGGAGACATTTCATTACTGGACATCATTGATTATTAACATTATCAATGCCAGTGTGCAGCGATTTGATCCTTATTTATGGATAGTAACAGTACAAGTAGTCCTCCATGTACAACCATCCTGGATTCACCACTTTTAGAGTAGTCGCTGGCCAGGAATTTAACCCAATGCCAGAGCTACTTGCAGAGGATCCCACAATCCTCTCCCTTAAGAAATGAATAGGAAATGGCTCAGAGAAAAGTGATTTACAACTGGTACACTTACAACCATTGCAGCCTCCCCACAGTCATGTAATCAAAATTTTGATGCTTGGCAATTGGCAAGTAATTATGATGATTGCATTGTCCTCAGGTGATATGATCAACATTTGTAACTTTTGCTACCAGCTTCTGACAAGCAAAGTGGGGGAAGCCATATTCTCTTAGCAATTGTGTTTTAAAAAGTTGTAAAATTGGGCTTGACTCACTTAACAACTGCCTTGCTTAACAATGGAAAATGTGATCTCAATTCATAAGTTGAGGACTACCTGTAATTTGCCCTGCCAGTCTTGGGCATATGGTTTTCTCCTAGTTGCTTGGTGAGCGTAATATTCTCTGTTTCATTGTTTGATGTTAATTCCTGCTTATTTGGGTGTAGGCTGCTGGAGAGGTAAGTAAAAGTTAACCATGGTTTTAAGATTCATATTAGGCAATCGATGGGATGAGTATGGTGGAAGTACAAAAGATTAGCTGATAAAATGCCATTTTGGTTATCACCTCATGGAGCACTACATAGAACAGAGATGATGATATTTGAAAAAGAGGGATTCAAGATAAAGACAAGAAACAATTAGTAAATGAAGGATTTGCTTGTGATTAGTTTAATTATTATAGAATTTTGAAATATTTAAATTTGATAAAAAGAAAGTTCTTTTCACAGGAACTAAATCTGCACTAGACATTAATTTATGTTCTGGAGATGACCACTTTATTATTAAAGCATATAAAATATTACTCAAGATGAATCTGGAAGATGAATATGTTAAAGTGTGTATGGTAAAATGGGCAAAAAAATTGGTGTAATACTAGATATATGGGAGAATGTATGGACAAAGTAAAATTTATTATAGTTTGAAAGAAATGATGTATCGTTGGTACTTTACCCCAGATGGACTAGTGAAAATGTATAAAGGGATTTCTAATGTGCTGGAAATGTAGTCAAAATCCAGGTTCATTTTGTCATGTGGTGGTCTTGAAAATATGTGAAAAGATATTGACAAATATAACAATGACAATACAGAAAATATTTAAGATGCAAATATTAATGAAACCTGAAGCTTTTCTTTTAGATATTAGGGACAAGTCAATTGAAAAACAAATTGGGGTGCTATTCTGTCAAATGGTGATAACTGTGAGAATTGTACTTGCCAAACACTGGTAAGAAAAAGGGATGCTAGCTGTTAAAGAATGGATTTTGAAGTTGATTGAATTAGCAAAGATGGCAAAATTAACTGCTTGATCAGATAATGGACTAGACAGCTTTATAAGAGAATGGAAACCATTTGTGGACTTTCTATGTGCTAAATACATTAACAAATTGTGTTTGAATCACGTTTTTTCTTTTTTTTAACACCAATTTTTTTCTTTTGTTGTTAGCACTAGATTATGTTTTTGTTTTGTTTGTTTGGTTTTCTGTTTTGTATTTTATCTGCTGTGATAAAACAAAATAAATTTACTTAAAACATCTTCTACCAAAATGGATACCCAGGCAGGTTTATAAGAAAGTCCCAGGCAGCCAAACTGACTAGAGTAAAACCAAAATAAGCTACAGAAAGGTTTGCACAACCGCACATGAAAAACATATCTGAAACAATCAATATACTACTGCAACCGAGAGATTTCTGGTGATATGGCCGATGATTGACATGCCCAGAGAATCTTCTTTCTCTGGACTGTCATTTTTCCAACTGAAAGGAACAGACTTTCCTTTCATCTATCTTGTGTAAGGGAGAGTCCTAGAATAACCCCACAAGATCCTCCATATAGCAACAGTCTGCAAGTCATTTCAGCAGTCATGCTTTGGAGCAGCTAGTGAGCTGGTAGCTGGGTAATAGGGGGGGCTGCAGTCACTTTACTTTTAGACAAAACAGCCATTTTGGAATTATTTTTGAAACGGACAGTAAGATGTGCCTTTCATTTCTTAATCAATTTATGTTATCTTTATTAGCTAAAAGAGGCTTTCTTTAATCATAGCCAGTTACTCCTTTCTGGAGCACTGTGCCATTTTTGAAACTTGTTAAAATGACAAGGAAGAGGGTTTCTGGAGGCAAGCTAAAATAAGGAAGTGTGAAATATCTTTTCTTTTTAATTTTGATGGAGAAACATAAGAATAAAATGTTGTGGATTTATTTTACTATTTTACTGTATTTTTTTACTATTTTTAAAGTAATCTGTAGCCTTGGATTGCTTTGTTGTGGTGGTTGAAATTATCCAATTTCCATGAATTGGTCGTGATTGGCCAGAAAAATAAATAAATAAATAATAAATTTTTGACCATGAGAGGGAGCTAAGAAAATGCTTAAACCAGAGCTCAAGTCTGTCGTTAGGAAGTCTCTGAAAACTCTTTACAGAGAATCAACCATATTATAAATCAATTGGGTACTAAAGATACAGATGATACAGATGATATAAAAAAGAGCAAGAGATGCAATTAGGTGTAGTAAACTATCAACCCACTGAGATAATTCCAATCACATAATGGAAATAATTTAACTGTAACTTTGGAAATCAAACCTGATACCAGCTTTTATTATGATAATGGTTTGAATATAACTCTCTCAGAGCAATTGAAACAAGAATTCCAAATTAACAACTTTTAAGAGGTCAAGTTTGGGATGTTTCTTCATGGATACTAACAAGGTTGAGAATCCTTTAAGAAAAAAAGATTTGATGGACATCTCAGAGAAGATTTTATGCCACAAGGAAGTATTCCAAGCTAATCTACAATTTTTAAATAGAACAACTTTGGGACTTTTTAAAAATATATATTAACAAGATTGAGTTTCTTGAAGGAAAGAGACTTGATAGACATTCAGGAGAAGAAAAAGATTTTGTTCTATGGAGACAAGCTGGAGGGAGTAACTTAAATTTAATGTGTTAATTAAAATTAGGATGGATTTTTATAACTCTGATATATGTATTGAAACAAACTTTTAATGTACTTCTGTATTTATAAAATGAGTTTACTTTCTGTCCTTCTATGTAATGGTTGGCTAATTCCCAAAGTCTGTAAAATATTGCTGATCAAATTTGAAAATATGAAAGGTTGGGCAAATCTCTAAAGAGAAGAAAACAATTTTATTCCATGAGGATAAATTGGAGGGAGAGATGTAAATCCAATGAGCTAATTGGAGTTAATTGGATTTTTATTAGTGTATTATATATAATTGAAAGAAAGCTTTAATCTAGTTTTGTGTTTATAAAGTGGCTTTGAAAATAAACATTTTTCCTTGATATATGATGCTTGAGTAATTTTTAAAGTCTGTAAAATATCATTGAAAGTGAACTTCAAAGTATGTATATTAAGAGGAAGTTTAAAAAGTAATGTAATTGTAAAATAAATGACTAAATGGTTTAATGATAAGAGACTTCTCTAAAGAAACAGACAAGATTTACAGAATAAATTCAGCATATGCAGCCAGAAGACAACTGCCAAGAGATGTTATGATCTAATTTATAAGAAAAATCTATTCAAGAGCAAGTAATTCAGAAACATTACCATCAGAGATTTAACATTTCTGGAAAAGAGGTGTAAATATTCAGAGAAATTCCTACATGTTAAATTTAATTGATCACTTTTTCCTCCTTTTTGGTACAGTTTTGTTGTTGCTAGGGTTGAATGTATGCTTTTGTTTTGTTTTATTTTGTTTGTTTTATTGTTTTGTCATTTATTTTCTATATAATAATAATGATGATGTAAAAAGAAGATGTGTTAGAACTTACTGATTTAAGAAATGCTTTTAAAGAAAACTTTACTGTTTTAAATTTTTTAAAAAAATGTTTTCTCCCTTTAGGGTTAAAAAATCTGAAATAATGTAGGGAATCCTTTTAATATAAACCATGACAATTTATAAAGATTAATGAGTAAACAGAAGCATATACAATTCCCCACAGAAATGAAAAGCAGAGATGGTTAAATTGATTCCTTCATCCAAAGAAGAGAATATATTTAATTTTGTTTCTATTTGAAAATTGCTTCCGAATTTCTGCTTACAATAAAAAAAATTAACTTTGATTTTGTTTTTGCTGATTAGTTTGTTGCTAAAGAAATGGCTAGTATATACTATTATTGTGTGAAACTAAAAAGTTATTACAACCCTCTACTGTGCTATGAGTTGGAAGTCAATATCTTTTTCTTTCTTTTTCCCTCTACTGCATATTTTCTTTTCTCCCTCCCTCCAAGTTTTCTATTTTTTATTTCTCTTTGTATTTTATATTTTTGATAAATCAATAAAAATGTATTTAAAAACCCACTACTACAACCACTTATTATTACCATAGTATACAAACAGCACATTCAAAGTACAAGTAGACCATAACAACAGTTCAAAAATAATAACAGCCTCAGAAAGCGTATTTTATGGCCATAAAGCATGTCCAACCATTGCAAAAAGTTGCACAAAAATATACAGATGCTCCTTGACTTATGACTGTAATGGAGCCTGACCATTGTAGTAGCAAATTGTGACAGCTTTAAGTGAGACAATCACGTGATCACCTTGATTAACATGCTCCAACCCTGCAGTTCAGGATACGGCTGATAAACAAGCATGGGGGTTGTTACGCAGAGCATGGAGGGCCTCAGAGATGTAGGAGGCCAATCGGAGGCTGAGGCCTACCTGCCCTGGCCTCATTCCATCATTGGTAATGCAAAACATAAATACAACGTAAGGACTGTACAGCCACTATTTAAGATAGGAGAGGCTTTTTAGCACCCTTTAATGAGCCACAAGCAGTCTTGGGCATTGTGTTAAGTGCTAAGGAGTGTAAAGGAAAAAGCTTGTTTCTACACATTTTAGAAACAAGGCAAGAGGAGTAGGCAGAATCAAAGGCAAAAGGTGCAACAAATCATTGCAATTAAAAGCTGGGTGAAGGCAAATACCAGGTCAAGCAGTCTAAACTATTGCTTGGATCCTTTAGGATATCTCATCTGAACATTTACTATTGATTTCTGTAGCCATTCCCCCAGATTGTTTCTGGCTTCTTTGGGGATTCTCATTTGAGTTTTTTGAGACGTGTGTTGCCATGCTTGCACATGTGTTCTGGATGCACTAGAACAGGCTCCCCAACCCCAGGTGCATGGACTGGTACAGATCTGCAGCTGGTTAATAACCAGGCTACATAGCTGGAGGTGAGCTGAAGGCACATCTTCCACCTCCAGGCATGTGGTGAGTTGGCAGGGATAGGGGCTGAGATGGGAGAGCAGCGGGGCAGGAACCGTCTTGCCCAATACAAAGGTTTCCTGCCAGCTCCTGCAACTGGCTTGCCACTACTGGGCTCCATGTCCTTCCTCCTCTTCCTCACCCTGCTCTTTCTGTTACCTCTTCTTCCTCCTCCTCAGGAACCACAAACAGTCTTGGGCATATCTATATCCATCCATCCATCCAAGCCAAATACTACTCACTCATCACAAAATCTCCAGAACTGTAAAGCCTACAAACTTGAAATTTGGCATGTATATTCCTCTTGGCTTCTAGATGCTCGCTAAGAAAGGATTTTTCAAAATGACCATCAGATCATTAGTATTTCTTATATAGTATTTAACACGCTCTGATGCTAAGGAGTTAGACATTCTACCCCTCTCCTCCCCACCTGAAAAGAACTCTGATCCAACTGCCAGTTGTCTCACATTCCGTTACCTCAGTTCAAACTGGCAGACGTTCCACTCTTTCACTCAGGAATGGTGTGAGGCTCCTTACAGTACTAAACGTCACTACCTTACAAAAATGTCCACGCCTTCCACCTATGGAACTGCTTCCGAACTCAAGGTGGACGGGAGAGATATTCCCTTTGAGTTTCAATCACTGACCACCACTGAGCCAACGGATTGTGAACCAAATTTCTCCTGTATGGTGTCCCAGCACCAAACCACTTCTTAACACTGACCTCTCAGTACAGACAAATCTGTTCCTACTGGTGTTATTCTACTGTAACATCAGTTAAAGGGAAAAGAGGGGGGAAATGCAGGAAAAGATTTACAGATGCGATTAGGAAAACACAAGTAAGGGAAGCTGCAAAAAAGTATCGTCAAAATCATCCCCGAGTCAATAGAGAGGCTGTAAAAAAGTATGCATCTAATAACCCCTATGTTAATCAGGCAGCTGCAGCTAAATACAATGAAAAGATATTACAAATTAGATTGATGCCTTGGACTAATAAGTATTTGTCTGGTTTTAAATATGAATCTCAGATTGATTTCTCCAGGGAAAAGGTTGTTGATCTTGGACCTTGGTTACCTTGTGCCTGGTGTCGTGCCCTGAAGTGGCAGGATGAGACTCCCGGGATGTGCTGCAGTGGCGATAAAGTCCAGCTCCCTCCCCTTGAGCCCTCCCACAGCCTTCTCATCCACCAGCATCCAATGGCAGAACACTTTCTGCTGCCCGGAAGTACAACGATGCTTCTAAATGATAATCTTTTGGAGCCAGAGAGGTGAAGGAGGGAAATTAGTAGTGAAGCACAGGTATCCAGTTAGTATTATATATAAATATTGTACAGTATCTACAGTAGACATTATATGGTGGGCCAAGTTAAAAAGTTACATATTTTTTATGATTGTTCATGAAACTCCTAGTGATCTGTTTTAAAATCCTGTCTGAATAAAGCTGCTCTAAATTATCTGCTGTAGAGTTACCTCTTTGAATTTCGTGCCTAGAGAGGTTCACGACGTCCTTCACAGGGCCTATTTCCTGAGGGATAATGCTTCATGGTAGGCAAATGATACCATCTGAAGTATCAGTGATGATGTTTCAACCACTCCTGCAGCCCAGGAAAAATAATCACTGCTCCAGTCCTGATTGAGCTCTTGTGTTGAGGGTTCCAAAGAGAAAGCTGCTGCATTTAACCCTGAGACCTCTAGTGAGACTCTTATTACTCCTTTTGAATATTCTCTGTACCAAAGAAGAGGCACATGTAGCCTTCCCTATGTTTTAGTTCAACTCCTAATAGCCCCAGACAGCCAAGGCGAAGGATACGTGGACCATCATTACGAACAAAGGATGAGCCCTATATTCCTAGTCTGTAAAGGTTCCCCTCGCACATATGTGCTAGTCATTTCCAGCTCTAGGAGGTGGTCCTCATCTCCGTTACAAAGCCGAAGAGCCAGCGGTGTCCGAAGATGTCTCCATGGTCATGTGGCCTGCATGACTAAATGCTGAAGGTGCACGGAGTGTTATTACCTTCCCACCAGTGTGGTCCCTATTTTGCTACTTGTATTTTTACATGCTTTCGAACTGCTAGGTTGGCAGAAGTTGGGACGAGTAATGGTAGCTTACTCCGTTACGCGGTGCTAGGGATTCGAACCACTGAACTGCCGACCTTTCTGATTGACAAGCTCAGCATCTTAGCCACTGAGCCACTGATGTTGAATGTTTCACCAAGGGATCTTTTCCAAGTGATGTGATATTCAGAATTCCTATTGGACTCTTGGTAACAAATCAGGAAGGAGTCTGGTAGCACCTTTTCTGACTAACATTTTGTGTTCAAAGGCATAAGCTTTTATGAGCTACAGCTCACTTCATAAAAAACCTTTTGTCCTCACAAACTTCTTCCTTTTGCATTCCAACTCTCCTTCCTCCTTTGGTTTGAGCTTCAGCTATTTCCCCTTTGGCTAATGTTTTTCCATTTTTATCTTAACTAAATTCTGTTTATGATTAAATTAAAAAGGGACTCAGTGCATCAGCGAGAAGGCAAACTATAGCTGGGCAGTTTGACAATGAGGCCCATGAGACAGAGTGAGCTGCCATCACCTGTCCCAGCTCTTGCCAACCTAACAGTTAGAAAGCAGGTAAATGCTGGATATGGATAAGGTACAGAATCTAAGCATGTGGGAAGGTTACAGCTTTCTGTGTTCTACCATATGTTCTTTGCTGCACCACATGACCACGGACACATGACCATGGAAACACCTCCAGAAAACACTGGCTCTTTGGCTTAACAAATGAAGACGACCAATGCCCCTTAAAGTCAGTCACAACTAGTGGGGGGAAATCTGCAGGGACATCTTTCTTCTCTGAAATTCATTGCATGCAATCCTCTTCCTATCCAGTTCCCCCTTGAAGAAAACTTGCTATGCAAAAGTAGAAACAATTCTCTTTTTGGTTCAATATAAAAGGAATAGGAAGAGAAAAAAGCAGGAATATTTAGTCCACCCTGAATATAATTATTTATATTAGCTATTCACATACCTGTTTTCTGTGAGAAGGAATTCCTGTGGAAACTTATAGTTTTGTCCTCCATATTTCAGGATCTTTCCTTCTTATCATCTCTTGAAGTATTTTCTCCTGCAGGCCTTGTCCAGATTATTCCAGTCCCTCGCCAAATTTAGATGGGATGTTTCAGGCCCTTCCTCATAAATATAAGGTTATTTTAAGCCACTTACTCACATGTTGCTCGGATCCTTCAGGACATCCCATTTGAAAATTTTCTATTGATTCCTAGAACCATTTCTCCAGATTGTTTCTGGCATCTTCAGGAATTTTTGTCTACATTTTTTTTGAGACGTGTGTTGCCATGCGTGCACATGTGTTCTGGATGGAGTAGAACAGACTCTACCCCAAGTGCATGGACCGGTCCTGGTCCTTGGCCGGTTAGGAAACAGGCTGCACAGCTTGAGGTGCGCTGAAGGCACATCTTCCACCTCCAGGCATGTGGTGAGTCTGCAGGGCTGGGGTGAGAAAGCAGCAGGGCAAGAGCCGTCTTGCCCAGTGCAAAGGTTCTCCACCGGCTGCGCTTGCAACTGGCTTGCCACTACTGGGCTCTGTGTCCTTCTCCTCTTCCTCACCCTGCTCTTTCTGTTACCTCTTCCTCCTCCTCCTCCTCCGGAACCACAATCTTTGGCACATACAGTTTTAAGGAAAAGGCTTGTTTCTGCAGCTTTTGGCAAAAGGAGTTGGTAGAATCAAAAGCAAAAGCCATGGCACAACTAAGGACTTAGCTGGGTGAAGGCAAATTCCAGGTCAAGCAGTCCAAAATCAAGCTGCAGATTTACAATCCCAGACCAATGGAGGGATGAGGTATTGGTGAATGAGTCCCGGTCATAAGTAACTGGATTACAAACCAAAAACATGGTATGAGAGGCCACATGCTTAAATTGCTTCTAGCAACTTAAGGCTGTTTTTGTGAGATTTAAATCTCCTCCCTGGCCAGCGTGCATAACTGTCCCTTAAGCTTGAGTGGTTTGTTCAGCATCTTGATGCTTCCTCATGAGCCACTGACTTCTAGCAGGATGTAAACATCCTTGGAGGAATTTCTGCTGAGTTTAGGTAAGTGAAGCAGCCGGTGTTGTAGCGAAGTCTGACTCTGAGGGCTGACATCAAGGAATCCATAGACTGAAATCACTCTAAAGCCAACAAAAGCTTTTTCATCCTCATACTACAAAGTTATAAGGTCTGAGACTCTGCCTACTTGCTGCATTGTACATTCTAAAATATACTTAAATAGAGAAAATGACCACTACCAGAAGGATGACTCTTGAAACTCTGTTTAGCCATTGCTAAGTATCTAGTTGAGATGCTTCAGGTCTTTCCTTCTCAAGGTTCTTTATAGATATTTCAAGTCGCTTTTGACATCTTGTTTAGATGCTGCAAGATCTTCCTCATGCAGGTTTTTGAAGGATTGCTGAAGCCCTTTTTCATGAATTGATAGTGTTAAGGTAAAATGCCAAACTGCTTTATTCATATAAGAAAAAATGTTCATTGTTGTTCCTAATATTAAGCATACAAGTTCCATGATGCATCACTGCATATTCCCCTCCCACTAAGTATAAAAGGGTACTGATTTCTGGTTTTTATCTCTCTCTCTCTCCTCCCTCTCCTGAAAGAATGATGTACCTAAGAGAAAACATAGACATGATGTAAGTTTATATTTCTACAATAAAAGGATTATTCTGATCATAAATATTTTTGGAGATTAATTTTGGCTAGATCCATTAAAAGTTATCAACAGATAGGTTCTCCAGAAAGTGAGAGGTTTTCTAAAGATCCTAGAAGCCATTCAAATATATTTTCCACCCATCCTTCAGAATCTTGACTTCTCTAATGATTTTTGAAGCCATCTCTTCCTTAGAGTACTGAATAGGGTAGAGAAAGAGAATTGTCAGATGCAGAGATTTGGAATAGGGAAATTGTATCAAAAGACAAAATCAGTATTATAGATTTTAAAAAGTTATTAGAATGGGCAGACAGAGGGAATTTTATAGGGTTAAAGAATCAGATTAGAAACTGGGAGACTGTGAGTTCTAATCTCTCTGTCAGCCCTAGAAAGGAGATAAGGACAAAAGACTTCCAAAATCTTGGCAAAAAACTGCAGGGACTAGTCCAGGCAGTTGCCAGGAGTTCAGACTGACTTGAGGGCACCAAATATAGTATGTATGTATGTATGTATGTATGTATGTATGTGTGTGTGTGTGTGTGTATGTATGTATGTATGTATGTATGTACACAGAGACGGGGAGGGGGGGGAGATAGCAAAATTTAAAGGATTTAGAAATATCAGCTATGTAGGATCCAGCCAAGTGAGAAGTTATAGCAAGTGGTAGGTAGTAGAAACAGACTGGCTTGAAGGCACCAAATGTATGTATATATATTTATATATGTATGTATGTACAGAAAGAGAAAAGGACGGGGGAGAGAGCGGGGGACAATAAAATTTAAAGGATTTAGAAATATCACCTACGGTAGGATCCAGTCAAGTGAGAAGTTATAGCAAGTAAGGGGAATCAAAGCTGAGGGAGCTGTAAGAGAAGTAGGAACTGACTTTGCAGCAATAGGGGACCTTGAGAACTGAACGATACAGAAGGGAGGCAAAGGACCGTTGAAGTGCCTAGAACACAGCAGAATCGCGTACAAACCGCCACCAGCCCCGCACAGAAGCTGAAGACAAGAAATCCGAGAGGGGCGTGACCAATGGGCGGAGCTTCCGCGAAACCTCGCCGCCCACTCCGTTTCTGACGTGTCCTGTATTTAATGTAACCTCTGCCCGTTTTTCCCAGCGTCCTTTGCGGCTTCTGTTTGCCGCTGCTCGCCATATTGGGTTGCTTAGCGAGGAAGGGGGGGCTGGGGCGAACGGCGGTCTACGCGCCTCAGCCCTGGCTGCCGGGGGGGGAGTAGGGGGCGGGGGCGCCGACGGCGGGGGCGGTGTCGGCGACCACGACGGGCAGGAGAACCAGGCGCGCGGGCGGGAGCGGGCCGGCCTCCGAGACCTCGCCAGCAACGGGGCCGGTGAGTAAAAAGGGGACGGGGCGGCGGGGCTCTGGCTGGGCTAGCTCAACTGATGAGGGACGCGGAACGCAGCTCGAACAGGAGGCTTCCCCGACTACAAAAGCCTCCGCCTAGTCCCCCTTTCGGGGCTGAAAATCTCGCTCCCACCCCCCGCGGAGAAGTCGTTATTGGGGCGCTCAATGGGACGCGCCTCCCCTTTCTATCGGCCCCCCTTCTTTTCAGACATCCCCCCTTTTCAGGCTAAAGAAAGACTCTGGAAGGGGCCAGTCAAGATGTCAGCCGTGGTGGGTAACCTGTCTCCGCTGCTCCGTCTGTCTTCACCTACCTACGCGTAACCTAAGGCGGTCGGAATCGCTCCGGCCTCTCGGATGGCCCCGGCCAGGGTTAGCGGGTAGAAATGGCGATTGTTTCCCCCGCGGGACTCTTGCATGTGTGCATGCGCCCAGCTGCTTTTTCTTGCCAAAGCTTTGGGTCTCGAACCTTTAACGGAAAGGTTTGCGTTGTGTGGTTCGCGAGCGGACAAGCCTTTTTGTGCCCAGGAGCGCTCTTTTTTTTTTTCTTATATAGAAGAAGCTCAAGTGGAGTACTTGTTGCCACCCGTCCTCTTTTAGGGAATCAAAGGATGTTTTCAGTCGGTGGAAAGTGAAAGTTAAATAAGATCAGCTTTATTGTCGTTTTTTTTCTGCGGGACTCTGGCACACATTAAAAAAGGAAATTCTGTTGCCTGCTCTCAGAAGTGTTCACATACACAACACACATATAGATATGCTATAACACATTAACAGAGCTGGAAGGGACCTTGTAGGCCATTTAGTTCAACACCCACCCACCCAGCCACCCACTGCCAAAACAGGAGACCCTGCCTACACCATTTCTGGCAAGATGGCAGTCCAGTCTAGTGATGCCTCTAGTGATGAAGGTCCCACAACTTCTGAAGGCAAGCTGTTCCATTGGTTGATTGCTGTCACTGTCAGAAAATTTTTCCTTCCTTCTAAGTTGAATCTCTCCTTGATCAGTTTCCATTCATTATAGCTTGACCCCTTCCTCTCTGTGGCAGCCCCTCAAATATTGGAATACTGCTATCATGTCTCCCCTGGTCCTTCTCTTCACTAGAACTAGCCATGCCCAGTCCTGAAACCATTCATTGTATGTTTTAGCCTCCAGTCCCCTAATCATCTTGGTCACTCTTCTCAGAACTCTTTCTAGAGTGCATAATAAACATGCATATATATGTGTGTGTGTGTGTGTACACACACACATACACATATATACCTACACACTAACATGTAAATATTAAGTTAAGAAAGACTTGTATTTTGATGGGTGATATGTGTAGCAATATGTAGTAGCTTAGTCCCTTTGAAAGAGCTTTGGTTGCTAGGTTGCTTGCTTTACGGGCAGTCCTCAGCTGACGATCACAATTGAGCCCAACATTTCTGTTGCTAAGTGAAACATTGGTTAAATGAGTTTTGTTCCATTTTATGACTTCTTGCCACAGTTGTTAAGCGAATCACTGCACTTGGCAAATTAGTAACACGGTTGCTTCTCAGAAGGTTGAAAAAGGTGTTCACATTATCCCTGGACACAGCTACCATCATAAATATGAGTCAGTTACCGAGCAACTGAATTTTGATCATGTGACAATAGGGATGCTGCAATTGTCATAAGCGTGAAAAACAGTCAAGTCACTTTTTTCAGTGACATTGTAACTTTGAACAGTCACTAAATGAACTGTTGTAAGGCGAGGACTACTTGTATTTTTAAAGTTGTATCTCTCTTGTTGGCTTTGAACTCTCTGAGCTTCCAAAAATTGTCAGGATTGACCAGAGATGTTGCTTTTTGTAGGTATAACAAGAGGCCGGTGGGTGTTTCTAGGCTTGTCAAAAAAGTGCAATCACTTGTTTTACTATTTTGAACAAATAAAAAAAGTCAAGTTCTGCCTTTAAAAAGAGATGTATCACACTACTTTCTTGCCCAAATTGCACCTATTTATTTACTTGTATTTTCATGCTTTTGAAGTACTAGGTTGATAGGAGCTGGGGTGAGGATGGAAGCTCACCCAGTCACGTGGCACTACGCTTGAACCCGGGCTGCTGACTTTCCAGCTGACAAGTCTAGGGTTTTAACTGTTGTGCAGTGCAACCATGCCATCCCAGCAATATTCCAATATTTAAAATTGTAAAATTTAAAGTGTGGTTAAATGATGAGATTTAAAGATGCTTATGTTTGCAATAGTATTAGTTTCACTGAATATTTGTTGACTTTGTCATAGGTTAATCTATCGTCAAATGATAACATTTAGATAATACTTGATTGATAATTGGTCAGTATGCTTTAATGGTTAAAAGCAATGTTGCCGAAAAAAAGATTTCATAAATTTTATTTAGATAGAATTTAATGTGGGTGGAGGTTTGTTCTCCTAGCTTGTGGGTTGGTTTCCAAACATTTCCTTATCAGGCTAGGAGAATGAACCTCCACCCTCATCCTCCACCTGAGCTACAGATATTTGCCACCATCGCAAAAATTTGATGTATTAATAGTGCAAAAACATAGCAAGATTATCTGTGTTCCACAGAGCCTGCATATTACCTATATATTACCTATAGACTCTTCAGTCAGAGTCTACATGTAGATAAGGGATATTTGCAGCAGGTAGACTTTTCAGAAAATTGATAACTCCCTCTAAAATTCAAGGTTAGAGATACAGAACATGGCCTTGAGTCTTAATTTGGAATCAAGATATAGAATGTTCTAAATATTTGTTACACAATTTGATTTGCTTCCAAAGAAAATTATCTGCTGCAAAATTATTTATCCAAAAAAGTGTTTTAAATAAAAAAAGAAAATAGTTCATTTAGCCTATTTTATATTAGGCAAAGAATCAAAGAAATTACATGCTCTAATAGAAGTCAAAGAGCCAGCTTGAGGTAGTATTTAAGACAATAGGTTAGAAACTGGGAGATCATGAGTTCTAGTCCCATCTTGTCCATGAAGCAGCTGGATGACCTTTAGCCAGTCATTTTCTCTCAGCCTTAGGAAGCGACAATGGCAAGCCACTTCCGAAAAACCTTTCAAAAAAGCTACAGGGACTTGTCTACGTAGTCTGTGAGAATTGGACATGATTGAATGAAAGGGAAAAAAAAGTTGACACTGACGTTGAAATGATGAATGATCATCCTTTTTGAACGAATTAAGAGAAGTCAAATATTTTTATAATGTAATTGATTTTGATTAAAATGTTTATTGAAAAGTCTATTATATGCAAAATTGCTTAAAAAGTATAAAAATTTATACGTGTAAGTTTTTGTCTATAGAAGTATGTATATATGACTGTGCATAAAAATGTGAATTATTGTATTAATGTGTATACTGTATAAGTTGATAGCAGCAAGGACATGTTTTGCACAAAAATGGAAGGATACTTTGATTCCCCAAATGGACAAATGGCTGCAAAAGTTGATGGAGTTAGCAGAAATGGCTAAATTGATTGCTTTGATTAAAGAATGCAATTAATTTTGTTTCTACGTGGAAACTGTTTTCAACTTTATGCTTGAGATGGAAAAAAATGAAACTTTGATTTTGGATTTTGCTGATTAGATAGGTTTGTTGTTATATAAATGGCTAGTATATATTATCATATAAAAGTAACGAAATTAAGGTTTAGCCATCTCTGCTAACTTCATCAACTTTTGCAGCCATTTGTCCATTGTGGAAATCAAAGTATCCTTCCAAGGGTAGACAATCGACCTCCAGCATTTTATGTTGCTATCTTACCTCAGAACTACAAAAACTGTGGTGATGTCATGATATCAGTGGAGAAGGCAGAGTTGGAATTTTTTGTTCTAATTTGGGACTATAGAGATTTAAAGTTTTTCTGCAGTCATGACATAAGCCTATCAGGCTTGTCAGTTGTACATCTTTTCTGTCCTGCTCTACAGAGTAGAGAGTTGGTGTCAGCTTTAGAAGCCATATTAGCGCCAGAAGCTTCCATGCTGCCACATTCTTGAGCATGGGAAGATCCGAGGGGGAATTTCATGGAGTGTATGCGGTTAGATATAATAGCAGGTCATGTTATTCCTGCACCTGGCTGAGGAGGAGTAGAGGGGATGTTTCAAGTTGGAACAGATGGTGATTGGGGCATGTGATGGAATGATAGGTGCAGGGGATGGATTTGTAATTTTTTACTTATTGGAGGAAAACCCGGAACTTTCAGATTCACGTTTTCCCAGATATGCCAGTATGCCTACTCTAATAAACTTCAAAAAAATGTCTATCTCGGAGTTTTTAATTGGAGTTGGGGTTTTCTGGAACCATAACATTTGGTCTCTGACAGAAAGTCACCTGAAGAGACTAGAAACATTTGAGGTTTGGATTTACCGGTGGCTGATATGTATAGGCTGGGTTGACAAAATGAGAAATGAGGTGATAAGCCACCTGGGAAAGCCAAAGGAAATCATCAAAACCATTAAAAAGCAAAAGTTAGAATATTTCGGACATGTAATATGACACCCGGAAAAATAGGGCATACTTCACTTAATCCTCCAAGGAAAGATTGAAGGCAAATGAGATCCAGACAGAAGAAGAACATCATGGCTTCAAAATCGAAGGGACTGATTTAGACAAAACTCAGCAGCACTTTTTTGTGTGACTGTTGATAAATATAGGATTGCCAAAATGATCGCCAGTGTCCAATGATGGATTTAGCACAAGAAGAAGAAAGAAGAGATTTAATGCACCCATTTTGCTGCTTAAGTACCTGAAATGTGGAAAATCAGTGTGATTTCAATTTTTGTAGTTTTTAGAAAAAAATACAAATATAAAATATTGTCCCTCCTACTTCATGAGGTTTATAATAACAGTCTTGTGCCTATCAGTAATATATTTAAAATAATAGTTTGTGACAAACAATAAAATAGTCTCCAACCTCAATTTCATCCTTACTTGTGTGGGTTTCACTCAAAATTCTCAACGGTAACTATGCTGATGGGGAATTCTGTTAGTTGAAGATGTCACATCTGGAAAGCATCATATTTAAAAGAACCAAAAATATCTGCTTCTAAAAATAAAGGGACAGTGGAAAAATGTGTTAGAGTCACGTATTAATTATACCTATGGTATGGCAGGATTGGCTAGTTTCGGCTTAGTATTGAATTAACCAGTCTGTGTATTTCAGTTAATATATTATTTAAGATTGGGGTGACCATGAAATGGAAAATGTGTTTTTTCTAAACTTAAAACAAAACATTCATTCTGAAAGTTCCATTGGGCTGGTGCAATAGAACAAAACTGAAACTAGCTTGGATATTTTATGTTTTGTCAAAACTCAGAAACAGTCTCAAGCGTTTCAACGATAAGAATCAGTGGGAACTCAGAACAAGCCTCTTAGCATGAAAAAATCAAGAAGTCCATGTGACAGCAAAGTGAAGATTCTGTATCTCTTGTCATCTAGATTGGTGGTCCCCAACCTTTTTGGCACCAGGGACCAGTTTCATGGACGACAGTTTTTCCATGGATCAGGAATGGAGGATAATTTTGTGTGCTATCTAAATCCCACATATGCATAAATAATGTTTTGCTGTCTTGCACGGCCTGGTTCCAAATGGTCAGGAACAGATACCAGTCTGGAGTTGGGGACCCCTGATCTAGAAGGCACCCAGATTTTTGCAACCCAGCTGTGGAAGCCTTAGTCCTAGTCTTCCTTGAACTTAGAATACAACAATAGTTTGTCCTGTTGTACAAGTATTCTTAATAGAAAGAATGTGAAGGGAGTCAGACAGGTCAGAATGGGGAGGGGAGTCCTGGCTGCCTTTTGGGAATGGGGGCTCTCCGCCCTTCTTGTTTGCCAGGGCTGTCACGGGTAGGGCAGAAAGCTTGTCCCACATGTGCAGCAGAGATGGAGGAGAAGGTTTGGACGGGGGGAGGGTCAAGCCCCATAGTGGCACCAGCAGCAGGCGGAGGCATAGACATGGGGTGGCATGCACACAGCGACCTGCCCCATCCTTACTGCAGCAGTCGCAGGCAAACAAAAACAATGGGACAGAGGCAGAAGTGCAGGGAGGAATCATGAGATTCAGCTTGCCACGCAGCTGCCTGCCCCATCCCAGCTGTGGCAGCTGTGGACAAGCAAAAACAAACTGTGGGATGGAGTGAGTGGTGGCTGCCCGGAGTCCAGCAGACCAGATCACATGCTTTTGTTCCCCACCCCCGCTTCTGCCTGCTGCTTGGTGGGCCAGGCCAGCAGACGCAGTGCTTGGACCCACCTGCACAAGCTGTGGAACCCCTGTGTATTTGCCAGGGTGGTGGCGGCCGCTCCCTCGCCATCTTTGGGACAGCTCTACAGGCCAAATCTGGGCCCATCATGGGCTGGATCTGGCTCAGGGCCTTCTGTTTGGCATGTCTGATGTATATAGTATAGGAGAAGTAGACAGGGAGAAATTGTTTATATTGTCTGAAAACCTTAAGATATGTAGTCATCCAAGGAAACTAATTGAACCAATGGAAACTTGAAAGGAGTTTTGGAAGGGACCAAGAAAAATATAGTACTTCACACTGTGTATAATTAACCTAATAATTGGATCGATTACCACAAAACATGGTGATGGCCACTAACTTGAATGCCTTTGAAAGCGGTTGGCTAGATTCATGGAAAACAGGTTAGTTAAAAACTAGTAAGCTTTAAGACACATTGTTATCTCTGTGTGGAGCCAGTTTGATACCAATTTTAGGTGAACAGTGGTGGTATAAAGGTAATTCTCTGTGTCCTACTTGAGAGCACCCTAGAGGTATTTCATGAATCGTTATAAGAAACAAAACATTGCACTAGAATGGAACTTACCCTGCTCTAGCAGGACAATTCTTATGCTTATATTCAATCTACATGGCTTATTAAAATTATGAAAACTGCCTGGTGATTTTGGGCTGGTATTTCTCTCTCAGCCCAACTCACCTCACAAGGTAATTGTGAGGAAAATAAGAAGCAGAAATATTGGGGATGTTTGCCATCTTGAATTTTATATATATATAAAAGATAGGATAAAAAGATAATGAGGATGATTCTATTTTTTTTAGCCATGTCTCAAGCTGTACAAACAAATGGCACACAACCATTGAGCAAAACATGGGAACTCAGCTTATATGAACTTCAAAGAACACCTCAGGTAATATAGTTACTTTCTTCTCCATCTTAGCATAGTGGTATTTAGCTTGTATCATTCTATTGTTTTGAATGTGAACTTCCAAACCACAGTTTGTACCAGAAGAAATTAGTTGTAGGAAAAGTAATTCAGTTATAAGAGTAATGAAAATATATATCATTTGTAAATATTAATTTCAATGGATCAAGGAAATAATTTCTTAAAAAATGCTATTTTGATTGTTAGGAAGCTATAACAGATGGCCTGGAGATAGTGGTGTCACCCCGAAGTCTCCACAGTGAGCTAATGTGTCCCATTTGTTTGGATATGCTGAAAAATACCATGACTACTAAGGAATGTTTACATCGATTTTGTGCCGATTGCATTATCACAGCCCTTCGAAGTGGGTAAGTTGGTTGAGCAAAACCAAAAACAAACAACTCACCACTGTTACAGAACTGAATTATACCTTGGAATTCTGTTTATAGTGTAAACCAGTGATTCAAAAGGCTTTTTGGAATTCAAACTGCATGGGTACAGCCAGTGATGCATGACTGTTTCAGATATGGATAAGGCCACTGTTTTTTGCCCCATGCTGGAATGAATATGTGATTTGGGGTGGAAATTTTAAGAGTAATTATAAAAAAAAACTAGGTGCTTCTTATTTCAACAAGAAAGGTGGATGGATAGAAAAGGCCAACAAAGGCAGATTGCTGCCAACATTTAATGAAATAGCAATAGTGCTTCATAGTGCTTTACAGCGCTCTCTAAGCAGTTTACAAAGTCAGCATATTGCCCCCCCAAATCTGGATCCTCATTTTACTGACCTCAGAAGGATGACTCTAGTCTGCTTGTTGCTGTCACAGCTCTACCACAAAGGAACTATAAAAATACTTTAGCCTTTTTTCTCTTCTGACATTGTCTCCTGTCACCTATTGTATGTGGCTGGCCGCATTCAAGACCCAATCAGGATGGGATGAGGATGCAGTCAGGGTGGGATGAGTATTTTTTGCTATCCTACTTAACCTTGGTGCTCTCTGAGCTTGATTGTATTCATTTCATTACCCAAACTAGTTAACATCATCAGCACTGATGATGTTACCTAGCTTGGGTAATGAAACATCTGCAAGAAAACAGCCAAGCTCAGGGAGCACCAAGGACCTCTCTTTCCAACTCTGAGCCCCAAATATTTTCCTTTATTGGCTTGTGAGATAGGTTTGCTGGAGCAATAACTAATCCAAGATCATCCAGGGAATCTTATATCCAAGCAGGGACTTCAATTTGGAGTTCAAATCAAGATTTGTATGCAGTTTAATACACTGACACCAAGTAATGATTTATTTTTTTCAGCCTTTCAAAAAGTGGATAGATAAAGAATACGAAGTTCCTTGTACTGTTAAAGTTGTCATCAAATAATGTACAGGACTAAGAGGAATGAGGGTCAGTGAGCATTGATCAAATCATTCTATTGAAGTCCATATTACGTCATGCTTTTTAGCTGCTATGTCTTTGTCAATTATGTGCAAACCTTATAATGTTAGTATGGAGTATAACAAATTAGTTAATCTTCAAGGATTCGGATTCTGAGATGTGCAAAGTTAACAAATGACTGTTGCCAGTCTGACTAATAATTAAGTATTTCAAAAGAGATTGCAAAGATGTGCCAAAAATTTGATAAATATATACAATCTTTTTGAATTAGGTAAGAACATATTTTTGGAATTCTTTTTATTTATTCTCAGAAACAAAGAATGTCCTACTTGTCGTAAAAAGCTTGTTTCCAAAAGATCTTTGAGACCAGATCCAAATTTTGATGCCCTTATTAGTAAAATTTACCCAAGTCGTGATGAATATGAAGCTCACCAGGAGAGAGTTTTAGCAAGGATCAGCAAGCACAATAATCAGCAAGCTTTGAGCCACAGCATTGAGGAGGGCCTGAAAATCCAAGCCTTGAACAGGTAAAAACTTATATATAGTGAAAAGATGGCTATACAGAGTTCTCCAGTTGCGTGATTGTCCGCATGCTTATTTGTATGAAGATCAATCCCTGTCTTCAGATCTCAGCATAAAAAGAAAGAATAGAAAGAAAATGTTGCCTACCAGAAGGCTAGATAATTGTTTTTATTTGAAATACACATTACTGGATTGAATAGACCAGTGCTCTGAATCTATAGTGAGTATTGTCAAATGTATATTTATTTGAAATAATTGAAAAGCTTACATTTTAAAATAAATTCCTTCTTTTTTTCTTTAATTTAAAAACTGCGGATCATGCAAAATTGACCCCAACAGCCTAAATTCCAGTGTTTCATTGTATCCAGCAACATTGTAGCTAACCATATCCTAATTTTTGTTCAAAATCTATATTTCAAATGACATGTTTACTAAATACTGTAAATACTAAATATATTTCTAATATGTGAATTATTTTGCAAAATGAATTTTCTCATGGCAGAAGAATATAATGCATTGGTATTCAGCATTAATACTCTACTGTTTTAAAATTACAGCTATATAATTTATTTGCCTGCTACTTATATTCAGTATAATCTCCTTGAAGTTAAACTGCTATTTCATGAAACTATTGTATTTTTCCTACCATTTATAACCATGGGAGATCTATTTGATGTTTATTTTACATAGCCCTCTCCCAAATTCGAAAAATTATTTTATTCTATCTCTATACTTTAGAGTATAGAGACAGAATAGTTTAGAATTAATCATTAATCCACATTTTCAATTTTCTTTCTACTGAATTGAAAAACACCATCCTTTATAGGGAAAATACTGCAATTTCTTAATAATTTAAGGTAATATGCTTTGAATCTTAGCCAACTAGCCTTTAAGTGTAGCATATTCTAAAGGCTGTTGTATCTATCTTTTTAATATGCCTGACAAAATAAAAAGCAGGGTTGATTGTATATGCTGTCTTGGCATTAGCTTCCACACTTTTTCTTTTCTACATTATGAGCTGACTTACTACCCACCCCCAAGTATTTTATAATTTAGAGAATCAGCTTTGATATAATTTTAATTCAGCTGGAAGTTGTTGATTCTTAACAGAATTTCCCAGCTGTGCATCCATAATAGGACAGATTGTTATTACATTTCAGAACTGAATTCAAAATAACAGTAGAACTAGAATGCTGAATATTATGTACAGATGGTGGACAGTTTTTTATATTATGTAGCATAGTATCTATCTTATATAGACTAAATGGTAGGTGATGGGTTGTATGTTGGATATGTGTATTTAATGAAAAAATAATCAGAATGGATGGGATAAAATTTGCTAGTTGACACAAAGACTCTGAAAATGAAGAACTTGTTTCCTGATTGTACTAGGTTACAGAGAGGAAAGAAGCAACAAATAGAGAATGGCAGCGGAGCAGAAGACAATGGTGATAGTTCGCATTGTAGCAATGCTTCAACCCACAGTAATCAGGAGGCTGGACCAAGTAATAAAAGGACCAAAACCTCTGATGATTCTGGGCTTGAACTGGACAATAACAATACAACAGTTGCCATAGACCCAGTATTGGATGGTGCAAGTGAAATAGAATTAGTTTTCAGACCCCATCCTACGCTTATGGAAAATGATGACAGTGCACAGACAAGGTAAGCAGTGGTTCATTTTTATTTTAGAAGGAATACTGAATATGGTAGTAGATGAATCTTGTTGAATATTGTAGGCTCTGTATGACTTCATGTAGAATAAATAATAGAAAATATATATTGTTTTTTAATTCACATTTATATGCCGCCCTTCTCTGGAGACTCAAGGTGGCTTACAATGTTTGGAGCACAACCCAATGTGCTCAGCAATAGCCTTCATTCCATTGTATATGCCTGCTTATTACTAAGCGGCAATTTTACAAAGTCAGCTTATTGCCCCCAACAATCTTGGGTCCTGAATTTACCTACCCCGAGAGGATGGAAGGCTGAGTCAACCTTGAGCCTGGTGGGATTCGAGCCTGTACTAATTGCAGGCAGCTGGAACTTAAGTGCTAGGCGTTTAATAGCCTGCACCACCAAGGCTCTTAATATTGGATTGCTTTTATATATTTGTGGGATTGTTTTCTTTGCAAGCCTTTCCATATCTGTCAGTCTTCGTTCTTGTAAGCTATAGGTACATAAACCATCTTTGCTTTTGTACAGGTACATTAAGACTTCGGGCAATGCCACTGTTGATCACCTGTCCAAGTACCTAGCTGTGAGGCTAGCCTTAGAAGAACTTCGGAGCAAAGGAGAGTCTAATCAGATGAATCTTGAAACAGCCAGTGAGAAGCAATACACAATTTATATTGCTACAGCTAATGGCCAATTCACCGTGAGTAACTGTTTGAGCAAAAATGCAGTTGGGAAAAGGCATTGTTTCAAAATAAATTTGAATTCTATTCAGAATGTCATTATGCCCAGGGCTAAACATACAGAGGCAGAGCAAATAAGCTGTGCTGTCAGGACGTGTGATGTTGACAATGTGTCTAAAAGGTGTGACCTATATACCTAGGCTTAACCCTCTGTGTGGAAAATTTGTAAAAATGATTTTTTTTCCTGTTTAATTTCACTTGTGGTAACACAGCTATTTATGCATGCATTACAATGTGAACTAAGAGGGGAAAAAGCAAACGTGTGCATATATTGCTAAAAAGAGGTGAGGAAAATCTAGTTTTAGACCATTGTTCATTTGTTTCTGAGCCTTTCCTATTCATCTCTTTCTTATACAATCCTAGCAGAATTATTTATCCCCTATCATAAAAGGTAAACAGGTAGAAAGGAATATTTCCAAAAATACAATGCAAACAACCAAGTGCTTTGTTGTACATTAAAGCCTCACCATTTATTATCTGATAAGCCTTTGCAGAAAACAGTCCTGTTTCAACCGAAGAAGGGAGTACAGTCCTGACAAAAAGGACAAAATATATACTTTTGTCAGGTGGGGAAAGAAAGGAGATGAAGAATGGTGACATATGTTGACCATTAACAAAGCAGAAACATTTGGGAGGGTTTTTTTTAAGAGGGGAGGCATGTAAATTCATTGGTACATGAACACTAAAAGTGGCAATGGGATTATTTCAGACTCTGAAAATACTCTTATCACTCTGCCTAAGGTGGTTATTCTTGAATAGAGTAATTTTAAGGACACATTTTATCCTGTACCAGTTGAACCAAAATATTTAATACTAATAATACACTCAGAATAAACTGAGATTTCTTATAATATAGTATACACTGGTTTATCAGTGCAAGATTGCGTCTCATTTAGCTACTGCTTTGTTAATAGTCACTCTCTTGCCTCTCCATTCTCTTCTCATTGTTGCTTCTCCTTCCACCTCCTACAACAGCTGTTTATTGTCTAGACACCATGCATTTGATGAAGTGGACTGTACATAAGTTTATGTGATTATTATAATAAATTGATTAGTCTTTAAGATGCCATAAAACTCTTACTAACATGGCTAACCTATGGAAATGCATATAAACATACTAAGTGAACACGCTAGTAAACTTCTATTTGTCTGTCTAGAATTTTGATCTCTTACATGATGTATAAGAATGATGAAAGGTCTTTTTATTTTGGATATGATTTAAATATATAGTGTGCTATATATCCAACATCCTGGAAACCAATGGGAACTTATTGGTGTTTTTACAATGTCTAAAAAAGAGTCTGCTTACTTTATTGGCTGCAGCTCCCTACTGACTGACCTACTACATGCATATACACCCTTATTTTTTCGGAATTAGTGTTCAATGTAGTGAAGCTCACAAATTGTGGGAGCATATAATAAAAAAGATATTGTAGGGAATCTAGCTGTCTGATACATTTATTTGTTACTGAACTGTGTACTTAAAATAAATTACAGTGACCCTTAAAAAGAACCAAATCAGATCTAGCCTCCCATACCCATTGTATCAATCTTAAAGGATTTGAGGCTTCTAGTGTAAACTTAAATGTATATGGTCTAAATTAAATTTAACCATCTGGTCTTGATCTAGTAAAGTTGAAAAGAGCTATTTGATACTCTGAATAAAATTGTGCATTGTTAGTGTCAAGTAATTTTGGGAGTAGACCTGCACTTAGAGTTCAGTCTGTTTAGATGTTTGAATAAATAGGGTGTTATTAAATCTGTCTTGGATGCTGCAATATATGCATAATTATGTCCTGCCCACTTGTAATTATAATTACCATAAAAATGGCAGCCACATTTGGATCACTGCCGTGCATCCTGGGGATACATGGTCTGCCTTCCTTCCACATGAGATCTGGAGAGTGGGGTGCATGATGGATGTGTGGGAATAGGCCCAAGTGCTGCAGGGTTCTGGTGGGGTTGGATGGGGGGTGGGGAGACGGAGTGCTGCCATGTAAGGGTGAATGACCACAGGGACACTGCCCTGTCACAACTTTGAATGTAGTTTTTGGGGAAGAGGTCTCTTATAACTTCACATATTCGTTAAATGCCCTGTCGTACCTAGATAACCATCTGTACCTGAGCTCATGATGCTGATATTAATTGCTGTTGTCCTGTTCTACTTACTGACTCCTACACCAGGCAATTATGTTACTGTGATTTCATTTCACGCTTTTAACAAGCAATAAGGATTATGTCCCGTGGTATTGCTAACATATTTGATGGAGAAATGTAAATATTTTCTCATTGTGATTGACAAAGTGTTCTTGATGAAGGTATCAACATGAAAGATACTGGACAAAATGCAGACATCTAAAAGCTTTTGTTTGTTATTACTTTAGACCCCAATATTTATATTTTGATAGTTTTTTTCAAAATGTTAAATGTTTGAAGATCTAAAGATGTTCATTCTTCTATCATATTCAGTGTTCAAAGCAAAGGTGGGCTTTTGTCGGTTCGAACTGGTAGTTAAGATTAGGTGCAGTTTGGTGAACCAGCAAATCCCACCAGTGGCTGGCCCCACCCCACCTGTTATTTTGCCTGGTTTGGGGGTTGTTTCCAGACCGTTTATGGGCCATTTCCAGGCCATATTTTGGGCTCTTTTCAGCTAATTTGGGGACCAAAAATTCCCTGAAAATGGCCTGTTTTGGGGCTGTTTTTCATGTGGTTTTTCGGGCTGAAAATGGCCTGAAAACAGGCCAAAAATGGGCAGGGGCATGGCCAGCCAATGGTGGAATTACCCCCAACCGGCTGAATCCTACCTGTTCCTTTAAGGCAAGTGAATGGGAGGCGGTGCTGGGTGTGATGAGTGACATCACCCTCCCAGTCACATGACCAACCAGCCATGCCTACCCAGCCAGAGAACCGGTTGTTAAAAAATTTGCATCCCACCACTGGTTCAAAGACCAGAATTGGTCTAATATTTCTTAATTTCAGTTTGCAAAGCTGGAGTGGCTTTGGCATTGCTGTACTTTTAACAAAGTAGCTTTATTTACCTTGATGGTAGAGTGCAGAAATTTCAGACGTACATATTTGTTTACTAAAGTACCAGGGCTCTATTTTGCAATGGGAAAGACATATTTAAAAAGACCTATAGCTGGTACAATTCACCATCGTTCTCTGACAGTACAAAAACAAATCTTGGCTATATTCATACATTCCAAATGTTCATCCATTTCAACAGGTTCCCAACTTATTTTCTTTTTATAGATATATTTATATTTTAATATTTTAATTTCAATAAAAGCTTTTTAAAATAAAAAAATAAAAAGACCTATAGCCTTTTTAATGGAAATATACTATAACACCCTCATTTGCTCTGCAGCTGCTTTTCCTTTGGAACTGAAATATTTGGTTTATATTAGGCTATTCATAGACAGGAGTGAGTGTTGTTTACCAGCTGTGATTTGTCAGTGTTTGCTAATGTTCTAGTTATTGGTGTTTCTTTTATTATTCATTTTCAAATGGCAATAACACTTCTCTATTTTTAACTTTGGCCCTATTTTTGACTCTCACTCTAGGTATTAAACGGTTCTTTTTCCCTGGAGTTGGTCAGTGAAAAGTACTGGAAAGTGAATAAGCCGATGGAGCTCTACTATGCACCAACTAAGGAACACAAATAAGCCTTATAATGAGGCTTTCAGTTGGAACAATAATTGCTTTTATATCTTTGCTTTAAGTTGAAGTACCATCCTTTGCATCATGGACAACTGCACATAGACTTGGATTCCCCAATGAGTATCTTTAGACAGTATTTTGTGTGATATTTAACTTATATTTTTCTTTCTAGAGAACTGAATGATCAGAACATTCCATTGTTACTGTCGTATTTGTTCTTTTGGTTCATGTGCATGAAGTTAGTGGCAGCAAAATTTCTTTGGAACATGGAATGTTGGCTTTGGATGGGCAGACTCACTAGTACATAGATGTAGTGTAACAGAGGGACAAGACATGCGATAATTCTGTTAATTATATATGATTAAGAATAGGTCTGCTAATAAAGAACTAATTCAGATCCTAAAGAAAGAACTGGAGCTGGAAGAAAAGATAGATTGTTCACAGCAGTACCTGAATTCTTATGCAATGCCCTGTAATGTCATTCTGCTTTCTAAATAAAAAAGCCACCACATATACAACACTGTCTTCATTCCCAGTGTCCATGGGAATGCAAGCTACTCCTTTTCCTGTTTTCATCATATTAAAGGTTGGAAAGAATAATTTCTTTCCAACTTCACATTACAGCTGTGAGAGCATTAACTGTAATAATGTTGCATTGCTTAATTACAGTTTAAAGAGTGACATAGAACTAGCTTTGGGAAAAGACTTTACAGAATGAGCATACATTTCTGAAACAAGTTCCAAATTTTATTTATCGCAGTTCCTGAAGGGCTGATGATAGTACAGTCATATTAACATTCCCAGAAAAAAGGGAAAAAATGTACTGATTTGTACTGATACTACTTAAAAATAGTAATCAGTGATGCAAATGTTGACAAATTTCTTTGAAGATATTCTTAAACTTTCCCATGTCAACTATACTTGGCACTTGTGGTATAAGTAAATGCATTGTGGATTGTAATGATCTTTAATTTTGATAGGATCAAAACTATAGTTACATATCGTAGCATCAAAATTTCTGTAAATCAGTTATCATCCATGACATAGTAGAAGACTTACCCTTCTGTATGCCTGATGATGTAGAAAAAAACCTTTCTTTTGACTGAAATGTTCCCCAGTTGAGAGTTTTCAATATGCTAAGAAAAGAAATGTTACAGAAAAGTGTGGACTTGTAAGGGATTAATTTCAATATTTACCAACTTCTTCCGGTTGTTCATCTAAAAATTACAGTGTAAAAGTCAAGAAATCAATTACTGCAATTCAAAGCTGAGAATATGCCTACTAATTCAAAAGATCTGATGATTGTACAGAAAGAAAAAAGCTTTATAGTACTCCGTTCAATGTTAGAGGTTCCTGAATTTTTTTACCAGTTTGTGCCATGACAGTTAATAAGTCCAAGCTGGGGTGGGGGTGGGGTGGGGAAGATGTATCATGCTTATTCAGTTTTGTTCAGTATTTTTGGTGTAATGTACAAACTATATAGCTTGCTAGTGCATGTCCACTAAATATAATCACATTTCTTTTTATGTGAAAAAATGGTTTTGTATAAGCAAACATCAGGTGCAAAAAAAAGCTTGCTTTATGACCTATCCAAAAATTGTTTAGCCCTAGATGCAGATCAAATATAGCATTCTGAAAAGATTTATCTGTCTAGGGGAAAGGTACATTGTTCCCAGGTTGGTGGGAAAGAATGTGAATTTTTAACTTCTGTTATGGTGAATTCTATAAGTATTTATATTTACTTAAATATATAAAGTAGCTGTTTTAATCAATGAATCGTACTGTGACTTTTTAATGGATCAGCTGTCGGCAGCTTTGAGATGTTGCCTTACTGCCACATTTTCACAAGGAAGCTATTTTGGAAAAGTGACAGTCCTGTCATTAAATGTTGCATCTCTCATTCCTGAAGTTCAGAAATCATTCATGGGTATATATAAGAAATCCCAAAGAGAAGTAAGAGCCTGAACAGGTAATAATACATCCTTTGTGAATAGCTAAGATCTGATGTGATTCATATCCATTTACAGTAGCGCTATGAGCTCTGTAGGAGGTGAGAATAATTCTGAAGAACCAACTTGTCCAACTTGTTGCCTCTCAACTCTCTGCCCAGCCATAACAAATCTCACTGTTTTCTCTATAATAGCTTTTCCTTACTGTAGTATATGGTGAAACAAGTTCTACAGAAGACTATTGCCTTTTGAGATTCCCTATCTGAGCAATAGTAGAAGCAGTAAAGGGAAACATCTTGGATCATTGGAATCATTCAACAACTACATACTGACCAAAGCAGCTGATCCTTTTTCCTGTGAAGGTGTAGGATTTGGAGGAACACAGATTCCGCATTACAGTATAAACTAACTGTCCTTAGTATACAGGTGAAACTCGAAAAATTAGAATATCGTGCAAAAGTTCATTTATTTCAGTAATGCAACTTAAAAGGTGAAACTAATATATGAGATAGACTCATTACATGCAAAGCAAGATAGTTCAAGCCGTGATTTGTCATAATTGTGATGATTATGGCGTACAGCTCATGAAAACCCCAAATCCACAATCTCAGAAAATTAGAATATTACATGCAATCAATAAAACAAGGATTGTACATAGAACAATATTGGACCTCTGAAAATTAGAAGCATGCATATGTACTCAATACTTGGTTTGGGCCCCTTTTGCAGCAATTACTGCCTCAATGCGGCGTGGCATGGAAATTATCAGCCTGTGGCACTGCTGAGGTGTTATGGAAGACAAGGATGCTTCAATAGCGGCCTTCAGCTCTTCTGCATTGTTCGGTCTCATGTCTCATATTTCTCTTGGCAATGCCCCATAGATTCTCTATGGGTTTCAGGTCAGGCGAGTTTGCTGGCCAATCAAGCACAGTAATCCCACGGTCATTGAACCAGGTTTTGATGCTTTTGGCAGTGTGGGCAGGTGCTAAATGAAGTCAGCATCCCCATAAAGCTCGTCTGCAGAAGGAAGCATGAAGTGCTCCAAAATCATCTGGTAGACAGCTGTGTTGACCCTGGACAAACACCAGCAGATGACATGGCTCCCCAAATCAACACAGACTGTGGAAACTTCACACTGGACTTCAAGCATCTTGCAGTGTGTGCCTCTCCATTCTTCCTCCATACATTGGGTCCTTGGTTTCCAAATGAGATGCAAAAGTTGCTCTCATCAGAAAACAGGACTTTGGACCACTGAGCAACAGACCAGGTCTGTTTTTCTTTAGCCCAGGTAAGACGCTTCTGACGTTGTTGGTTGTTCAAGCGGCTTGACAAGAGGAATACGACATTTGAAGCCCATGTCCAGGATCCGTCTGTGTGTGGTGGCTCTTGATGCACTGACTCCAGCCTCAGTCCACTCCTTGTGAAAGTCCCAAAACTTTTGAATGGCCTTTTCCTGACAATCCTCTCCAGGCTGCGGTCATCCCTCCTCCTTGTGCACCTTTTTCTTCCACACTTTTCCCTTCCACATAACTTTCTATTAATGTGCTTTGATACAGCACTTTGGGAACATCCAACTTCTTTTGCAATTACCTTTTGAGGCTTTCCCTCCTTATGGAGGGTGTCAATGATGGTTTTCTGCACAACTGTCAGGTCAGAAGTCTTTCCCATGATTGTGATTCCTACTGAACCAGACTGAAAGACCATTTAAAGGCTCAGGAACCTTTTGCAGGTGTTATGGCTTAATTAGCTGATTAGAGTGGGACACTTTGAGCCTAGACTATTGCACCTTTTCACAATATTCTAATTTTCTGAGATTGTGGATTTGGGGTTTTCATGAGCTGTAAGCCATAATCATCACAATTATGGCAAATCACAGCTTGCACTATCTTCCTTTGCATGTAATGAGTCTATCTCATATATTAGTTTCACCTTTTAAATTGCATTACTGAAAAAAATGAACTTTGAATTTTTCAAGTTTCACCTGTATTGAATATCTGTATGAATATGAGTACAAGCTTAAGTGATTGCTTTTGTCCCTATGGTAATTAGCTATCCAACAACAATCATCTTGGTAACGGCAATGCGAACAATTCTGATGTGTGCTCTTTTGCCTATTTAAAAATAGGCAAAATAGTTTCCAAGTAGTTTCCCTAATTGAGAACTTTCTGAACTGCTTAAAAATGATTAGGAATAATTTTGCAGATGTGTTTGCAGTTTTAGCCAAATGGGCTAACTTCACTGCAGATGTTTCTGCACTAAATGAACAAAATTTGGATTTTTCCTTCTCCCATCTTGCAATATTTTCCTATTTTATTTTTTAAAGTCTTTAGTGCTTTCTTTAAAATAAGATGACTTATGGCAGGGATCATAGTGTAATCCAGAGAGGTTTCTTCAGATTTTCTTAACATAATTTTTTAAAGAGTTAATCAAGAAATCCTGTTTTATAGCCAGCATATATAGTGGCTACCAACCTATTAGGATAGGTTACAGTTCTGATCAGCAACCCATTTCAATGCTAGGTAGATATATTTATCTATTGTTGGGGGAAAATGAGAATTCCCTCTTCCCTTCCCATAAGGGCCTTAAATTTTCTAGTAAAAATCCTCTCCTTTAGGGATTTTAAGTCAAGTAATGTATCTTCTTTTATCTTTCCCTACAAGTTTAAGCTTGGGTTTTTTAAGCCAAGTTTTCCAGGGTTTTTTTTCTTTTAAAAAATGTAATTATGACAGGAGGACACACATAGCAGTAGAAGTTTAGTTTGCCCTCTTCGTTTAGCTCTGTCCCATATGGCCTTCTAGCTAATCAATTGTGAACACTTGAAAAATGAACTCTTTTTACTATGATTCCTTCTGATTTTTTTTTTCATTATACAACTATCCAAGGAAGATAACTGAATTCCAGGAAGATATATAGGGTTTGAAGGGTACACTTTTATATTAAAAATACTAATATAGACTGTCAGAATATTTGACCCTGAATTACATCCAACGTCAAGGACCATATTTCAGTTATGGAATACAAGCTTCAGAAGCAAACCTGTGTATGTTGGGGAGGGGAAGAAATTAAGAATCCATTTTAAATTTTATCCAAATTGTTTAGAAACTACAGTATACGGGATATATGGGCATTTTACAAGCAATAAAAATATTAAAATTCAGAATTCTGGTATTTTTAACTACAGAAACCAATTGGTGGCAGGACCTAGATTCTTAAATATAATCCCTAGGTCAGGCTCGCCAACCTCCTTCCTCTTATCCCTCCAAACCATATTTGAAAGCCACTAATGACTTGACACTGAAAACAAATGAAAACACTTTATTGGTAGGTACTAGCTGTGCTTACACACATTTTTTAACGTCTTTCAATTCCACATTATCTTAAATATATACACCTGAACAAAGAATTGCAAGTCAGGAAAAACAGTGTTTACCAAGTTTAAACGCAAGCATTACATGAAAGTTTCCTGCTGAGCTGGGAAATTAACTGTACATTTGTGATTCCTCATCACTTTTTTTTCTTGAGACGTAGGGCTCAGTAGGTGCTCTCAACGTAAATCTTCAGTAAAAGATAGCAGGTCCCAGAAGGATCGTTTCAGATGCTTTCTTCTGCAAAGTCACCTTCGGTTCCTGCTTGGACATCCTCAATTGCTTGCAAAGAGCCATCTGCTTGTCCTCCTGTATATGTCGGAAGGCTGTACTTTACAAGGATGGATTTAAACTGCATCAAGGGGGCATTGGTGCGGACACCCATAGGGTCAAAATGAGTTCGGCTTACACGATATCCAGCTTCAAACAGAGACTGCAAGAATTTATTTAACCTGGGGAAAAAAGTATAGGCATAAGGTAAGTGCCTTTAACGCTTGCTCTTCCTATTTTTCCCACAATTCCAACCCTGACAGGTAGAGAATATGACTGGCTCCAAGATACCCAATGAGAGAGGCTAGGACCCGAGTTTCTGTATTCATTAACATTTACACCATTGAGATGTTTTAAAATTGCACTTACTTTGGCATGTTCATTCCTTTAATGCTGTGCCTGTGGACATTATAATAAAAAGCAGGATGCTCAGCATTACTTTCTAACTTCTGGCGCTTTGCTCCATTTTGGTTGATGTCAGCACTTTTCCTTTTCTCTGCAACAGAGGTCAAGCATCAGAACTTCAATATCTTGATAAATATTTGCTTAGCAAGAGAAATGGTGTATGAAATATGGAATGTGCAAAACATTAAATGCGTGCTTCAGCCAGTAATCACTGGTCCATGTGCATGCTGAACCATATGTTGGTTCAGACATAGATTTTCTGACAGAATTGTTCTAGATGGGAGTAGCCCGGAAAAGACAAAAGAACTAAGAAAATGGAGAAGGATGGATGGGCTGGAGAGGTATGCAGCAACATTGCATGAACTGCCTGGATTGATCAAATGAGCTGAAAAGTCACAAAATGTTTGCTTCATACAGAGGTGGTTTCATGCATATCGTGTGCAAACAAAATTAAGGATGTTATCCAGTGTTTAGTGATACTGTTCAGTGAAAGCTTTCCTTGTTTCACTGACTTTTTAAATTAGAATATCCTATATAAGTATTCCTTTTTCCGGTATTATTTTAGATTGATAACTACCTACCATGCACAATGTAGTAATCGGCTGCAGTATCTGATGTCTTAATAAATACACCACATTCTTCTAAAATGTAAGGAAAACGATGATTTGGTCATAAAGAACAAGAATATATTTGATAAGATGAAAAGGTTGAGTTAGAAAAAAACATTGTCCATGGGGTCGCGATTGGTCGGACACAACTTCATGATTAACAACAACAAGTAAAAGGACTGTGGCTTAGAACAGTATGCACTAATTTAAATAGCTCATACTGAGTATTTGGGGGCTGATGTTGAATGTATTTTCACATAATTTATTGCATTTTCATTTGGATGCAATATACACTAAATTAGACTTTGCTAATGCTATGTATCACTGTTCTGATAACGACCATTGTAGCCATTTAAAATTGGTCTTTGTAAATGAAACTGCAGCTGAAAGTACACAGAATCTCTGTAATATTAAAGAACCATTGAGGGAAATCCATTTTTTAATTCTGGAACTAAGTCTTCTGACTACTCAATAACTACTGCTTCACAGGTGTTTTACCTTTTTGCAAAAATTAACATCACAAATTTATTTTTCTTCTTCATAGAAGTCGTCAACAAGCAGAACACAAAGCTTGATTTACAGCCCTTTGTTGGGTTTATGTATTAAATTGGACTTTTTAAAAATTACTAAACATTTTTTTAACATCATCATGCCTTCTCACCTTGTTTACTCTGACTGCTAGGAGCATGAATTGAAAACTGTTTCAGTGTTGTGCATTCTGCCTCACAGATCAGCGTTTTCAGAAGTGCCTGGATGTCTTCTAGGCCATACTGAACTGCTTCAAACAGCATTCTTCTAAGAAATCCTGTATTGAAGAGGGATCCTGACCTACAATACAACAAAACTATAGAATGTAATGGAGAAATTTATTTTAAAATGACAAGTATTTATTTTAGAAAAAAAATGTCATGGGGTGATATTGCTAAGTGTTTATTTCCTAGATTTTAAAGGGATTTAAAGAATCTGAAATATATTTAGATTTCTCTTTTGCAAACAACCATATTCAGATTAACCATATTGGTTAATTAGTGGAGGTAAAAAAAAATCCTGGCCTATTTCCCAAACAAAATTTTATTGTTCCCCCGCAAAATAAGAACTGAATTAAAAAGTGTACTCAGCCTATTTCTCCTAGTAAATCTTTAAAAAGGATGGAACCTATTAATTAGGAAAACTATATTCTAATTATGCATATTCAAAATTATGTAGGAAATTATGTTTGCACTTATTTTTTACAAAAATCCAAACTCTGTAACCAGAAATTTACCTTAACAATGATCAAGCAAATGTTTTTATTTATTTCCTCTCATTTCTAATAACCACACAGAACTTTTTCAAAGCACAAATCTCTTCTGGAGTACAATGGGTAAAAATAAATCTGCCTGATTTCACACTGTTTCGGATAGAGCAGTAAATTCGAATATAAGAATAATGGACAGCCGAGGAGAAATGTTCTTTGAGATTCATTAAACCTCAGTGTTAATGCCTTATTGGTCTATGAGAAAACCATGGAGGAGAAACAAAGAGGCACACGGGTGAAAATCTGGATTAACAACAGAAAAGAAACCAAGAAACATTCAGATGCATACAAGTAGTCCTCGATTTACGACCACAATTGACCCCAGAATTTATGCTGTTAAGTAAGAAATTTGTTAAATGAGTTTTGTACCATTTTACCACCCTTCTTGCCACATTTGTTATCCGAACCACTGCATTTGTGAAATTAATAACACGGTGAAGTGAATCTGGCTTCCCCATTGACTTTGCTTGTCAGAATTTCACAAAAGGTAATCACATGAGCCCAGGATGCTGCCACCATCATAAACATGAACCAGTTGTCGAGCATCCAAATGAAAATCATGTGACCACAGAAATGATGCAACAGTCGTAAGTGTGAAAAATGGTCATAAGTCACTTTTTCCAGGGTTGTAACTGAACACTCACTAAATGAACTGTTGTACATCAAGGACCACTTGTAACTGACATTGGATACATTACAGATACTTAGAATGCACTGCAATGTTCAGTTAAAGCCAATGAAAAAATAGTTCCCTAAAGGACTATTTTTGCAACTGGACAGTATAAAATATTTAATTGCACAATGAAAAGTCCAATATCCAACAAAGAGAAGGTATATGTGAGATGATTTCTTTTTTTTTGCATCGCCTTGGTTAAAAGACTTTGCATCTAATCTAATTAATTTATCTAATTAAAAGAGACTTCCAAGTAAGTAAAAAGGGGATGCTAGGTATGGGAAAGAGTATTTTATTGATGTATTACACAACTTTCTCAATCTAATTTTCATTCTTATTATGAGGTGAGAAGAGACTCAAAAAGAATACTTACCACAAAGGTCCCAGTTCAACTGCTGTCTTCCCAGTCATTTGGTTATGGCAGTTGCATGGAAGTTGCCAGTATGGGTTGTCTATGAAAAAGAAACAGTAAAACATATTTTTTCTAGACCAATATCTGAGTGATATATAATTTATAAATGTTATGGAAATTGAAATGCTAATGAATTAAAAGCCATTATAATTACAAAAGTAATTTGTTCTGGCTGTTTAACTAAACACTATAATTTCAGAAATGGGTGAATTAATCCCTGTGGGCATGCATAAAGCATTCTGCATTCTATAGCTTACTACCTCTGATTATACTTCCTAAACTTGATGGGAGAGCTGAAGCTCAAGTGTAATAATAGCATTAACACTTGAACAATGAGATTGAAGTTTGAGTCAAAAGTTTAGGTTTTGGTTTTGATCCAATCATTGTAACTTGATTTAGCCTGCCTCATGGCACTATGAGATACTTGCTTATTTCAGTAAATTTAAGGCAGTAAATTTAATTCAGTAAATTTAAAGCACTCCATGAAACAGACAAATTCAAGTCCTGGGGAATCATTCAACTCTACATGTCCAGTTAGTACATTTTACAAGTATCAACTGAAGTTAAGCCTCAGTAATTGTGTACATGATTACAGCCTTCTTGCATAATAAATGGTTCTCATTTCTTATGAAAACAATTCCAGCACTGTTTCCAATTATTAGCTCATTAATTTTATTCTCCTTTATGCTGTTGCTATTTCTCATTGTTAAGAGCTTTTTGTTGCAAAAAAAGGAAGCGTACAAATAAAATTTATACATGACTATAGATTCTAAATAGGCACTGTACTGAAATATTTGCTGCACAAAAGTTAATTTGAGAATAGATTACTGTTGAACAAACAAGTGACACAAAATGCAGGTGCTGTGGTGATTTTATGGTGAATTCAATTCCATTAACTGAACTACCCTGAGAACTAGCTGAAATCACAAAATAGGATTACCTTCTATCATGTTGCCCTCTCTTTTGAATATCCTCTCTTCACACCATTGACAGTGAATTAGGTATCGGATTTTTTTGACAGTATCATCTGCAGAAGAAGGACCTCTCAACACTCTCACTTGTACCAGCACAAAATGTTCAAGAGCCACAGCAAACAAAACTTCAATGCCTTTGTTGCATCTAGCAGCAGCTCTGTTGAAAGAGAGATTAAGAATAGAATCCAGCAAAGGCTACGTCTTCCCAAATATCCTACTCCTAACTTCATGTAGAAGCTTGTCTTCAATGGACAATTTTTCGGATTTCTGAATGCATCCAAGACAATGTAACAAACTCAATCCATTGATTCCTTCAGTAATGTATTTATATACTGCCCAACAATTATATACTGCCCAACTCCTAGTTACTTTGGGGAGGGAGAGCGGGTATTATGTTTAAAAAAATGATGTAAAGCAAGAAAACAAAAAAGAACAAAGATGGCAAAGATAGCTAGCCCAGATAAAATCAAAGGAAAATGAAGAAAAGAAAACTTCAATCACACTTGGCAAAGAGTCAGTTATTCAGGGCTGCCACCAGTAGACTGGAGTCTGACTGAATCTCAGGGAGACCTCATCAAACCATCAGCCCTATAATAATTACTATAAATTCACTTTCTCCCTATTTTTGTTCACATTAAGAGACTGTAAAAAAGGATGCAGAGGCTCAAAAATACAACATTCAGCTTCGTGGATCAAACCTTTTGTACACGGGCTCTGAAGTTTTCTGTTTACACATTCATAACTCTTGAACTAATTGCTGAAGGTTACTGAGAAACAAGATGTAAAAATCAATTTTGCTTCGTCCCTTGTATAAGAGTAAGCAACAAGGTAAAAACTGCAGCCACCTACTATTAGAACATTGAAAGAGCTATTCGGGAAATGCAACTGCACCTTGCCACAGCAGCAAGTACCATTCTTGCAGCCAGCTCCTTATAGTATTCTGTCCTGATAATGTTGCAACCATAATGACGTTGGGCCACATGTTGCGCCTTTGAATAGAGAGAACTTGTATCTGTTGATGTCACTGAAACGATCCCAAGATTTCTTATATTTCTGAAAGCTGCATCTAAGTAGTTTACTGATGATCCAAATGGATCCAGATGGCTATATGATAATGTAGGAGACAGAACACAGCACAGTAAAAATTATAGGTAAGAAAATGTATGCACAACCTTTATCTTGCTTACTAAAATGCCATATACTTCAACATGAATTCCTTTCCAAAAATTACTGTCTGCCTAAGGTTGTAATTTTATGTATTATATCTTAACATTTAAAAAAAAATCTGTTGCACATTCTATGTAAAGTAAAACAAAATGTTGAATATGTTGACATTTTATAAAAATTATTCCAAGATGTTTACAATATTTGCCGATTGTCACAGCTACAGATAGAAAAGTATGCAGTGAGCCCAATTAACTATCAGAACCAGTGGTGGGATTCAAATTTTTTTTTACTACTGGTTCTGTGGGCGTGGCAGGGGAAGGATACTGTAAAATATTCAGTCAGAGGTGGTATTTGTCAATTCTCCGAACTACTCAAAATTTCCACTACCGGTTCTCCAGAACTGGTCAGAACCTGCTGAATACCACCTCTGATCTGAACCCAGATGAAGAATGCAAGCAGTTTTCTAAAACTTGGGATTTAACAGACATTGTAGGCAGAAGAAAGCGGCATGAAACCAAAGTGCAACCATGATTCTTAAGAGATATTTTTAAACAATCCTAATTTTTCCAAATCAAAGATTCCAGAACATAATTAAAATTCCTTCAGCAAGCACTGATGTTCTTCAATCAATCAGTTTGTGGCTTAGTTCACAGAATACTAAACTGTAATAGAATATCCTGTGAACTAGGTATTTTAGTTACTGTAAAGAGGTAATCCTTGAAGCTGCATATCAATCTCCTGTTTGTGTTCTAGATCAGTGATTCTTAACCTTTTTGAAAGAATCGCCCCCTTGAGCCATTGAGGAAGTTGTCATCGCCCCGCTCCCCCAACATAACTGCCCCCCTGCCACCTCTTAGCATCCCCAAGGGGGCCAGCAGAGGGGCGCTAAGAGGCGACAGGGGCAGTGTGGCTGCGGCACGTGAACGCGCCACTGCTTCCGTGGAGGTGCCAGCTAGTCAATGGGTGAACCTGCAGGGCCGCCAGCACCTCGAACGCCCCCGTCACCTCTTAGCGCCCCTCTGCCGGCTCCCTTGGGGATGCTAAGAGGCGGCAGGGGGCCGTTCGAGGTGCCGGCCCTGCAGGCTCACCCCAATGACTGTTGTACCGCACCTGAACTGGCGCCTCGAATGCGGCAGCATGTTGGGAAAAGCTGCCGCCACTGCTTTCCCAAAGTGCTGCCGCTCTCGTATTCTTTCTGTCTGTCCATCCATCCATCCATCCATCCATCCATCAGGTCTGTTTGCCTGTCTGCCTGCCTGCCTATCTACCTACCTTTCTGTCTTTTTGTCTGTCTACCTACCTACCTACCTATCTACCAATATACATCTCTCTCCCTCTCTCTCGCCATCTCTCTCTCTCCCAATATATCTCACTCCATCAGCCCCATATCGCCTCCCTTCTGTTCCTTCACCCCCACGTTGTCCCTTTTTGTTCCATCACACCCCTGAAAAACAAAATCGCCCCTTGGGGGCGATATCGCCCAGGTTAAGAACCACTGTTCTAGAGTTAAGAACCACTGTTCTAGATTACTCTCCATCTAGATATTGGAAAGCACAAATGGGGAAAGCGTGATTGAAGTAAGATTTCACTTACATGAAATCAAATGCTCTCAAATGCATGATGACATTGGCATCCATTTTTGTCACTTCAATGGTAGGCCAGTTTTCTTCCCTTTCTTCCATTACTTCATCACAGTCATCTTCCTCAAAATTCATCACAACTTTCATCTTATTTAAATGACAATTTTCTCGTATCATGGTCACTGAATTTTCATTATAATCATTAATTGTGACTTTTACTGAATTTCCGAGATGCTTTGCCCACTGCAATCCCATTATACCTGGAAGGCAGATGATAATGAATTCAGCAAAAGGCATGCCTACAGACTTGTGACTTCACTATGCCGAATACAATATTAGGTTTGAATTATTTAGGAAATGTACATATACAGATGGCCCTTGTTTAACAACCATAATTAGAACCAAAACTTGATTAAGCAAAATGGTCAGTAAATGAAACCATACCTGTGCTTATGATCTTACTTCAGTTTTCTTTTGCTCTACAAACCTGAGGTCATAAGTGCATGGATTGGTAGAAAAGTTACTTTTCATCATTCTCATTACTGAATTGCTGCTACATAAGGCAGTCATTAAATAGTTGTTCATTTAATAAAAACCATGAAATCAGTAAAACTTTTCCCCAATTCTGTTAAAAATATATATGCACTCATAAAATTTAATGGCAGGGCAAATTTTTTAAAAAGGTGCATTCCTAAACATCTTTATTCAGAAATAAATTCTATTAATAAGGCTTATTCCCTCAGATTGCAGTTAGATATACAAATTCTCTTTAGAAATTATAAATCAAAATGTGTAACAGCAGACTACCAGTGGCTCCAAATGCATCCAGACATTCCAAAGGTTTTCGTTCCTCAGTTAGAACAGTTAAAGCACAGACTATAAGTTGTCTAAAAGAAAAAGAAAAAAAAGTATACTGAAAAAGGTATACCATGCATTTATTATTCTTATATCTTGTTTAAAGGACAATGTGTGAAAAAATAAACTATAAATAAACAATATATAACATCATGCAGTTGTAATTATTTATGTATTTATGTATTTATGTATTTGTGTGTGTATGTATGTATGTATTTATTTATTTATTTATTTATTTATTTATTTATTTATTTATTTATTTATTTATTTATTTATTTATTTATTTATTTGGGCTTGTATGCCACCACCTCTCCACGAGGACTCGGGGCGGCTCACAATTAAAACACAATTCAACAATAAATATTTAAAAAAAGATTAAATCGACAAGCCCAATCACTAAAAACCATTAAAATAATTTAAAAAACCCCAGGAGGTCAGTCCAGCCCAGCCTGTTCAAACAACCAGGTCTTCAGATCGCGGCGGAAGGCGAAGATCAGGAACCAAACGGAGCTCCAAAGGGAGTTGGTTCCACAAGGTGGGGGCCGCAACAGAGTAGGCCCTTCCCCGAGGTACCGCCAGCTGACAGTCTAGCTGACGGCACCCCGAGGAGTCCCCGTCTGGGCGCGCACACAGGGCGATTGGCAGGGGACGCTCCCGCAAGTACCCCAGACCCAAATCGTAAAGGACTTTGAATGTTAACACCAACACCTTGAATCTCACCCGGAGGGCAACCAGTAACCAATGCAGCTCGTGCAGGAGGGGTGTAACATGGGAGTATCGGGAAACTCCCATCACAACCCGCGCAGCTGCATTCTGCACCAGCTGAAGCCTCCGGATGGTATGCAAGGGCAGTCCTAGATAGAGAGCGTTGCGGTAGTCAAGTCAGGACGTCACAAGTGCATGAGTGATCGTGCAAAGGGCATCTCGGTTCAGGTATGGGCGCAACTGGCGAACCAGTCGGACCTGGGCAAAAGCCCCCCTGGCCATGGCCCCCACCTGCTCCTCCAAACTGAGCCGTGAATCCAGGAGAACCCCCAGGTTCCGCGCCCTATCCACAGGGGGTAACACCTCTCCCCCTATGGCCAAAGGTGGAATATACTCACTGGAGCGAGATGCCTGTACGCACAGCCACTCAGTCTTGGCTGGATTGAGCTGTAGTTTGTTCCTGCCCATCCAGATCCGTACCGCATCCAAACAACAGGACATCACAGAGAGGGCATCACTGATTTGGTTTGGGGTGGAGATGTATAACTGGGTATCATCAGTGTACTGATGATACCTCACCCCAAAGCCACGGATAATCTCGCCCAGTGGCTTCATGTAGATGTTGAACAGGAGGGGAGAGAGGACTGACCCCTGAGGAACACAAGTGAGTGCCCTCGGAGCCGACCTCTGCCCTCCCACCAGCAATTGCGAACGCCCCGAGAGGTAGGAGGAGAACCACTGCAGAACAGTGCCCCCCACTCCCAACCCCATAAGGTGCCGCAATAAGATACCATGGTCGATGGTATCGAAAGCCACTGAGAGATCTAATAGGACTAAGACAGAGGAAAATCCCGTCCCGTGCCCTCCAGAGATCACCCATCAGCGTGACCAATGCCGTCTCCGTGCTGAACCCGGGCCGGAAGCCCGACTGATACGGATCTAGATAGTCCGCTTCCTCCAGGAAAAGCGGAAACTGCTGAGCCACCACACTCTCAACAACCTTCGCCAAAAAGCGAAGGTTGGAGACTGGACAGAAGTTGTTCAAAGCGGCTGGGTCCAGAGCAGGCTTCTTCAGGAGAGGTCTCACCACCGCCTCTTTCAAGGCGGCAGGAAAAGACTCCCTAACAACTGCCTCCAGGAAGGTCTCCCTGGAGGCATATACCATCCAGGAAGGACACGGGTCCAATAAACAGGTGGTGGAACTCAGTCGTCGCATGATCCTGTCCACTTCATCCTCAGAAACAGGATCAAACTCAGCTCAGATGACATCAGCCAGACTCTCTGTAACTCCCTCAGACCACTGCAAATTAGAGTTCAACCCCTCCTGGATCCGAGCGATCTTATCCGACAGATATTGTCCAAATTCCTCAGCCCGACCCAATTATTCTTATTGTTTGGCCAATCTAAAGTACTGAGACTTTTGGCAGGATTTCAATTGTATTAGACAAAGAATAGTCCACTTCATGTACAATGCTAAGACATAGTGCAATTAATATGATCAAAATTCAGGTGCTTAGCAACCGGTATCTATTTGTGATGGTTGCAGCATCCTGGGATTATGGGATTGCCATTTACCAAACTTTCCCAGATGGCTTCTGAGAAGCAAAGTCAATGGGGGAAGCCCGATTCATGTGATTCACTTAATAACCAGGAAAAAAAATGTTGTAAAATTGGGTGCAACTCAGTTAACAACTCCCTTGCTTAGCAGAGGAAATTCTGGTCCCAATTATTAGAGGAGGATTAACTGTAGTCCTGGTTTAATGACGAGATGCAATTATTTAAGTTCAAACCTCACTTGAATTCTTGGTTGACTGTTTCTAATAATTTATTAGGTTCTCTTTAACCCTTTATAATCCACAATACACCAAAAATGTATACAATTACTGGCTTCTGTTAATAAGAAAATTCACAATATTTATTTATAATTCTTCCCCAAACAATTTTATCATTTCTTACCTGTTAAGTTTCATTTTGGGGTTAAAATAGGAATCAGTTTTCTGAGGTGTCGAATAGTTAGGAAGGACTTGTACATCTGTGTCCGCTTCCTTCAGTACTTCATATTTAGGAGCAAGGGCTAAGGATTATTTTCAGATGAAAGTGTGTTACAGCCCATTTCAGGTGATCATTCAAAGTTCCACAAATCACAGACCATAATCTATCCTACTCTCCTAACTTGCTAAAAATGATACTGACTAGAGTTTTCACATTATAAAAGCAAGAAAGTGAGTTCCAAAATGTGCACATGAATAGAGAGATGGTTCTGGGAACAACTATCTGGCTAAGATTATTGTTCCTGACTCCTTTAACCTTGGTTAATAAAGACATGAGTGAATGAAAGGGCCCTACTGATGATACCTGTATGGTGTATAAAGTTTAAAACTACCATGCTAATTAAATTCAAACTGAAATATGTGGGGCATTAAAGAGACATTCAAAGAAGTAAAACAGGATTCTGATAACACTTAAAAATATTTTATGGTGAAATGCCACCACTATGCCATCATATTAAGTTAAGCTGTGCTTGGATTCTATCACAATCCTTAAAAGAGATCCTTACTGGAAAAAAAGGATCTAATCATGTGGTAAAATATATGACAGTTTTTACAGAAAACCTAAAGCAGGAGAGAAAACCTCTTGTCAGGGATTTTTTCTAATGGCATCTCCTACAACTGTTTTACATTAACTATGTCAGCTAGAATTGATAGGAGTTGTAGTTAAGAACACATGAAAACCACCAGATATATATCACTGTTCTGTTTGTTTCCCAACATCAATTCTCAGCAGCTTCAGCAATGGTGGCATTGTAGTTCAGAAACTTTTGGGAAACCCAATTTCACTACTTATGTCTTAGATATATTTCATAATAAACGTTTTAAAATTGTACAAATAAAAAAGAACAATGACTACTTAAGGACATATGCTTTTCTAGAGGAAGGAAACAAACTACAAAATACCATACTTGAGTAAGTTATTTCCCCCGACAACTAAATCCAAAAATACAATAATAAAACACTTCACTATGTAACATTGTTAACAACTCAGCTTACCCTCTTTAAATAAATAAGGTCAAATAAAGATACATAAAAATTGTACCTAGAAATTACAGAAACCTTGTCCTTTTAAGATGTTCTGAGTTCCTAGACAGAAATATAAAATCATAAAGTTTCACTATTCTAAATTTATCATTTATTCAGTCTATGACACTGAATGTTCAAAATAATGAGAGCTTTATGAAGAAAAAAACAGAGATATGTTAACTACTTACTTGAAGTAAACCTTGATTCAGTTTCTCCTTTATTTACATGTCGTTTAATATGTCCTACCATGTCACTTCTTCGGCTGATCGTTGCTGAACAGATAATACAGTGATAATGTGATCCCATTTTTATGGATATCTATAACACAAACCACATACAAATTTAAAGTTCAACAGATGCTTTTATTATAGTTATACTGTGCCTGTATCTTGTATTTAAAAAAGAGCCATAAATTATATTTTAAACCTTAATTCACCAAGAAAAATTAATTAAAATTGAAGTATTAGCACCAAAATTTTAATTTATTAAACTCAAAAAACATAGCACAGTTTAGATCGTCATTTTTTTAATCAAAAGTGATACTGCTTGGTGGGATTGTGATAGTGCACAAAAAATATGGGACATGGTGTGTAGAGAAATTAATACACTTTTGAATGTAAATTTAGATATGTCACTGAGAATTGCATTACTGTTACTGGTGGAAAAACAGGATATAAATGAAACAAAAAATGAATTGATTGTAAATTTGATAGTGGCTGCTAGATTAGTGATGGCTAAATATTGGGGACGAAATTGGGATATTCAAAGAAATGAGTGGTATAATGAAATTTGGAGTATGGTAACAAATGATAAATCAACTACAGAAATCAAATTTAAAAAAGGGATGATTAAAGCAAACAATTTTAATGAAATATGGTTTTTTAAAATAAAATCAGTGTTGGTGGAAGGCAAAGGGAATAAACCCACTCAAGAATATATGTCGTTTTGGAAGGGATAAGGGCACAATTAGAATATATAGTAAATATTTTAATTGTTATAGAAGAAGAATTATGAGAAAAAAATGGTCTCTGGAGGTGGGCTGCAGTATAATGTTTGTATTTTTCCTTTCCCCCCCTTTTTTGTATTTAGATGTATATGTATTACGTTTGTATTTTTTGTATTTAAAATAAAAATATCATTTTTTTAAAAAAAGTGATACTACTAGAATACTGCAAAGCATTCTATATATATATGGTTAAGATGCTTTTCAAAGTAGTTTAAATGGAAATTTCAGTATCCAATGAATTACTAACGAGTAAAGCAAGAATACGTTATCTGTTGAAAGAATTGCATTCATTCTCAAGTTGTTACTGGATGCAATCTAATTATTTGCTACTTAAAGACAAAAAAGATATGAGAAACTTAATAATGTCCTACATGTCACCATTACTTATTGAAGGGATACAAAACTGAGGTACAAGGTTTATATTGTAAAGTGGACATTCTTTATAGTGAACATTGGATGGAATATATATAGGTGACAAATATGTTTGAAAGGAAAGCTTATCCCCCCGCCCCCGAGTTTACTAGAGAACTCAAGTTCAAAATTGAGAAGAATGTAATCCATAAATAACTAAAATGGAACTGATTATAGCAACAATTCACATAACTGAATAGCTGTTACCTGGTCTCCTACAACATTTGGTTTCACAGGCCGGCATGGCAAGTCACAGATGCACATTCTGTAGCCTGAAATTCAAAAAAGACACCTCTAAATGATTACTGTTTTCAACACTGAATTCATTCATATTCTGAAGTTCTATCTTGTCAAACTATTTAATTTTAATGTTTTTGAAAACAGTGGAGGGCAACCGGGTAAGGGGACTGACCTGCCCCCGCCTCCAGCTGGGGGTCTGCTCAGGGTGGTGCCCCAAAGCCCAGTTTCTGCATGAGCAACCCCTGCCCAACCAATCTGAGAAATTTCCTTGTAGTGTCTTGTCTCCATGTGAAGCCAGCTGGGCTCGACCCCACCCCCAGAGCGTTGGTGGCCAAGATCAATAGGCCAGACTCCGTGAGCCGGATGCACCATGGACACACCACTGCCACCTGGGAGTGCATCAGAGCCCAAACACTGAACCTCGCCAGACTTGGAAGCCAAGGATCCTTCAGGCATCCCAGCCACGTAAAGGCCGCCCAAATTCCCAGGCTGTTCACAACTCGAGAGTGCAGGAGCGGCAGCACCGCTGTGAGCTTTGTCATACTGGTGCAGCCTCTTGGAGCAGGACCCTGCAAAGTTTGTTGTGGTGTTGCACTCGTGAATGGCAGAACCACCGTGGCTTCTTCACACTGGTGCAGCTGGTGTCCTGCCACGCGTGGCTGCGTTGGTATGTCGAACCTCACTACAGTGCACACACAACACTACAACAAGCCTTGCAAGGCCCTGTGATAGGCGGAAGGCTCAGAATGGAGCCTTTTTGATGAACAGCAGGAAAATAGGGAGGGGGATTTTCCTGCCTGTCATCCTTTCCTGAAGCTCAGCACAAACATCCCAAAAAGGCTTCATCCCGAGCCTTCAGCATTGCAATTCTGGAATGTGCGTCCTTTTCTCAAGTGACATCTGATTGCTTGAAAGGAATGGGCTGCACCAGGAGAGAAGGTACGAGAGGTGGTTCCTGGCCCTCGATGGCTCAGCTGATCCACAAGCCCGATTAAGGGGCTGAGAAGCTATGAGATAACTGGGGAAGGGAAGAGTTGCCTCCTGTGCTGGCCACGCCCACCCCTTCACTAGAGCTTTTTTTGGGGGTAGGGTGTATATCAGGCCCACCCCACAAAAAATCAGGCTAGGCCTTATTTTTGGGGTATGGCATATTTTCAGGGAAACACAGTACTGTATATATCCTAGGGGAAAAAACTTGCCCTGAACTTAGGTTGAATTTTATCTCTTCCATTACTGAACTACACTTTCCATATACAGAAGTAATAATTTTTCCTGGTTTTTTTTGCAGATTATATTTGTTTATTTAAAAGAGTTGTATGGCCATCCAACTTTTGACCTACAACTAACAACAATAATATACATATACACACAAAACAATACAATACTTTTTTAAAAAAATCAGGCAACATCAACTCTTCTCAAAATCCATCTTCCACATCCATTCATCTATATCGGGGGTGTCAAACTCAATTTCACTGAGGGCCACATCAGGTTATGTCTGACCTCAGGGGCCGGGGGGGGCATGACCAGCTCAACTTCACTCATGTCGGGGGTGCCTGTGGTCAGTGAAAACAGGCTCCCAAGCTCAGTTTTCGGCTGTGACAGCCTCCTGCAACCATGTGCCAGCAAAATAGAGATCAGGTGGGCTGCATGTGGCCTTCCTAAGCTCCATTTTCGGCTGTGATCGCCTCCTGCAACCCTCTGCCAGTGAAAATGGTGCTCGAGATGGCTGTATGTGGTCCTCCCGAGCTCCGTTTTCACTGGCAGAGGCACTGTGGGCCAGTCCTTTGCTGTTTTCAGGGCAGCACCGTGGGCCAGATCTAAGCACCCCGTGGGCCAGATACAGCTCCTGGGCCTTGAGTTTGACACCCCCGATCTATATTATCTCTTGGTCTCCAACCTTATTGTCCTAAACCTTTCTCTTGAACTCTATTATAAATTAAAGTATGCCCCTGTAATCATGTTTGAGTTACAACATTAATTACAGGAAAAAAACTGACAGTTGTCATCTAACTGCATTAGCATTAATAATGGTGTTCTAGCTATGTTTACCTTCAAATTCAACAGATACTTTCCAATGAAGATTCTGAAGATGGCGACGGAGCTTGTGACTACTGCAAGCTTTGAACCTCTCTTCAGGACATAATGGGCAGGACCTCTTGTCAGCTGATATTTTAAATTAAACCAAAATAAGAGAAAAATATGCAATAACCAAATCTTTCAGCATTGAAGTTTTTTTTGTCAATATACAAAAGTAGTATTTGCATCTCAACTCAACAACTTGCAATCAAATCATTAATAACTGATATATCTAAGAAAAATATTTGTTTTAAAAGCCATGGTTTAAGGTTTAGTTGAACTAGTGTTAAAATATCTGCAATCCAAGACAGAAGTAGAAATCTCTGGGTTTTTTTCATACGATTAAGATAATAATCTTTTCTTCTTTCTTTCTTCTTTAATTACATTTATATGCCGCCCTTCTCCGAAGACTCAGGGCGGCTTACAATTTTTGGAGCACAACCCAATGCGCTCAGCAATAGCCTTCATTCCATTGTATATGCCTGCTTATTACTAAGCGGCATTTTTACCAAGTCAGCTTATTGCCCCCAACAATCTTGGGTCCTCAATTTACCTACCCCGAGAGGATGGAAGGCTGAGTCAACCTTGAGCCTGGTGGGATTCGAGCCTACAGTAATTGTAGACAGCTGGATCTTAAGAGCAGGCATTTAACAGCCTGAGCCACCAAGGACTCCCTTGGTGGCTCAGGCTGTGTAATCTAAGGTTATTAGAAAAAAATAGCACATCATTGTCTCCTGAACAGATATACTTTTCTTTTTTCCTTTCCATGCTTTCCATCCATTAGGGATGACTTTGCTCCCAAGCCTCTGTGAAATTAATTCTACTGCATCTTCTTACTTGGACTGACAACAAGGATAGAACTGCAAATTTAGCCCTAAATAAGTAAAATGATACTACTGGGTTTTTTTTTCTTAAAAATCTTTTATTTACTACTACTTTTGGTAACTCTTTACATATTGCCAAGAGTCATAACCATCACTGATACATGACTTCTTCTTTGATTCCTATTTTAAGATCAGTAATATAGTTTCCTCAGATTGTTTTCCGTAGCTATCAAGCAAAGTTCTTGTCTAAGAACTGAATGCCACAATCATTGCATTTCCATCATTTGTTGTTTCTTCTAGAAATATTTTAAATACCTGCCAGTTGTTGGTCTTCATTCTTCGGTTCAGAGGAAATTAGGCAGTCTTTCTGAAAATCAGCCAGTTTTTCTAAATCATCAAGGGTCCGCTGAATTGAAAAGTGTTTCTCTAAAATAAACAATTCAAATTACTTTTCAAATGCTGTATATGTGCGCTTGTGCACTATACATAATCAAATACTACAATCTTTCAAAAGCTTTTAAAAAGTTTGGAGTCTTTGTGCACTGCGTCTCTCAAGCAATCCTCTGTTTTTATAATGGCCCACACTCAACTTGCCTACGGTATTAGGTTCTCATAGCTATGCAATGGTACTGTTGTACTCTTTCCCCAAATAAATTCAAAAGACTAAAAAAAATCATTAAAAACTTCTTACTAAATTTCCACAACAATTCATACATTGACAAATATTTATAACATTAAAAAGTGCATAGACTTGTAACTGGAATATATTTGGATCTCATCAGCTACATTTGACGATTATTTGACCAACAGTGTGGTGGGTCTCCAAGTTTGAATGGTCACTCAATGAGAGGTCGTTAAATGAGGACCATTTGTAGTATCTTTTCATGCCATATGTTAATTCATACATGTCCATAGGTTGCATTGAAAGCAAAGAATTTCCTCCATGGAATTAAAGCCTTAAACTCTGATTTCTAGCTAAAAAAAAGGTTAACTATTTCCCATATTTTTTGCTCAGTTGTCAGTGACAAGGAATAGTGTATTTGCTTTTATATATCTTCAGGCATGATTTAGAATGCCTGATATTGAATATTTATTTTAGTGTATATTTAATTGGGGCAAAACCCCAGTGTATTCAGTGGGCTTCCTAACTGTATTGGGAATACATATCAAGTTTCACTGACTGGGTGGTGGCATAGATTCCTCTCTAGAAATTTGGAGCAATTTTATAATGCATAGAAGAATTCTATGCTGCTGAACTTCGGCAGTGGCTCTAGGGGATTGCATATATATTTTAATAAACTGGGTTTAGGAACCAATAGGTGTAGGTAATACATGCCTGGCTAACATTATAAGGTTTTTTGACAACACTATTTCAAAAGTGATAAGCAGTGGTAAGTGAGATTTGATTTATAAATATTGGGAGAAATAAATATGAACATATCAAGAATTCACATATTTCTCTGAAGGTGTTATATCATTCAAAATAACAAATTAGAGGATGTATCTCATTTTAACTGTATGTCTTTACTAATTTTAAAAAGATAGATGGGCAGAATATTTCATGTCCTGTAAATCACCCCAAATAAAGCAAAGTTTTCCGTATTATCCTAGCAAACCTGGTTGAGTTTTAGATGATGCATCTAGTAGATTACTGTTAAGATCTTCAATGGAACTTTGCTCTGATTTTTTCATTTTGGCATTTATATCTTCATTAATGATTTCTGTATCTTGCCCAGGGCTATCAGGTTTTTTGGGGACATCCATCCCATCTACAGAAATTTTAAAAAAAATTGTAAGGCAAAACAATACATATTAACCACAATATTTTCTGTCTAAATCTACTACAGTATTTTAATTAGTATATTTGCAATGTAAAACAATGTGAGATAAAAGATAAATTAGGCCCATTACAATCAACAGGATTTCAGTATGTTACCACAAACAAGTCCCACAGAATTTAGTTGCTTTATTTTTCAAACAATTCATTTATTTAGCGTACGGCACAAATTAGCCAGGGATCACCAAGGTGGCTGGCCTGCCTCTGTGAAAGGAATTTTTTTGGGCAGTGTTATCTTTACCCGCAGGATGCCTGAATGCCGGTAGGCATTCTAGGGAGGCTCCTTTCTTGTCCCTGTGCAGTTTATTTGCTCACAGAAATCGAGCTGCCAACCTCAGTGGTGCATAGGCCCAGTGTCTTACCGTGTGAGCCGTGGTCCCCTCCAAACAATAGAGCTCGTATCTAACAATTTGAAAAGGAAAGTATGTCTAGTGCCAGATTTACTAAAAATAACACTTGTGCAATATTGAAGACCAAAGGGAATAGGAGTAAGCAATTAATTTTCACGAGAAACTGGGACTGTTGTGGAGGGCTGCTGCCCTGCCATCATTACTTCCCCTCCCCTGCTGCAGGCCAGATAGGATGGCTGGATGTGCTATAAAATACCCAAGTCTGTTAAAAAAAAAGAGAAAGAGGTAGTCCTTGACTTACAACAGTTCATTTAGTGACTGTTCAAAGTTACAACAGCATTGAAAAAAATGACTTATGACCACTTTTCACACTTATGACCGCTGCAGCATCCCTATGGTCACAATTTACATTCGGATGCTTGACAACTGACTCACTTTTATGACAGTTGCAGTGTCCAGGAGTCATGTGATCCCCTTTTGTGACCTAGCAAGCAAAGTCAATGGGGAAACCAGATTCACTTAACAACTGTGTTATTAAGAACTGCAGTGATTCACTTAACAAATGTGGCAAGTAAAGTCATAAAATGAGGCAAAACTCATTTAACAAATTTCTCACTTAACAACATAAATTTTGGGTTCAATTGTAGTCGTAAGTTCAGGACTACCTATAATGTATTCTAATGTAGATAAAGCATTCAAAGTGGGTATGACCTAAAACGTTAGGATTAGGATTGTAGTGCACCAAAAAGGGCATAAATGTTAAGTGAGTGGGGGGAGTTGAAGCACCGCTATAATTGTAAGTGAGGAAAAGGCCATTTTTTCATGTGACCACAGGAGTGCTGAGATGTTGGTAACTTTGAGGACCATTTCTAAGCCATATTTTCAGCAGTGTTGTAATTTTGAACGGTCATTGTAGGACAAGGACTATCTGTAAAATCAGGCAGCAGATCCCACTTACTTGCACTGATATTATGTAGTTAGGTAAAAAAAATGTCAGCAAGCAAACCACGGAACTCGGAGAGCACCAAGTTCTCCATTGTTCAACCCTGAGCTACATATATTCTTATCTATTTGAAGCATGGTCTTTTCATGCATTGTGCCAATTAACAAGTTTCAGTTCAGCAAAAGTATGCTTATCAATTCTGCTAAAATGTGAATATGCAATCATTTTTACATATATGTTTTATTTTCTTGAAAAACCTTAAAGCAGTAATGAAATCTATTTCACTTTTATCCTGCTCATGACTTATTGACACTTACAGTTCTGTCTAAAAGACCGACTAGTGCAGGATTTGTGAGGAATTCTGGTATTGTTTTGTTTAACTTTGTAAGGCAATGTCTTGAATGAAAGACTGGGCAAGATTATATATTAGGCATTCTTTATATATACAGTATTAATTGACATACAACATAGTTTAAAATAGAATATTTCATGAATCCTTAATTCCATTTGTATCAGAGCTAGAAAACCTGTGGCCCTCAAGGTGTTCCTAAATTACAATTGCCAACATCCACCATATCTCAAGCTAATTCAACAGTATCAAAGACCACCAGATTAACTTTCTTGATCTAGTTTAAGGCTCAAGAATATTTGTTCAGCCTTTTTTTTGGGTTTTCCTCATTCACTTAAGAGTTGTTGTTCATGCCAGCCTGCTTCTTCAAGAGAATGAAATAAAAGATGTGATCTATTTGCTTTATCATTATATCTAAGATTCCCAGGGTAACAACTGGAAATTCTGGTCTCAGATATTAGGACCCTGAAATAATTTGCCTTTTGTATGCCTTTCAGTATCCTAAGCTGGTGTTGGAAAAAGGGAATGTAGGCTTCTTAAAATCTTTATAATTAACTATATTTCTCATACTACCCAAATGGCACTCAAGCAGTCATAAAATAATCAGATTAAAAACCTCAGGGTTTTTGCCAGGAAGAAATCTTAGATACTGTAATAAAACAAAATGGACATAAATACATGTTCTAAAGCTATGTTATAGGGCTATACAGATAGTCCTTGACTTACAACCATTCATTTAGTAACCAAAGTAACAAGCACACTGAAAAAAGTGACACAACCATTTTTCACACACGAGTTGCAGAATCCTTATGGTCATGATTAAAATTTGATTACTCAGCAACTGGCTCATATTTATGGGGTCATATGATCTGATCACCTTTTGCAACCTTCTGCCAAGCAAAGTTAATGGGGAAGCCAGATTCACTTTACAACCATGCTACTAAATTAACTGCAGTGATTCATTTAACAACTATGGCAAGAAAGGCTGTTAAATGGGATAAAATTCCCTTGTCTTGTTTAAAAATGGAAATGCTGGGCTCAATTGTGGGCCATAAGTTGAAGACTACCTGTATTCATACATGTATTCAAATTTTGCTTGCAAAGGAAAAAAAACCCATTTACTTTAATTAAAATAATCAGATATACTTGTCTAGGCATATAGCAGGACAACATAAATTTAGATGTGTAGATATAGGCTGCAATTGATTTTTATGAACTACAGACAGATGCACAAATGCAGTAAAATATGATAACTTGCTAACCAAGATACCACTTACCTAGATGAAAGAAATAAAGAAAATCCAAAGGATAAAAGAATGTAATGAACATATTACCATATATATCCAGAAAAAAAGCAATTATTTAGAAATGTTTTTGCTTGAATAAGGAATTTTTCCATTTCCTTGGGCTTTGATTACCCTTAGCAAGTCGGAATTTAGCTTGAAAAGAGTATATTTGTGATTTCCCCCTTTTGACTACAACACGAGTGTCAAACTCAATCGCATCACGTGACATATCACGATGCTTTTGCCTTTGTGGGGTGGGCGTGGCCTGCACATGAAGCATCTGGTCCGCGGGCCACCAGTTTGACACCCCTGGACTACAGTATATGAAATGTGAATTCCTTGATGCTCTCTGAGCTTAGTTTTTTTGCTTGCAGACATTTCAACAAACAATTCAGACAAATGTTCAACTTTTAGAAATATGAGGAAAGGAGGAGGAAAAGATAAGGCTTAACAAATCTTTGTTTCCATGGATCCAGATTTAGCTTCCATGTGCTGCATATCTCTCCTGAGTCAACTGGCAAGTGACTGAAAAACAGCTGACACTGAATAAGGAGATTTCAATCTGGCACTGCTTGAACAATGAAGTACTAAGCTTCCCAAAGGAATTACTAATACAGGATTTGTTTGTTTGGCGGCAATATCTGTTTAAACAATAGAATTATGAACACCAAAGCTGCCCAGAAAGAAAGCATCAGACTAGAACAACGATGTTCCTAGACTTGATGACTACAATTGAGGAACAGAAATGCAGGCAGTTGATGTTTGATGGGCTTTTTCTAGGGGCCTTCACTGCTAATCAGGCCTGATGTCCCTTGGATCTGATAAATAGCATTTGGCACTATCTGGATTCTCTTTTTTACAGAGAATCATGCATGAAGGAATACACCATACAATTCTACTAATGAGTTGCAATTTACCTATTTATCCTTTACTGCAGTGGTTCTCAACCTGCGGGCCACGAAACGGGGGGACGCAAAGGCTTGAAGAAATATTATGATTTAAATCTTGAATTAAGTCTTGGGGGTCTGTGGGCACAAAAGGTATATAAAGGGGATCTGTGGTGAATAAAAGGTTGAGACCCACTGCTTTACTGTACCGGGGAATAAAGAGATATCCGTAAATTGGTGTCTCCTGACAACGCCGTCTTCCAACCTGAAGACAAATAATTTCCCTGACAGAAAAAAGGGGAAGCCACCTATTTCCTCTCTTCCCGCCTGAAAAGGACATCCTGAACACACTAAAGCACATTTAATGAGCCGTTAAATACTAATGAAAGAAAAAAACTTTTTTTGCAACAACTACTCCCCTCTAGGAGGAACAATTGATTGAGGGCCCGCAGCGTTTATCTCTCTCTCTCTCTCTCGTTAAAGCACGCTAACGGTTGCATCCCTGCAAACAGCGGCAACGTCCCCCCCATCCTAAATCAGTTCCCTCTGATGCCCCTCCAGGTGGTCCAAAAATAGAAAGGCACCGCCTGGAAGTTAGGAAACCTCTGACCGACGTGCCTAACATATGAAGGCGACTTCAAACCGGTCTGAAAAGCTTTCTCTCAAGCGGCGTGGGCAAGGTGAATAAAGGCCGGCGGAAAAAAAACAAAAACAGTTTCTCCGCCTCCTTCTCCACATGGCAAAAAAACCCTCAGCCTGCAAAGCGGTTCCTGTCCCTTCCTTTATACTCACTTAGCTCTTCCGCGGCCTCCTTATCTTCTTTATCCTCCCTGCTTTCCCTAAGTCTCTCTTCGTTGGGGGGCGATGGCGGTAGCTTTAACAACGGCAGCGGGGAGCCCTCGGCCGCCATTTTTTTCCCCACAGAGCGAAGTTGAAGAGGCGAGGATTGCTTTACCCTCCTCCTCCCCCTCAGTCTGCTGTCCCTCACGCTGCTCTAGTGGGCACTCCCTCGCTGGCCAAGCCGCTGGTGTAAGTCGGGACGGCACCTGAGAGGCTACGCCTCCGTGACATTTTGAACTTACCCCCACTACAGCACCCAAAATCCAACGCGGCTCGTGAACTACAATTCCCAAAATGCCACCACCCTGAAGGCAACAAGGCCGCCTTTTTTTGCCACTGCACAGCCCCGCTGGCGGTTGGTGAACTACTATACCCAGCGTGCAACTCGACAGACTTTTTATGCTCTTCTAATAGGAGACAGCAAATCGACCAGTTACAGTAGAACGTAAAAGAGGAGCCAATTGGCTGCCGGAGGGGCCTCTTTTTTTAATTGCAAGAGGGCGGAGAAGCTGTGGGTGCCTCAGACGTCAGAGGAAAACAAGCCTCGACGAATAGCCAATACTTTTTGGCCCGGAGGTGTCCTTTAGTTACCGAGAAAGAGTCGTACAAACGTGAGGGGCAAAAAAAAAACCCTTTTTAAGGAACTCAAAATGATCCCTCTGGAAAGGTTGTGGGGCTACTGGGAATCTTGATTCGGGTGTGCGTGTGTAAGTCGTGCCCACTTCCTCAAAAGCTACAAGGTAAGGTTTCATTTAGGTTTTGACGTGGTATTTGAATCCAGCTTTACGGTTTCTTTAACGAACTCCGGTCAAAGCGAGACTGGTTGAACAACGGAATTGGGATCATTTACTTACAGCCTGTGTGTGGTTAAGTGGACAAGCACACGAGAGGAGAAAAGTCTTTTAAAATGGATATAGTAGAACTTAGATACCCTCCCCTTTGCTGTGGTAATCGGTTTGGCTGACTGTGATACTAGTGGCGGTGATCTTTTATTGACACCACTTTCCAGTACTTCTTTATCCCTTTTAACAAAGACTGCGGATGTTTGCTCTTTTATTTTTAATCGCTATTTTTTTTTAAAAAGAGCAAACGTCCACAGTCATGATAAGAAAGCATTAATGTCCACTATTTCCCCCTCTTAGTATAACTTTAACATCACACATAGAAATATAAACAACAGAAACTTTACAGGTCATGACTAAAGTAGTTTTTTTTTTAAAAAAAACTTACATGTTGGATGCCTTTTAAATTGCAATATGATAATGTTTTCATTATTCATTAGCCTTTTAATAAAGGTGGTATTAGCATTTCAACATGCCTCCTTTTGAAATTCAGTAAACCATGTTTTTTTTAGCCAAAGCCATTTCTTTCATTTAAAGTACAAAATCTAATCTACTGGTGAAGTAAGCAACACTGTATTGAGAAAATGGTTGAATACACTTGCAAGTTTTAAGGAAGATAAAAACACAGCTGGGAAAATGAGTAATGTAACCCATACATTTGCCACTTGTGGAATGTTATCTAAAACCAGTGTTTTCTGTTGTTCAATTTTCAAATGTAACCCTGTTCTTTGATGTTTGATCATTTGCTCTATTTTTTGCATATTTTTTATTAAAGTTTTATAAAAAGTTTAAAAACTAACACTAATAAAGAACATATAAAAAAGAGGAAAAGAAACAAAAGTTAAAAAGATCCAAAACAAAAATAGAAGTGTTAGATTTCTTTTGCAGCAAATATAATCACAAAATTATACTTTATACATTTTCTATTATACAGTTTCTTTCTAATCATCAAAACCACAATCATAAGTATATTTTTTGCTGTTTCATTCAAAAAGTGTGAGGGATTTCCAATTGACAGTAAATGTAGATACTGCTTTTTCTCTAATGAAAGCAGTTAATGTAGTCATTTCTGCAAGTTCCATCATCTTGACCAACCATTCCTCTGCATAGGTAGCATCAAGCCTTTTTTCACTTTGGAGCATGTAGTAATGTTGCTGCAGTTGTCATATATGAAAACAAAATCCTGTGTCTTTTTTCTAATTGTTTTTTCATTAACCCCCCCCAAGTCTCTGGTTCCAGTTGTACTTTAACCTTTAAAATCTTTTGAATTAAAGTATATATTTGCATCCACAATGTTTTGGGTTTTTTTTACATGTCCACCAAACATGATAAAATGTCTCTTCATGTTGTTCACACATTTTCAGCAAAGATTTGAAATACATTCTAGACAGTTTCTCTAGTGACAAATACCTGTGACACATCATTTTCTAAAAATTATCTTAAGTCTAGAAGAAAAGGTGAATTTCAGTCTCTTCAACCACATATTTTCCATTGGTCTATTTGTATATTATAGCCAAAAAATTTAGCCCAGTTTATCATGCATTCTTTCACTCCCTCTTCTTCTGTCTCATATGTCAATAAAAGTTTATACATTTTAGTAAAGTACATAATTTAGTAATCAGTACATAATTCTGTTTCAAATTTAGTCTCCAATCAAAACCATAAAATCTTTTATGCACTATAAACCTTTCTCTTAATGGTGTGGACACAGTCTCCATATGTCCATCACCCAAAAATAAGTTCATCTAGATTTATAATTTCTACATTGTCATGACTTTGGGTATTACAAGAATGCTGACTCACCTTTTTAACCTTCACATATTTATAATGCAGAAATAAACTGTTTAAAGAAGGGAAGATTTAAGGGAAATGGGCAACACTATCTTTTTTATTAAAGCTAACACAATTTTACAAAAGCATTATAGCAGCAAACTCTGATCCATTATTTAACAAATATGTTGTCTTTTGAAATGATTCTTGATAAACTTAACATTGACTATAATCCATTTGCTAAGTAATAATATATATCATGTAACTAACACCTGAGCATACAAAATATTATATCCTTGTTTTCTCTCCTTCACCACCTCCTTTCCTTATAATCTGTCATTGATTCATTTGTATTACATTAAATTTCAGATTAAACCTATGATAAAAGTCAGAGATATTCCACTACAGTATTCACTGCTTAAATTAGGAATAGCCAACCTATTTGGAGCTTTTGTACTTTACATAACTCCTTGGAAAAATATCTAAACATACTTGGTCCCAAAAGTGCTTTTTCAAGAGAAAACTGGACATCTTGGATGAGAAGCAAAACATCTTCAAAGAAAAACCAGAAAGTCCAGTTGCCCCTTGAAAAAGCACCTTTGAAACGACTATGACCTGGATAACTGAGAATCTCCATAGACATCTAAACATACTTGTAATTAAGACTGTAGTACTTTTTTTCAGATTTTAAGACCTAAGCATGTCAAAAAAACACAAAAAGAAATCGAGTCAAAAGGATGACACCTTGGATAAAAAGGTAAGAAAATATAGCTATTACCTTTATATTAGCTGAGGAACTGTCTCAATCTCAGTGGGATTGGGCCACCCCACTTGTGCCGGCAGAAGGGGCATGCTGTGGATCCTATCAACCAAGGAATTTGATTCCAGGAGAAGAGCCTTTTCTGCAATGGAGGACGCAATCAGCAACCTCATTCCCCTCAAAGTGAGATCTGCTCTCACTCTCTTGACCCTTTGTAAAGTCTTAAACCTGGTTCTAGCAGTTGTCCTATGGCCCAGAGAGGGGTGTGTTAGCCTCGAGGTGATTACTGGATTAACAGAAGATCTGAGCTCTACTTTATTGTATATTCTCTGCTGCCTTACTATTTCTTGTTAATATATTTATTGTTTGCTGTTTCAGTCTTTGATACTATGATTTTATTGAATTGTAAATTATCCAGATTTGTGTGACAGCAAGATGGGCAGCAAATAAATTTAATAAATAATAACAATAATGATTACAGTTTTCATTGCATAAAAAATAATTAAAATGCTAAGATGGCACCATGAATGGTATATAATCAATGATTAATGATATGGTCAATGATCAGTGATAATATTCAGTCTTAATACCATGCTTGCAGTATTAAAAATATAGACAATCTGCTTTTGTTCTATGTATTTTGGATGTAATTTAAGTCAATACAACATTTTATTACCTAACAAAATTAAATATAAGCCAGCTGAAGTATTATGCTTTGTGTTTTTTCCACACATCAGTTACTTCTTAATGCTTTAAGGCTGAACAGAAATGGGGCAAGAAGGTTTATTCTCTAGGAATTAAGAGAATATGTAAGAGTGGCTAGCTTATATACACACAAAACTGCAGACCAGAAAGCTGCTGAAGACATGATGTGGTCCAGTGTTTAGGTAACAGTTGTAGAAGAATAAAGGACTTTCCTTAGAATATTTTTATTTTCAAATATTTATTTTAATTCCAAACCAGGCTTTTCAGATGCAGAACAAAATTTAGATTGCATATTGACAATCTTATTTTTTTGAGTATGCGTGAATAAAAATACAAGAAAAATATATTAGGTTCTCAGATTTTGCCAAGGACAGGGAGTTTATAAAGTCAAATAGGTTAAAAAAATTGAAGCATAAACATGTAATTTTTATATTTCCCTTGGTGGATTCATGGTGTAAATAGGTGTATAGAATAGAGGAAATGTGGAAAGTCAGAATTGAACATTATTTTTTGGTGCTGGTGAGCTTTTGTTCATAACAAATGCAAAATTTGCAAAGCAGCAGTTTGTAGTAGCAGTGGAGAAGCCCTTGTAATTTCAAGCAGTTTACTGATACATTTTGATTTCTCCTTCATATTAAGAAAAGTCTATAATTTTATAGCTTTTCTGAGCAAGCATGTTGTTCGTTTTTACTCTTGTTGAATAAAGGAGAAAGCGGGGGAGCTTCACCTATGGTAGCTTCAAAGATTTTCTCACTATGAAAGATTCTTGCTTTCCATCCCAGAGTCACATGCCATTCAGTCAAGGTCAGGTTTTGCAGTCTCCTGACCAAGTTTTGATAAAAACCTTGAGATTGTTGTTGTTTATTCGGAGCTTCTGCACAGAACTTTGCATTGGGTACTGTGAAAATTTGCCACCCCTTAGTTATTTCTGCAGTCATTACTAAGAAGCTCCTGGCAGCTTGTAAGAGATCTGAAAGTCATCTTACTTGGTACGTATGCTTTTTATGTTATACTTTTAAATCTGTTTGCCTGAGTTGATAATAAAACTTAAAATCCCTTTATTCACTGGTATTCTTATTGTCTCTGGATCAAAACAAAACAAAAAACCCAAACCCAAATACTTGGGAATCTATTCACTGCCCTGATAGACACTGCTTGAAGCTGTATATACATATTATATGAGGACCATGAAACATTTGATCTAACACTAACATTTGATCTAGAGATGGACAAAGAGTATCAAACTTAGAGAAACTTAGGGCTTTAATGTTAAATTGTAACAGCGAGACATACTAGTTAAGCTTTTGCAGAAACTCAAGGACAGCAAGATTAGAAGACTCTTGTCAATGTTTAGGTTACAAAATAGTACTTATTTCTGCCAAATGCTGAATGTCTGCAGGAATTAACATCACAAATGCAGATTGTGCAAAGATAAAGTTACCAGAACGTATCTAGAATAATATAAATAACAAAGATCAAGAAATAGTTATTGTTGAATCTTAATGAAAATTTTATGAAGTGGTATGTGCAAGCCCATGGAGATTAATGAATATTACTGTTAATATGGTGCAGTAAAAAAGTGAAAGAGAAGATTATAGTAGCAGTAATAATCTGACTCAGAGATCATATCCTGTATCAGACTTTGAAGAAAGAATGATGCATACTATATAGTGAAATTCCATGTACTTTTGGCTCTCCCTATTGTGAAATAATATTTATTTAATATAAGAAAACACACATGCTTATAAAGAAAATTCTTATTTTTTCAGAAACCAGAATCATCAGAAATTGGGAATAGACATGCAAAAGAACAGCTGGACCAACGGTAATATTTTTCTTTCATAGGAAGAATGAAACACGATATTTTGGAGGTTGAAAAATCTAAATGGGCTATAGTATAAAGAACAACATTGTTTAAAATCTCTTGATTAATTTGGAATCTTTAATTGGATCATTTTAGTTGCCTGACTTAATTAAATTATGGGAAAACTGTAATAATCCCAAATACACCAATTTTATAGTTTGTTTGTTTTTTACTCTCTTTTATTACTTTCCCTAACTGAACTTTACTTGTACTGTTGCTCCATTATTGGGGAAAATTGCCTACTGTTTTTAGTTTTATTTGTAACCTTATTATATTTGTATATTATTTGTAACCTCTTTATATATGTGTTGCTATATTGCCATAAGCAAAGAAAATAACCTATGGAATGCTCTTTCTAGGTACCATGGCTAATAGAAATAGGCATCCATTGCATATCCTCAGCTATATGATAATACTTGTGTCATTTGTAATTTACAAATGAGAATTCTTATTCCTAATGTAGCAACATGATATTCTTTGGATGTTTTCAATTTCAGTTCTTATAAAATCAAATTGTCATATGGGAATATAGCTTAAAATAACTGGAGGATGCTTCTAATTTAGAATTAATTTTTAGAATTAGATTAAGTATTTCATTTTGAGGGGACTAATAATTGTATAACAAGCTACCTGTCACATTTTCTGTATATCAATAATTTACTGATAAGTTCAGATTTTTCTCTTAATGTTTTCCTGTTAAATAAAAGATTGGATTATAAATTTAAAAAATCCACAGTTTACCTCCCAGAGTCTTAATTGTCTTTAAAGTAGTTTTTAACTATGTTTTCACAGAGTGAGTGGTGCTGGATATGTGAAAGCAAAAATGAGTTTGGATCTCAAAAATTCTAGTACAGAACTCGAAGCAAAGATACCCAAAGACTCACCACCCATTAATAGTGCTTTAATACCTCTTGAAGAGCGTGAAAAGATCACCATGCAATTTAAAGCCACAGCTAATCGTGGTGAGAAAAGAAGCATTATGGAGCCTATAGTCGTCTTCTCTCGTAAAGAACAGTCTGGCATGAGTGGCAGTGATCCTGATGACAAAAAAAGGAAGAAATTGTCACATGATTTGGGGGTCAAAAACATCAGAGAGAAGGATAAAAAAAAAGATAAAATGGAGAGCACCAAGTTTAAAAAAGTAATTATAAAACATATAATGGAGGAATTCAAGGAAACCACGAAACCTGCAGAAAGTTCATTCCCTCATAAGAAAAAAACACTAAGATTGAGTGAATTCACCCAGAAGATGAACTGTACCAAAACCCAGCATGTTCCAGGTTTACCTTTTACTTTCGCAGATTCTAAAGTGCATATGCAGGCTTGCAAAAAAGATAATCTTGAAAAAGAGAAGCATCTTTCTTTAGAACTTTCCAGCAAAAATGGTAAAGAAGTTAAATGCACGCTGTCATATCACCTGACAAAGCTGCCCAAATGTTGGAAGTATAAAAATGAAGAACCAACACCCACTGATTCAGAGAAGAATATTTGTAATTCCAGGATTCGAGGAAATAAATTTGAACCTGTCACATTTCATTCAAGTTGGGTAAAGTAAAAAAAAATTATCATGAGATATGAAGTAGTTTTGCTTTAGTTGATATCTCTTATGGATTTTTAAATAACCGCTTAGTAATAAGCAGGCATATACAATGGAATGAAGGCTATTGCTGAGCACATTGGATTGTGCTCCAAAAATTGTGAGCCGCCCTGAGTCTTCGGAGAAGGGCGGCATATAAATGTAATTTAAAAAAAAAAAATAACTTCCATGGGCTGGTAATGTATCAATATAGGGAACGGCTCCTTTAAATAGTCAAGGAGTTTTTGCTTAGACAATGTGTCAATGAAAGTGGTGTATTCTTTCACTTCATAAACCAATGAGGAAGATCCTAACTTCTAAGCACCACTGAAATTCAGATTGACCAAATATAACAAAAACGTATTGAGCAGAGGATGTATACTGTAGTAAATATTGGAAAGCAGATTATGCTAAGCCTAGGGCTGGATAAAGACAAATTTTGAAGGAGAAATGCAAGCAGACTAGTGTGGATTAAATATGAAAAGAAATTAATAATACTTCAATCAATTTAATATGAAAAACCAAAAACATGTTCGAAAAGTGTAATAAAGTTATTCTTTTCAAAATTGTTTCAGATTCCAAGTAAAATTCTAGCTGTAAAATCAACAGCTAAGTACCTATGTATCTTTCTTACAGAGCTCCAAACCCTCATGTTCTTCCTTTGAAAATATTGAAAATACAGATGTGGATCAAGAGGTTAGAGATTATTTTATCAGCATTCCCTAAATGCAGTTTTTAGTTCAAACTAGCCAAAGTTTACATTGTTGTTGTTGCTCATATTGATTCTGTTTGTTCTCATCCATCCTAATATATGCTAATAATATATACTTAGAGACTGGATTTTTAGTATCTAACCTTTGGGTGCCTGCAGCTACTTTATAATCACAGAGTTTTAAAATGGAAACAGTATATAAAAATATAAAGCATGTAAACAACAAAAGCAGCAATAGCAGAAACAAAATTTCCACTGCGGAAGAAGTCCATGAAAATTCTATACCTCTCATGAGATCATTGCAGAGGTTCATAGAAACCTATGTACCTTGGGGTGGGAATAGGGAATGGATAACTGGGAGGAATCCAAAAGTGCTGAAGCCTGATGAGGACTGAACATATTTATTGGTCAAGGTATCTAAAAGTAATGAAGAATGAACATACTTGTTCTGAACTCAATTCCAAAGCTAGATAGAAAATGGATGAAAAGTTGCAGCATACAGTTTGAACTTGATAGTGAAACCTGTATGAGTCCTTGCCACCATGTTTATTTAAACAATATAAATAATACAAAGTTAAGAGAAGTTGTAATAGTTTGATTCCAGTCAAACGGAATCAGGTTTTGTATTGGCTTAATTCCCTTCTTAAATGTGTGCAAACTAGAATTCTTGAGAGAGAGGAATGAAAATTAAGGGAAAGAAAGTATCGTATCTCGATATATCAAGATATATAGACAGGTTACACATATCATGCAGGCTTGTTAAACTTTTTTGATAAATCTTTTCACCAAGAACAATTTTTATTCATTGTCATTAGTATTAGACATTTATTTTCCCTTCTGTATCATACTCATCTACCACCTAGGTGGAAAGAGTAAGACAAGGAGTAATATTTTCCTTCCTTCACTCCTTCCCACCCACACACTTGGAGCAGTGGATAGACAGTAATAGAGAAGGAAAAGCAGCAAGAACTGGGAGTGCTTCCTTATCTCCTGCTTAAGATATCAACTTATGATATTACAATTATTTTTATAGATGCAGATTGTAGAAGACTTGCATGCAGCTCGTATTGAGAGGAAGATGGATCTGCCTGTTGTGCAGGCTTGTGGAGAGCTAACTTGCATGGAAATAGATCTTGCAGATGATGAATCACATATATCATCTAGTAAGCTTATCTGTGTCGTGTTTTCTGCTGCCCCTCCATTGACAGGGAGATGGGAAGAAGAAAATAAAAGGCCAATCATTGAATTATATTTTTCTTCTTTTCTAATAGATATTTTCTCTGGGTTGAATACTTTGATTGTGATTGATACTAATATAATGATCAGCCATTTGACATTCATCAAATATTTGAAGAATGCAAATATTCCAGGTATGTATGGATTTACCTCTGTAACAAGCCTTGATCAAGTGCATCTTACTTGAAAGATGTTGCTTGTCTATTACCTGCCATATCTTTTTTCAATCTGAAAACTAAACTTCAGCCCTAAATCTTATAGTAGATAGCTGCAAACAACTTGAGACTTTTTTTCTTTTAAATTACCTTTAATAAAGCAATAATAACATGATATGATATAAGCAGGTGTTAATTCTATTATTTGGCTTATTGACCACTCATGATACCAAATGTACTGAAGTAACTGACATCACACAAAGTTAACAGATGGTGGATCAGTTTGATTTCAAACAAAAAGAGCATTTTATTGACTTACTTACTCTCATAATAGTGTGCTTACTAAGTGTCTCACATACTTGGAGAATGTCTATTGTATATTATGATTCAACAAATGATTGTAAACAGTCATTTAAAACAAGATTCATAAAGCTTGTTGTGATCACCCTCTTCAAGTGCTTCTCAGAACTTTCTCTGGTAATTTGCAGGTCCATGCACAGACATTTCCACTTGTTGTGTGCCAGCAAAGTAAAGCATGAAATTAACTTGCACAAATAATATTGCAAGGTTCCTTCTGTAAACGCTCTGCAATCTTGCAGTCAAGAAGTATTTTACTTCAACTTTCATCTTCTCATAACCATTGTCAGTGTCAGCTTAGCAATGGGAATTATATGCCAATACAGGTAGTCCTCGACTTACAACCACAATTGAGCCCAAAATTTATATTGTTAAGTGAGACATATCTTAAGTTAGTTTTGCCTCATTTTATGACCTTTCTTGCCACAGTTGTTAAATGAATCACTGCAGCTGATAATTTACTAACCCAATTGTCAAGTGAATCTGGCTTCCCCATTGACTTTGCTTGTCAGAAGGTCTCAAAAAGTGATCACATAATCCTGGGACATTGTAATGGTCATAAATATGAACCAGTTGCCAAGCATCTGAATATTAATCACATGATCAGGGGAATGCTGCAAAGGTCATAACTCTGAAAAACAGTTGTAAGTCACTTTTTTCAATGCCATTCTAACTTTGAACGGTCACTAAATAAACCATAGACCTGAAAGACGCTGAGTTGTGGAAAACTTGTAGTTTCTGGTCATAACACTATCCTTTCTAGATTGAAAATAGTCAGTTGTAAATGCATTTATTTAACAAGAAAGTTTCTTTTTCTTTTTTACATTTTTGGAAAAATTAAAGAGAACTAGATAAAGATCTAATTTAGCAAAATCTTACTTATAATAGTCTGAGTTCTGAATCGAATAAAGGAAATTTAGCAGTAGACAAAATGGAGAATGATACGATGCCTGACCAAATTATTCTAAATTATATATTCATATTCATATTTTTTTTCATCTATTTGGCTTTGTATGTGAGGAAGATTGTTTTAGGTATAATGATTAACTGTTAGTTTATTTTCATTTTGTTCCCAGACTTTCAAGAAAACATAAAGCACCTGGCAACTATCAAACAAAAATCAAAACACACACAAAGAAAATAGTTTTGAACTAAACAGTTTTTTTCTCTCTCTAGAAATTATAATTATGATAACAAGACAGGGATTTGTAAATTAGAGAATAAAAATAAAAAACCAGAGGATTAAGGGAATATTTTGTATAGGAATATTTCACAAATGCATTTTAAGAACTTTGATAATTTTTGACAAAAATGCTATTTTTCTCCCAATTAGGCATAGGCAGATTTTTGCTATTAATTCCCTGGGTAGTTCTGCAAGAACTGGACAACTTAAAGCGAGGGAAGATATTGGCAAACGTTAGCCAAAAAGCAATCCCTGCAGTTCACTTCATCTATACTTGCCTGAAAAATCAAGATCCAAGGTTGTGGGGTCAATCCATGCAGCTTGCTTCTCAAAAAACACGTAAGTCATTGTAGAAATAGTCACAATTTTATTCTTATTCTTAGATCTCTAAACCTTCAGTAAGTGCACCTAATAAACCCCATCCAATAGAAATTATTCTATCAGAAATGAAAATATTGAGGATGAATTTTTTAATGCCTTTTTCTTTCTCTTGTCTAAAATAATGGTGTTGTCTGCTTGCTAAGTCAGTGATGCAATTCCCAAGACCCTTGCCCATCTGCTTTCCCAGTTGTAATGTATGGATGTATCTACAAAATGATTAATTTTCCCCATCGACCAGCAAGTGCAAGAAAAGACTCAAAAGTAAAGGATTAGTTTTCTAGACCTACTATAATTTCCTGTTAAGAATGTTTGTGGGTCTCAAAGACTTAAGAAACAGTGAAACACAAGTAGCAAGCGTCTTGGAGTTTATTGCTCATTATAAAGTGCTCCCAGCTAAATGCTAAATAAAATAAATCACAGATATAAATTGGTTCAGGGGAAGCAATTTATTTTAAAAAGAGATAATTTAAAAGATAGGTAAAACATATAAGACAGTAAGAATATTGTTATTCAAAATAATAAACTATGTGGAAGAGATGTATCTTAATGCTTTTTTAAAAGAGACATAGAAACTGCAGATTAGTTCTACAGTAAATACACGCTGTCACATCAAGAGAAGGCTGAAAGTAGTACAGCTTTTTACATCTGTAATATCAGTCTTTCCAATAGCTTGGTGCTAAGTTGTTTAGTGCTTTAAACCAATACCTTAAATTAAGCCTGGTAAGAAGTGGCACCATCTTTCTGTATAGGCATAACGGGATCATGATACCATGCAGTGGACTTGTTGCTGCATTTTTGCACCATTTGAAGTTTCAGAATGCTTTACAGCAGGGGTGTCAAACTCACGTCATCACGTGACGTATTGTGACTTTTCCCCCCTTGGTTAAACCGTGGGTGGGCTTAACCAGCACATGATGCATCCGGCCCGCAGGCCACAAGTTTGACACCCCTGCTTTAGAGCAATGTGTCTTTGAAATAATCAACATATGACAGGAGGCTTATCCACTGAAATTTGGAAGGCTGCAATCTTGTTAGCCTTCCAGAAGGCCTTGAAGATCTGACTTTATCCCAGACATTGAACCAGGATGAGAGTTGAGTGAATGTGCATTTGCGATAGGAGTGTTACGTTGCCTGGGTTTTGTGAAATGGTTTTAATTTTGTCTGTTATTATTGTGAATCATGGCTTATTTGTCAAAATGAGCTGCTGTCTATTTCAAATACAATATAATCATAATCACCAGCTATAATTTGTGGAATTAATTGAGAAGGTAATCTCCATTCTGGTCAAGTTTGTGTTCTCTTTTGAGTAATGTTTCCTTCCGAGTATAGGCGCTTCACTATTGCACTGTATTGTGTAACGTTACATTACTTTACATTATTCCCAAAACAGAGCTGAAGCAAATTCTTAATAAATACTGAATATCTGAAGCACAAAGGATAATTGTAAATGAAGAATGCCACAAATATAAAATATTTTTCTTGCCTCTTGATGTGCTATTGCTGTTTGTTAATCAGCCAGTTCTTTTAGAGCATGACACTATAATCTCTTGTTTCTAAATTTTCAGAAAGTTTCAGTACTGACAACAATGATGATCGTGTGTTACAATGCTGCCTTCAGTATCAGAATCTCTATCCTCAAGCTGAAGTAATCTTGCTGACGTACGTTTTCGGTGTAGCTTTCCAATGGAGAATCTAAATTTCATTGACAGGGCAATAAGTGCACAATCATTTTAAATACATTTTTCAAAAAAAAAGTAATGCAGTTACTGATTTTTCTCAGCAGTATTCCTTTTTAAAAACACCTTGGGAGGTAGTCCTCAACTGATAGCCATTCATTTAGCAACCATTCAAAGTTATCATGGCACTGAAAAAAAGTGACTTATGATTGGTCCTCACACTTATTATAATCATCTCCATGATCTCGTGATCAAAATTCAGCATGTATTTATGACATTTACAGTATCCCAGGGTCATGTGATTGTTGCTGTTGCTGCTGTTAGCAGATTGTTATTAGAAATCATATCTTTTTTAGAACTGTTGACTTTCATTTCAGCGAAGAACAAATACTATATTGCCGTTTCAAACAATCTAACATACAGATATGTATATGCTTATGTAGGAATTTGGGGAATTCTAAGTAAAGGGGGAGATGTTTTTTTTTCAGTTATAGTGTCCAGAATTCTAACTCTTTGAAAACAGAATTTTGCAAATTCAACTTCTACAATTGCTTGTGGAAAATTTATTTTAAAATGGCTTCATCCAGGTATTGAGAGATTCACCAGCTTATGTAACACAGAGATAAGATACTTTAAGTCATAGTTCATTGAATATATGTATTTAATGTTCACCCATCATCTAAGCCAAAATGATACCCATTACAGCATTATGGATAGATTCAATTGTCTTCCTTTTCCCAGGAAAGCAAAACTAGTCGTGTTTATTTGTATTTCTTTAATAGGGATGATAAAAATTTGTGCAACAAAGCCCTAGTGAGTGAAATAAGGGCATATAGTAAAGCAGATTTGGTTGCTGCATTCCAGGAAATGACTCTAAAGGGCACAATTATTAGTGAAGATACTTCCAATAACAAGTGGGAAAAAGGTTGGTTTTTCTTTATATATTGCCTTACAAGACAATTTATTGAGTAAGTGCCTCTGAATTTTTTGTGGTTTATTTTCAGGTACCGTAAATGTAAGATTTTGCAATCTAAAACTGAAAAATAGGCTTAAAAAAAACAAGTCATAAAATTTCCAAATAATCATCACTGATGAAATGCCAACATTACCCTAAAGAATATGCCACATGAAAATCTACCTCCAGATTTACCTCGCAAAACGTAAAATCACCGAACCGGTAGTTACACCGGTCGGATCCCACCCCTGGAACCATCCCTTCAACCCACCCCCCATCTCTGCTGCCAGTCTGCAAAGATGGAAAAGTTGGGGACCACTGTTTTAAATGACTATTAGGCACTAAAGAAATGGTATTTGTTAAGTATAGGGAAAAAAACATTTAAAAGTTTTATCAGACTAGTTGCAATGAATTGGTTGGAGAAACAATTTATATTTTGGTGTCAGTAGAGTTCCTCAGTTAAGTTGAAGAACTACTGAAGAGTTTTGATACGCAAATAGGGAGAGTATCAGAAATCATTTGAATACAGTAGTTTCCTATTATAACGATCTATCACTATTGTTGTATGCTCACTGAGAGCTTATGCACCGCAAACAAATTCCTTGTGTGTCTAATCACACTTGGCCAATAAAGAATTCTAATTCTGATTCTAATCTCAATTTGGAAGAGCTTGGCCAATATGATTATCAGGGTATCATCTAACAGGACTGGGAAACGTTTCAGTTTTCAAAGCAAAAAGTTGCCTTGACATACAAAACAATCTGAACAGAGCATCAGCCTGCACCTCCATTCACCACATGAATCTTTTCTCAGGATCATGTACGAAGGATGCTTATGGCCTCATTATGTTTATACCTAATGCACTGGAACTGTAATTTAATTGAGACATTAAACTTGGTTTTGCTCACAAACAGATAAATACCCCAAGAAGATTGAGAAGAGTTCTACTAATCATCTTTCAGAAATTATTTTTGATATGGAAAAAAGTTTGGGAGATGTTTTATCTTCTATTTTAGAAACAGAATTGAAGATTGCTTTTGGAGATCTATGGCTTGAGGTGAATATTTTCCAATATTCAAAAGAAATATAGGTCTTCCAATTAGGGAAACCATGTGTAATGCATCAGTGCTGCTTACATAAATTTAGGTACTTATATATAGTCTGACTCCAATTTTAGTTACAGCTAATTATATATTATTAGGAATTCCTGTGCATTTTGGGGCAGGTAGGCATCCTGCTCCTTCTATAAGAAGAAATGGCAAGGATCATTTGATAGGGCTGTTTCTGCTAGCCACAAGATTGATAGAATCCTTCTGCACCCCCTTTTTTGTGATGACAGCTTCACAGCGTTATTTTCATTTTATGGCACACAACAAATTGTTTAATATTTTTAGATTGTATATTTTATATTTAAACACTGTTTCCCTCTAGTAGATCTTTTAGTATCAAACTTTGAAATGCAACTTGTTGGCATATTTGCCACGTAAGGCTGTAGTACAGTATCCTCAAGTCACTTTAAGAGCTCCGTCTGAAAGTTCCTTTAGATCAGGGGTCGCCAACCTTTTGGAATTCAGGGACCACCGAACTCATAATTTTAAATCCCAGGGACCACTAACTGGTTCTGTGGGCATGGCCTAATTTGTGGGTGTGGCTTGGTCATGTGACTGGCTGGGCATAGCTTGTATGTAAATATTATACATATTTATATAAATATTGAATTTTTTATTTAAAAAAGCAACTTTTACCCAAAATCAGGCAAAGCAGGCAGGCAGATTGAGTTGCTCACAGAATCATTCAGTGATCTATCTATCTGCCATCGGCTAGCTCAGTCTCTCAAATTTGCTTGCTGTGAGTCTGCACTGAATATTAGAACCTTCAGTCCTAAGGGAGGTTCAGGTGTGCTTAAAAGCAGAGCTGAAGATTTGAAGACTAGCTAGAAAGCAAGAAATCCAACCATTTCCTGCTTCCTAGCTAATCTAAATCTCCCAGCACAGCAGAACAGATGATGGTCGGAAAAAGAAAAAATAGCAATTTAGCAGGCAGGTTTGCTGGATAAGGAGTGAGTGGGTGGGGAGCGTTCCTGCGGGCCATGTGGGTGGTGCAGCTTTGTGTTTCTGTGCAGCCCAGATTAATTGCTTTAGGGGGGTGCTCTGGGGGTGAGATTTCTCTGCAGCCCACCAAAATTTTCTTGCGGCCTACCGGTTGGTGACCACTGTTTTAGATTAATGCTTCCATTTTGCAGCAGAATTTTCTGCACATATAAGCTATTGTTGCTATACAGCTTGGGGCTGTTAATTCAGAATCCACTTCTCAAAGTGGGTGCAGAACAGGGGTGGGTTTCTCCGGTTGTGTCCAGCTCTGTAGAACCGGTAGTTCTGAAGAGCAGCAGACACAGAACTGGTTCTATGTCTGCTCCTGTTTTGCCCCACCCGCCTGCCCGGGATCTTACCTGAACTTTATTTCCTGCTTTTTCAACTTCAGCTGCCATGCGAGGCACAGCTGCGGTGGAAAAGCAGGAAAAAAATGTTGTTTCAAACGCTGCTGACGAAGATTTACAGGCGCGCAGCTTGCAGAGAAGCACATCGTAAATCACCAAACATCGTAAATCACCACGAACCGGTAGTTAAACCTGTCGGATCCCACCCCTGGTGCAGAATGACAATAATTACCATCCACAGCCTGATTCATTTATGCCAGCTCTGTTCACCGGTAGAAGAATTTTAACTGCATTCTTGTTGTAGCTATCATTGCTTGTTTCTGTCCAGTATACAATTCCCTAAATTAGGTGTGAGTCTGGAGAGGAATAAGGAGCATGGTCAGGCTGATAGTTCCTTTCTGACCTGTTCCTTCTAAGTAAATTCCCCTTTTCATAGGACACCAAGACATGCCCCAAGTCCTGTCATCCATTTTTGATACAACTTGGATGCATGTGCATAATTTCCAGATTTACATACATTAAACAGCAATCCTATCAGATGTTGTTATTTTTTTTTGAATCTCACCTCCTGGGTGTAGGGTAGAGAGGGGGAAGGTTGGGGGACAGAAAAAGCCAGAACAAGACAATACCAGAAACTCCGTCAAGGGGAGCAAATGTGCTTGGTAGTGACCATGGTTGTTGCAAACAATTAGGAAAAATAGAAAACCAAGAAATGATGCTAGAGTGCATCACTGGAAGTCTGGAGTTTCACATGATTCTGGGACAGTATAACTGTCATAAATACATGCCAGTTACCAAGCGCCCGACTTTTGATACATGGCCATGGGGATGCTACAAAAGTCATATGCCTTTAAAAAAAGATGTGTTTAAAAATAATTAAAATGCTAAGCTCCAACAGCTGTGCAGAATTAACACATTTGAAACCATCAAAAATCTGTCTTCATGCTTAGTGAATTTTGGATTTTAGATAATCTGAAACTTATCAAATTAGGGTGCCAAGAAAAACTGAATCCCATAGCTTACATAAGCAAAATGAGCAAATCGCTTAACATCTATTACGAATAGATGTTAATAGATGAGGACCCAAGATTGTTGGGGGCAATTAGCTGACCTTGTAAAAATGCCGCTTAGTAATAAGCAGGCATATACAATGGAATGAAGGCTATTGCTGAGTGCATTGGGTTGTGCTCCAGAAAAAATTGTAAGCCGCCCTGAGTCTTCGGAGAAGGGCGGCATATAAATGTAATTAAAAAAAAGCATTCTTAATGCTGGATTTGCTTGTTGTTTAATGCTCTTCAGATTTCCTGATTCTCCATGACTGGCAAAATTCTGCCAGCTTCTTTTAGCCATCTGTAACAGCTGATTTAGGTCAGTATTTTTTTGTAAATGACACCTTCATAGCTTAAATAAGATCTGAAAATCTCAGGAAGATGAATTTTATCCTCAATTCCACATTTTTCCCTTTTGTATTACATCAAGGATCTTCAAACTTGACAAGTTTAAGACTTGTGGACTTCAACTCCCAGAATTCCTGAGCTAACATGACTGAAGGAGGAATTCTGGGAGTTGAAGTCCACAAGTCTTAAAGCTGTCAAGTTTGAAGACCCCTGTATTACATGGTGTGATGGCATACAAATAATCTTATCTTAACATACTTGTATCTTGTCTTTGATAATAATACATGTTTTGTAAATCCTTGACAAGTTGTTGACCCTTCAAGCTTCCCAATAGTGCTATAATGAGGGGTTACAAGTTTTTGTAAAATACTTTCAGGATGAAATTAAGTCCCTCTGACATAATTTGTCTTTAAAGAAGAAAATAAAGAGAAAAGACTATTAACAGCAGTCACCAAGTGGTGGGCCGCAGCCCACTGGTGGACCATGAAAAAATTTTGGTGGGCTGCAGGGAAATCTCACCCCCAGAGCACCCCACCCAAAAGCAATTAATCCAGGCTGCGCAGAAACACAAGGTTGCGCCGCCAACATGACCTGCAAAAACCCTCCCTGCCCACTCACTCCTTACCGGGCAAACTTGCCTGCTAAATTGCTGTTTTTCCTTTTTCTGACCATCATCTGTTCTGCTGTACTGGGAGATTTAGATTAGCTAGGAAGCAGGAAATGGTTGGATTTCTTGCTTTCTAGCTAGTCTTTAGATCTTCGGCTCTGCTTTTAAGCACAGCCGAACCTCCCTTAGGACTGAAGGTTCTAATATTCAGTGCAGACTTGTGGCAAGCAAATTTGAGAGACTGAGCTAGCCGATGGCAGATAGATAGATCTCTGAATGATTCTGTGAGCAACTCAATCTGCCTGCCTGCTCTGCCTGATTTTGGGTAAAAGTTGCTCCTTTTTTAGAAAAAAAATTCAATATTTACATACATGGTATGTTGTGAGTTAATTTTGTGAGTTTGCTTGCAAGCAAATTTTATGTGACAGACTGAGCTAACCAGTGGCAGATAGATAGATCTCTGAATTAATCGGTGGTTCTGTGAGCAACTCAATCTGCCTGCCTGCTTTGCCTGATTATGGGTAAAAGTTGCTCTTTTTATAAAAAATTCAATATTTATATAAATATTTATAATATTTACATACAAGCCATGCCCAGCCAGTCACATGACCACCAAGCCACACCCACAAATTAGGCCACGCCCATAGAACCAGTTAGTGGTCCCTGGGATTTAAAATTATGAGTTTGGTGGTCCCTGAGGTCCAAATGGTTGGCGACCCCTGCTGTATTAGATGGCATTATTAACCCTATTCCAAATCAGATTCTATCATTTATTTTATATGTCTATCTGTTTGTCAGAATAGGGAGGATTTGATATAATTACTAGTATCCTAGCTGATGTAGGTGGCATATTTCTAGAAAAGATACTGAAATCTGACTAGTAAATTATTTTTCTTTCTTAGGTAGTATATCACAAACCTCCTTGGACATTAGCAAATGTGTTGGAGTGTTACAAAAAACACTGGATGGCTGTTTTTGGACAATTTATATCAAGAAGCCTTATTTCAACTATTGAATATCTCTATGCACATCTTTGTAAAGGTAGGAGTGTTTATATTAATTTGCAAAATTACTTAGATCAAAAGAGCACAGTCATCAGTACTAAAAATATAAAGCTTGTTTTATTTTTATTATTACTGATTATGGTTGGCTGCACAGTCTGCCAGATGTCTAGTCTGGATTTTGTATTTTTGTGTGCCTATTGAATCCCTCCCAAGAACCTGGGATAGGTGGATGTTATAATTTAACAATATCAAAGATACTGCCACAGGATATAAGCTGTTCCAAGTAAAGTTGCCTTTTATACTTCATTGATGATGGTTTTGTTAATGCCAATGGTATTCAAGTAGTGCTCCATATGTTTTGGGATTGCATCTAAGGTGCCTATCACTACTGGTGCTGCCTTTGCTTCCTTTTGCATTGTTGTTCTACTTCTATTTGCAGGTCTTTGTGTTTTATCATTTTCCCCCCAGATATTTCTCTTCTCTTTTTTTGTCTCCAGGTGTTGCAATGATCACAATCCAGATTTTTTTGTCTGTATTATTGACAGTTATTAAGTCTGGGGTGTTATGTGGCATTATGCTTATCTATTTGAATACTAATGTTCCAGAGTACTTTAGCTTCTTTACTTTCTGTTACTTTGTTTATTTTGTGGTCTCAGCATTTGATATACTGGCCATGTAATACTTTGCCTTCGTATATCTTTTCTATTCTTCATTTGGCCTTTTTTAGGCCAGTTTGGACTTTTCTCTACTCAGTAAGCCTTCATGGTATAATACCTTGAATAAATCTTCTCCGCTGTCCTTCAGATATTTTTTCCAATGCTCTTTTTTCTTCGTCAACTATCTGGTGTGCTTGCAACCTTCCACACCAATGAATGAATGAATGGATGAATGGATGAATGAATGAATGAATGAATGAATGAATGAATGAATGAATGATTCCACACCCATCTATGTTTCTTGGTAAATAGGGTATGTCAACTTTGCTGCCTGAAAGAAGGGCGTGATTCATCGTCATTATTTTTCTGGTCTTCCTATCTAGGGCTTCTCCTTCAGCTTGAGTCCAATCTATTATTCCAGTTGTATATCTAATGACTGGAATTGCCCAGGTGTTAATTGTTGATATTTCCATCAGAGTATTTGAACTTTTCTTCATTTGTCTGATATATTCATACTAACTTTTTTTCTTGATTTCAGTGTGCTTAATATTGTTAGCCTGAAGGATGCCACCTATTTTTATTTATTTATTAAATTTAATTGCAGTCCATCTTTTCACAAGGCGATTCTGGGTCCCCAACCCCTGGGCCGTGGCTCACTACTGCACTGTGGAGTATTTGGAACCGGGCAGCAGACAGGCAAGCATGGGCACGCAGCTCTCCTTGCAGGAGCAGCGAGCTGATGCACATGCATGCACAGCTCAACTTGTGCAAGTTGAGCTGCATGTGCATGTACCAGCTAGCCACTTGCGTGGCCCAGTTTCCCTCTCCTCCCCCCATCTGGGCCACCAAGCCACAAAGATTGGGAACCTATAACATCAAAAGTGGCAAAACCATAACAGCAAGAATATAAAACTATGATTAAAAGAATACAAAATTATAATGAAGACATGACAGGGAAGGAGCAAGATGCACAGGGAGGTGGGATTTACTGTTAGTCCATCAACCACCTCCAGCATAGTAGTCCCCCTTGAGGCCCTGGCCAACTGGCAGAGCCAGGTCTTCAGGCTCTTGTGGAAGGTCAGTAGGGTGAGAACCAATCTCACCTCAAGAGATACCAAAAGTCCATGTTGACAGCAGAAAAGGCTCTTCTCCTAGACACTGTCAGCAGGAATTCATTGACAGACAGGATCCATACCATGCCTTCTGTACTTGTATGGGTGGGACAGGCCTGTCCCATACAGGTGAGACAATTCTTCAAGTAACCTGGATCCATGGCATGCAAGGCTTGAATTGGACCCAGAAGCAGACTGGCAGCCAGTGCAGTAACATGAGCCATTCTGGGGGGGCGGGCAAGGCTCCCCACACTACCACTCTCTGCACCAGCTGATGCTTAAAAATGTTCTTCAAGAGTAGCCCCATGTACAGCACAGTGCAGTAGTCCAAGTGTGAGATGACCAGGGCTTGAATGATTGAGTGCAGTGACTCCTGATCCAGAAAATTTCTACTTATCTTAATATTGAGACTGTCATTTCCATCTTGATTCCTTCAGCTTTCACCTTTTTGTCTCCTGCTGGTGGTAAGGGTGGGCAATATGAATATATTGAATAACCATATTATTTTAGTATATGTTTTTCATAGGGATTTAATAATAAAGCAGCCAGGATTTTGGATCTCAACATTTTTTCTACTTCCTGTCTCAGCTAAAATAATTGGATATTCAACACTGAGGAATGTCCTCTGGGAGTCCAAAATGTTATTGGAAATGTTCAGTTCAAGATCCACCTATGATGGTTTTCTTTCACGGGCTTTAGCTCAAATGAATAAATTACTCAAGACTGTTGAAGAGGTAAGCCAGGCTAAGTTTTGACAAGCATAGTTCCTTTAAAATACATAAATCTGGTTACAAGATTGATGGCATTCACATTTATTATCATTCAGAGAAAAAAGTTAGTTGTTTCTGAATTGTTTCCTTTTAAATGGAAATTAGTATTGCATTTGCAGTGGATAAAACAAGAACCAAACTTCACTGCTGAATAAAAAGGATTGGCTTCTCTAGCAGCAGTGATGTACAAACTGTGAAGATATGAGAGGAGGCCATCTTGAAACCTCCAGGCATAGAAATCCATAGAAGGAGTTCTGACTCCTGTTGCTTCATGCCTTGTGGTTCTCAACAGAAGACAGAGTTGAATAACAGCATGAAGGGAGGGAAGGAAGAGACACAGATGCTTCTATACCTCTTTCCCTCTGCTTCCATTCCTAAGTCAGGTATTACCATATTTTTCAGAATATAAGATGCTCCAAAGAATAAGACGCACCTAGCTTTTGGGGAGGAAAACAAGAAAAAAAAATCTTTCTCTGCCTCTCAGCAATTTGCCTGCAGCAAACAGCAAACGGTCTGGTCAGCTTCAGCACAGCCTGATTTAGCACAAGCAGCCAGCGATCAGCTGTTTCAGGCTGCAGGGATTGCCATCACCTATTGCTGCCTCCGCAAGCCCCATTTTTGGCTTCCACATCCAGTTTTCAGCCTCCGTGTGTCCTGTTTTTGGCCTCCACACGCCCCACTTTCAGCCTGTTCCAGGTGGTGGGTATTGGAATGGACCAAAAATGGGGCGTGCGGAGGCTGAAAACAGGGTGCATGGAAGCAGAAAACAGGATGCAGAGGCTGGAAATGTGGCACGCAGAGGCGGCAATAGGTGATGGCAATCTCTGCAGCCTGAAACAGCTGATCGTCAGGAGGCAGATCCAATCGACAATCAGCTGCTTGTGCTAATCAGGCTGTGCTGAAGCTGACAGGCTGTTTGCTATTTGCTGCAAGCAGGCAAATTGCTGAGGTGCAGAGGCTGAAGGGTGGGGGCTGGCGGGCAGGTGGGGCTTTGGCAACATTCACTGTATAGGATGCACAGACATTTCCGCCCACTTTTGGGGGGGAGTGCATCTTATACATTGAAAAATATGGTCCTTATTGCAGCACAACCCTCCTCCCTCATCAATCTTTTCTTTTTCCTTTCTTCAGCTAGATAGCATACTGGCTTCTCTTGTATTCATTCTCTAGTGCCTTCTTTCTCCTCTTGTCTCTTCCTTTGTCCTGGTTGTGAAAAAATAAGAAAAAGGAGAAAAGCAGCCAAATTTAGAGTTGTTCTGATGGAAAGCATCTTGCATCTACAAGTATATTCTGCATGGGGGCAGGAGAAGAGACTGCCTCTAAATTTAAAAGTTGAGCAGAGAAAGAAAGGGATATCTTGCATTGTCTGAAAGGAGAGAGAGAAAAATATTTTTATAGGTTTGGGTCTACTACTTCAATAAGACAAGTGGCTCCCTGTCAAACATAGTTGCTTCAGCCAGAAAGCAGTAAGCACCTAAATTACCTTTCCTCCAAATTACTACCAAGGTATGTATGGTAAAGAGTTCCTTATTTGGAAATATTTTCAGGAGATATTTTCAAATACCTCCAGGAGGACTCTATTTATGTCCCTGGAAAAAAAAGAGGTGGAAAAGCTTGCATAGTGAGCAAGGGCTTGGCTGGAAAATATGCAGTCTTAGAAAATCACTATCGTGAGTTTATAAAATTATTTTATCTTTAGGATTTGAAAATATTTGCTATTACTATTTTTTCTCTGTTAAATTTTATTATTTTTAGATTGTAGATTCCTTTGTGAACTGCTCATGTATAATTTATAAAATTATATATAAATACTTCAAATCACAAGTGAAGAAACTGAATTACATCTTTTTTGTGAAGGCAGAGGGAAACTACACTTACCTTGGGTTTTGTTATTAACATGATTATTACGTGGAATTCCTCAAATATTTGTAATTGACCGTTGCACATTTACTATGGGCAGTACTCTTACTGCTTCTTTATTTTGTTTTCTAAGATGGAGTCATGTACAGGAGAAAATTCTAAAGATATCCTGAAATCTAATTTGGGAAATGATACATGTGAAAAAATGGAAGATGTGATTTTGTCAGAACACACTCAGACAGAAGATAAGTCTCCATTAAGAGAGCCTTCAGCACAAGAAAATAGGCATATGGAAATCTGGTCTGTCCTTGAAAGTGTATGGAACAGAATCAATGTGTTCAGGTACTATTTTCTAAAACAATGTTTACTGAAACAATATTCACCCCCAAGGATTTAAAAAGTTCATGTGTGTCATGTCTTCTTGCAAACATGCTCCACTGCTGAGCATGAACTCTAATTTTTTTGTGGGTGGGACCTGCTTAATATTTTCTTGTGTAATTTAGTAAAGTGCCAGGTATAGGAGTGGCACAGTATCAATAATATTTCTGCATATAGTGTTGCTACCAATAGGCTACATATTGACTCATGTAATATTAACTAGTTTTAAAAACCAACTTGAAAGCAGCTGCTTCCTTGTGAGTAAGTCTCTGCACCAGAGTATGAGTGTTTGCAGACTCAGGGCCTACTAAGCATAAAGGCTGTTCCCAAAAAAGAGCAAGTTGTGGGGCAGGATATTGGAGAAGATGGTTGAAGGATATGCCAGAGAATGACAAAAATAAGCTTACAGAAAAAGCAGTTGCTAGATTACCCTTATCAGGGCCCCGTATACCAACCAGCTCATTCTTCTGAATTTACTAGGATTCAGCTCATTACCCAGACAGAGAAGGGAGCTGATTCCTCATGCTGGAAAGCCTTTCTTAGAAAGGGGCTGGTGACTTCTCAATTAAGGAGTTGCTTATATGTCACAGTTGAATCTAAAAGCTGTCAGATTCATTTATTTCCTTGGTTAGATATTTTGAGTTTTACTTTGAATTTTGGGTTTGGACTGCTGAAACTCTTAAGTTGTTTCTTGTTTAAAAAAAAAACCCTGTCCCTAACTACACAGGGGACCGGGACAAATAGGTCCTTTACATATTGGAGAGTTCAGTATTTGTTTTCTGTTACTGTCCACCTCACTATGTTTGTATTTCTGTCATTCTGTGTTTCTGGTCCAACTCGCTGCCTACAGGGCTCTCTGCCACAAAATTGCTATTTAATTATTGGAAAGAATGGTTTGCTTTCTATCATTTTGCAAGTGATTTCACACATAATGAACTGATCATTCCAAGAATGATTTCCCCCCCTCTTTAAACAGCCATTGGGGGCTTTCCCCCACTTATCTCTACTATAGCACAAACATGCCCTGGCAACATGCCACCATTAAAATATTTCCCTCCCCCTGAACATTTTGTTTTGACTGGAATCTTAAAGTGAATGATATCTTTTAGGCCTTGTCACTTAATACTATGAAGGGAAGTATCTTGACTGCTGTGGCTTAGACAGAGGTGATAATGTTGGGTTAGGATCATCAGTTAGGAACAAATCTCATGTCTGTATATGGTAGGTTTTGGCAAATTTGGTGGGATTGGATTGCAGTGGGGGGAAATGAGTCCATGTTAATTTGTAATTAATTTTTTAACATTACTTTTTTAGTTTTGAAATTTTCCAAAAAGTGGACCTTAGTGCAATACCCCCAACTTTGAATATGTCTTCATTTCAAGAAGCTTTTATGGGTCTGCAGAAATTAATGAGCACAGTGAATGAAATTCTTGCTGGAATTCAGCAGTGAGTATCCATGATCTGAGTAGTGTGTGTGGCACTGATATAATCTAGTGTTTTCTCAGCCATTTGAAAAACATGAATAGCCATAAGAGAGCAGTAACTGATCACATAATGAATGTGAAGCAATGGTGAGGATTTTTAGGATTCTCTAGATTCTAGAGAAAATAGCCAATGACCTTAGGTTGTTCCTTTTTGACACGGTGATACTAACATCTCATAAGGCAATATGTTATATGACAAGGCCATTAAACATAAGTTTTGCATATCAATAAATATATTGAGTAGCATGTGATGTATCCTGTACCTGTTCTCTTGGCACTACTTGTTTTCTATACTTACTGCCATGCAAACGTGCTACATAATTCTGGGATTCGTATTACAGGCTCCAGAAATGTGTTCTTGAGATGGGCAATCCTTGGAAACTTAGAAATTTAGCTTATTGCTACTAAATATCACAGGAATACATTCACTTCAGTTAGTGTCACATAGTTACCTAAATAACAATTATCCCCATCAGAAAGCTGATCAGACTTAGACAATCAGTAATGTTCCCGTAAATCTTGCCAAGCTGCACATGTGGCCCGAAATCAGTCAGGTGAGACAGGTCTCAGTCTTTTCTAAAATGTTCATGGTATCCTTCTCAGCTATCTCAGTAATTCAGGCTCAGATATCTGGTACAACCTTTGCAGTGGTCCCCAACCTTTGCAGCTTGGTGGCCCTGCTGTGGGGGGAGGGCCACGTGAGTGGCTGGCTGGCGCACACACATATCGCTCAACTTGCACAAGGCCTACTACTTGAGCAAGTCGAGCTGCGTGTACGCTGGTCCATTGTTCACGTGACCCAATTCTGAATAAGCCATGGCATGGTAGTGGCCCGTGGGCTGGGAATCCCTGATCGAATATACGTATAGCTTTCTCCTTCCCTTGTCCTAACTTTGGGAGGAGACATCTTGGAGTTGTCTATTACTTTCCACAATTGTTTACAACTCTTAGACACTTCTGAGGAGTTTCCATAATGCCAGTCTGTTTCCTGGGTTTCATCTCCCAGTCCAGCTGTTTTTGCAATCCAACGTGTCTTACTGATCCACATCCCTCTCTTGTAACAATTTGTAACAATTTTGGGGAATCATTGCTCTGTCTTTTGCAGAAGGAGGTGGTTTGAATTCATCTTCCCCACTTGCCTTCTATTACCCTGTCAAATTAACTTGGCATTTAGCTTCCTTATCTCACATACACAACTTACATTCAAACAGCTTTCAATTCCTGCAAGCGCAGCCTACCAGGCATCACTTATGCTACATACATGCACACTGTCTAATCTGGCCAAATGTTGAAAATTGTTTATAGGTAGACCTACCACTCTACAACTGAGCCCAAAATTTCTGTTCCTAAGCAAGATACTTCTTAAGGAGTTTTGCCTCATTTTACAACCTTCCTTGCCAAAGTTCTTAAGTGAATCACTGCTGTTCTTAAGCTAGAAACACAATGGATAAATGAATCTGGCCCCCATCAACTTCGCTTGTCAGAAGCCAGCAGTGAAGGTAGCCAATGGTGATCATGTGACTGCAGAATGCTGCCACTATCATAATTGCAAGCTGGTTGCCGAGCACCCAAATCACGATTACATGATTACAAAAGCTGGCATTATGAGGAATGGTCTTGTCCCCCTCATTCAGTGCTCTCATAACTTTGAATAGTCACTGAATGAATAGTCATTCAACAAGAACTATCTGTATAAAGTACTTCATAGGTCCTTCAGTCTCACTCTTGACCAACTGTGGAAGATGTCAAGCCCAAAATTGACATATGTGTAGCCATTTTAGTTAGGCTTAGTATATATTCTTTTTCTTACTTTCCCTTTGGTGGTTATCGGGGGAGGGTTTCCGGGCTTGCCACATTCCTAAGGAGGGAGGAGTGGCGATAGAGAGAGTTGTTTAGGCTAGGTGATTCTTCTTCCCGTGGGAACATGAGCTGACCATGCTGAGGTCCCTTGGGGGTGGAGATTGATTGATTGATTGATTGATTGATTGATTGATTTAGACTTGTATGCCGCCACTCTCTGAAAAGGACTCGGGACGGCTCACAGATAAAAACACAGAACAATAAATTATTTAAAAAGAAATTAAACTAGACAAGCCAAAATACAACTATAAAACGGAATTAAAATCGAATTTAAAACCCACCCTCTCCCCCAGGAGTTCTGTCCAGCCCAGCCTGTAAAAACAACCAGGTTTTTAGATCGCGCCAGAAAGAGGAGAGATCGGGAGCCAGCCAGAGCTCAATGAGTAGCTGATTCCATAAGGCGGGGTCCAATACAGAATAGACCCTTCCCCGGGTCACCGCCAGCCGATATTGTCATGCGGACAGCAACCCGAGGAGTCCCAACCTGTGTGCTCGCACAGGGCGACTGGTATTTGATATTGGCAGGAGACGCTCCCGCAAGTACCCCGGACCCATGCCATGAAGGACTTTGAATGTTAACGTCAGAACCTTGAATCGCACCCGGAGGGGAACCGGCAACCAATGCAGCTCACGCAGGAGGGGCGTATCATGGGAGTATTGGGAAACTCTCATCACAACCCGCACAGCCGCATTCTGCACCAGCTGGAGCCTCTGGATGGTATGCAAGGGCAGTCCTACATAGAGAGCATTGCAGTAGTCGAGTCGGGATGTAACAAGTGCGTGAGTGACCGTGCAAAGGGCATCTCGATCCAGATAAGGGCGGAGCTGGCGAACCAGCCGAACCTGGGCAAAGACCCCCCTGGCCACGGCTCCCACCTGCTCCTCCAAACTGAGCCATGAATCCAGGAGAACCCCTAGGTTCCGCGCCCTATCCACAGGGGGTAACACCTCTCCCCCTATGGCCAAAGGTGGAATATACTCACTGGAGCGAGATGCCTGTACGCACAGCCACTCAGTCTTGGCCGGATTGAGCTGTAGTTTGTTCCTGCCCATCCAGATCCGTACCGCATCCAAACAACGGGACATCACAGAGAGGGCATCACTGATTTGGTTTGGGGTGGAGATGTATAACTGGGTATCATCAGCATACTGATGATACCCCACCCCAAAACCTCGGATGATCTCACCCAGCGGCTTCATATAGATGTTGAACAGGAGGCGAGAGGACCGACCACTGTGGGACCCCACATGTGAGAGCCCTTGGGGCCGACCTCTGCCCCCCTGCCAACACTGATTGCGAACGCCCCAAGAGGTAGAAGGAGAACCACTGCAGAACAGTGCCCCCCACTCCCAACCCCTCAAGGCGCCGCAATAAGATACCATGGTCGATGGTATCAAAAGCCACCGAGAGATCTAATAGAACCAGGACAGAGGAAAAGCCTATGTCCCACGCCCTCCAGAGATCATCCACCAGTGCGACCAATGCCGTCTCTGTACTGAACACGGGCTGGAAGCCCAATTGATAGGGATCTAGATAATCCGCTTCATCCAGGAAAAGCGGAAACTGTTGAGCCACCACACTTTCAACAACCTTCGCTAAAAAACGAAGGTTGGAGACCAGACGAAAGTTGTTCAATACGGCAGGGTCCAGGGCAGGCTTCTTCAGGAGGGGTCTCACCACCGCCTCTTTCAAGGTGGCGGGGAAAGAGCCCTCCCTTAATGAAGCGTTGACTACTGCCCGGAGCCAGCCGCATGTGACCTCCCTGGCAGCATATACCATCCAGGAAGGGCACGGGTCCAACAAACATGTGGTGGAACTCAAACATAGCATAATCCTGTCCACTTCATCCTCGGAAACAGGATCAAACCCAGCCCATATGATATCGGCCGGACTTCTTGCTCCTCCCTCTTCAGACCACTGCAAATTAGAGTTCAACCCCTCCCGAATCCGAGCGATCTTATCCAACAGATACTGACCAAATTCCTCAGCCCTACCCTGCATAGGATCCAACCCCGTCCCCGATGTAAGAGGGAGCGGGTGACCCTAAACAGGGCAGCTGGCCGGTCGTCTGCAGATGCTATGAGAGCGGAGAGGTATGACCTCTTCGCTGCCCCCAAAGCTACCAGATAAGTCCTAATATAGGCTCTTAGCTGGGCTCGGTCGGATTCGGAGTGGGTCGACCTCCACCTGCTCTCTAACCTCCTCCTACGCTGCTTCATCTCCCTGAGCTCCTCCATGAACCAAGGAGCCGTCTGGGATCTGCGGCGAGTGAGGGGACGCAAGGGGACAACTCAGTCGAGGGCCTCAGTAGCAGCCTGTTGCCAAGTGGCCGCCAGTACCTCGGCCGAGCTGTGGATAAGGGAGGCGGGCAAAAACACCAGTTCCGTCTGGAACCTTTCAGGGTCCATCAGACGTCTGGGGCGGAACCATCTCAGTGGCTCCTCATCCCAATGGTGTGGGGCTGCTAGTTGGAAGACCAGCCACAGGAGATAGTGATCTGACCATGCTGTAGGTTGGACATTCACGGTGCCCACCCCCAGATCACTACGCCAACATTCCGAGACAAAAACAAGGTTGAGTGTGTTGCCCCCCTCATGTGTGGGGGCCTGTATTATTTGGGTCAGGTCCATAGCTGCCATGGAAGCCATGAACTCCTGGGCCAATCCCGACATCCCCCCCAGGGAGGACAGGTTGAAGTCACCCAAAACCAAAAGGCTTGGGAACTCCACCGCCACTCCCGAGAGGGCATCGAGCAGCCCAGGCAGGGACATTGCCACATAGTTGGGGGATAGGTATATAAGCAGCAGGCCCAACCGACCACCAGGCCCCAACCTCAAAAGGAGGGCTTCACACCAGCCTATCTGCGGAACGGTGACCTCCCTTGGAATCAAGCTCTCCCGAATAACAACAGCGACCCCCCCACCCCTCCCCTGAGCTCGTGGCCCATGCAAAATCTGAAAACCTGGGGGGCACAAATCAACCAGAGGCACTCCACCCTCCGGCCCCAACTAGGTCTCAGTGATGCAGGCCAGGTCCGCGGCCTCCTCCCTGATTAATTCACCAAGGAGGGGAGCCTTATTAACCATGGACCTGGCATTAAAATACACCAACCTGAGCCCAGGGCCTCCGAGTCCCGTATCCCTGGGGGAGTGGGTAGAGGCATGGGAGTTGGAGCACGCCACAGCTCTTAGACAGCGGCAGCATGCTCCCTTCACGTGATATGACTCCCCGCCTCTCCATCCCCCACCAAGTCCGATCACCCTAGGGATCGGCATCCCTGCCTCAGCCTCCGGAGTCCGACGCCCCCCCCTCCGCAGCACAATCCCCAGTGACATCAGGCAACATTGAATTACTTCTATTGGAGAATGTGACTTTTGGGGGTTGTTTCTAACTTCTAATATTGTGGGGTAATTCTGGTTTGTGTCAGATCTGGAATTACAATGGACTTTGCCAGTTTGATGCTTTCCTAAATAAAAGAAATTGTTTTGGAAGGTGGACTTTGCTTTTTTCTTTTTAAATGGATTTCATCACTTGGAAACCTGACAGAAGAAGTGCTCAAAGTATCTCCTAGTGCTGCAGGTTTTTTCTTCAAAAATGGATTGCCTTGAAATGTGTTGGTAGTGGGGCCATCCTCTAACCTTAGGCAAAAGAAGGTTTTGTATATTTTTCTTTCTGGTTGGATTACAGTGGTGAATGTTACTTAAGACCAGTTTGGAGGATTTAAGGAATTAGCTCTTAAAGAGCAACCCAGGACTGCTTGTTTTAACTAAATCCTGTCTCTCCGTTACCTGTTTTCTAAATCCCATTTTTCTGCCTCAAACGGCCAACTGCTTTTTAGCTTCCCACTTTTTAGGATTGATCAGCCCTCTACAATATAAATAGTGGTTCTGCTTCTTAATAGTTATTGAACAGGCTATCTAATTTTTACATTGCACAGAGCCTGAGCCAGGTTCAGTATGTGGCTTGTATCCTCAAGTAAGGCACAAATAATTAGAGATGATAATTGTGAAAATAATACTGATTAGCCTCATACTGGCAGAGTAAGACCACTCTGGGCTGCACCAGTCTAGTGGTCAATGGTAGACCACAGAGTTTGACATATAGATGATATAGAGATTAAAATATAATAAAAGTAAGTGATATATTTATTTTTTGCCCAACAGAAGCACCATAAGGATCTGGGCAAAGGCCAGGGGGGCCTTTGCCCAGATCCGGCTGGTTCGCCAGTTACGCCCATTCCTGGACCGAGATGCCCTGCGCACAGTCACTCAGGCACTCGTTATTTCCCAACTCGACTACTGTAACACTCTCTACCTAGGACTGCCCTTGCGTACCACTCGGAGGCTTCAGCTGGTGCAGAATGCAGCCGCGCGGGTAGTGATGGGAGCTTCCCAATACTCCCATGTTACACCCCTCCTGCGCGACCTGCATTGGCTTCCGGTTGCCCTCCGGGTGAGATTCAAGGTTCTGGTATTAACATTCAAAGTCCAGCATGGCATGAGTCCAGGTTATTTACGAGAACGGCTCCTCCCAACATCAAATACTAACCGCCCTGTATGGGCGCACAGACGGGGTCTCCACGGGGTGCCGTCTGCGACTCAATGTTGCTTGGCGGCGACCCGGGGGAGGGCCTACTCTGTGGCGGCTCCCACTCTGTGGAATCTTCTTCCGCTGGAGCTCGCCTGGCCCCGATCTTCGCACCTTCCGCTACGATTTGAAGACTTGGCTCTTTTTACAATCTGGGCTGTGCTGATTCTCTGGGGTTGGTCCTATTTTAACTATGGGTTTTAATTTTCAATTCAGCTTAACTTGTTTAATATACTTTTAATTAATTTATTTATTGTTGTATTTTTAGCTGTGAGCCGCCCCGAGTCCTTTTTGGAGAGGGGGCGGCATATAAGTCGAATAAATAAATAAATATATATATATATAAGGGTAGACAGTATAAAATATGTCCTAAATTATCTTTTCACCTTCTGACTAGTGTTCTCTGGGATCAGGATAGGTTTTAGAATCTAAACCTCATATTAGAATCTAAACATCATGTCTATCTTTATCTTTATATGTATATAAAATTGTCGGGAAATGGGGTATGCTATAAAATTTTTAACATTCATATTTTTTAAATCCTTTAATTTTCTATCTCTGTTTCTTTTTTTCCAGAGTCTTAGTGCCAAATAGTAGCTTTCAAGATGTTTGGGCCTTGTATAGATTCTTAACTAATAATGAGGTGAGTTATTTAACTTTCAAGTATTTGGTCTGTTTGTTGTTGTTAAATTGTCTATAATAGAAAAGACAGAAATTTTGGATAAATATTTCAAAGCAGTCTGGTACACATTTTTAAAAAATAATGCACTTTGAAAAGGCCTGCACAATTATTTAAATGCACTTCACTCTCTTTATGTATTATGAATTTGTTGAATTCATAATACAAAGAGATGTATTGTGCCTGTTGAATTGTAGTCTAATGAAAATGCCTTTTACATTGTCAAGTCATAAATGGATCAGGGTTGATGACTCATTGGCTGTACAATTTGACAAAACAAAATCATTAACCATTTGGGCAGGGTTAAGCAGAAAAATAAGTACTTTAAATATCCAAAACTTAGGGCACCCATTTTGCTCTGAATGATTAAATTCCCTCTTATGACTTCATACCATGGCAGGCTACATCCAAATGAGTCTTAAAAATATTATCCCCCAATGTCCCTTGGTACAAAAGAGTTGCTCTGGTTCAAACCGAGCAAAAACATATGGGGAGGGAGCGTGACATAGTACCTAGTAAAACGCATGTCTGGTTTCGCAATGATTTACTAGTCAAAGCTGTAGGAGAAGAGTAGGCAAAGTTAAACTTGTCATCAATTTAGAGTCTTTACATTGCCACAAATGATCCAAGTCATGCCCCCCTTGAATTCCATTGACTCTTATCTAGCACCAATTTACTTCTGTTACTAGACTAGATTCTTGTGTATAGGCTTGAATAAATCTGCTGCAACTTAACATATGGTCCTGATCCTTCACACCTGACAAAAGCTTATATAAGATCCTCCCGCACTTGATTAAGCCATTCTTTTCCCACTGCAAACAACATCTGCACATGCATTAAGATCATCAGAAAGTGGAAGCTTTCTCAAACCCCCAGGGTTCACTAAAATTGTCTTCCATCAAATTCTTTTGCTGCAGATGTTGCTTTCTATAGTGTTAATATAAGATCTGTGGGCCAATTCATAAGAATTATTTTTTAAATGAATCTGAAGCTTTTATTTGCTTTTATTACAGCAACAAACAATTTCAAGTATATAACATTAGTATTTGATAATTAATGCATTTTCTTACATTAATGAGTTGATGTCTTTTTAATTCATAGGTAAATAATAGTACAAAATTTACTGCTGAAGAACTCTATGACTGTATTTCCCAAGAAATATACAAGTAAGCTTTTTTTTAAAAAAAGAACAAAAATAAAGTAATGCTAAGTGTTTTTCATAACCTTACCATGCAGCAGTCAATGCAAAATCTGTCTTTGTTAATCCTATCACTTAGAGGTCAAGTAGCATTTTAACAAACATTTAAAAGGCTATAATTAAATATGAATATTACATACTCCTATGAGTACGTATTGCATATTTATTTTATTTTATTTATTTATTAATTTGATATAAATTTCCTAAGGCTGTTCCAGAGAAGTAATCAGTTTGTTACACCTATCAAATAATCTGATTCCTTTTTAAATTCATGATGGTGTATTGGTCTAAATTAGCAAACAATTAGATTTTTTTTCTGTGCAGCTGCTTTGGAGCACTACCGGTAGCCTTGACATACAACTGTAATGGAGCCTACTTCATAGTCATTACGCAAATGCCGTAGGCAATAAGCAAACTTCTTGGGTGTTGAGTGAATACGGGTATTAAACAAACATCCTGGTGTTAAGTGAACCAATGGCTCACTATGGGTGCAGTTTTGCCAAAAAAACAACAACCCAGAAATAAGTGCTGGTTTTTAGCAAAAGAGTTGCAATATGCTTCATGTGACTGCAGGGTATGCAAATGGCCATAAATGTGGCTGTGATGCTGGGTGCCCGAAGTTTAGTCACATGAGAAAGGAGAGAGCCCAACTATCCAAACTACGAATCTACGTTCTAATTTTTTTGGGATGGATCGTAACTTTGAGCGGTAGCTAAGCAACCAGTCATAAGGTGAGGACTACCTGTATAACTTTTTAATATTAAATCACTAAGAGAAAAAGAGTATCAATGTAGCTTGAAGAAAGTAAAGAAATTAGGGAGAATATGTTTCTTTTAAAATTATTTATTAGACTTCATCAGATCAAATGCAATAAAACAACCCATAATTAAAACATAGCAAAATAGGGAAACTTTCCAAAACATAAAAGCAGAGAATGAAATCAAAACAGCACAGAATGTTTCAGACCATGAGCCTTTACATGACACCCCATGTTAGCAATTGTCGGACAATACCTTTTTAAATTAAAAAAAGCTCTTAAAAGTTATTGTTGCGATATTAGCAACCCCAAAGGTAAAAAGGATATGTGTACACTATGCATATGTCACTTTTTTGGGTTTTATGGTGCCTTGAATTATATTTGGGAAGGCTGATTTTTTGCTAGTGCTGTTTTCTAAAGTACCTGGCACGATTTCCTGATATAATTAAGGCTGATGCATATCTTGGGTAACCCAAGGTAATTAATTTCATCCTAAAATGTAATTATTTTCTTAATCATGTCTGAAATCAACTTTGAGGATTCTGGGCAGAAATCAGCTATACTCATATAATTCTTGAATGAATCTCCCCCCTCCCATATTTTCATCAGATGTTTGGCTATAACATATATAATTATCTAGCTTAATTTGATGGCATATCTTTAGGGGTGAATCTTGTTCCTTACTGAGATAAAGTTCTGGGAAAATAACTGTCTTGTCCAGGACAGAATTATTCAACAGTAACTTCCAAATTCTGGGATAATTTTAAATCTGTCATGGGTTTATAATTTTGTTCTAATAATCACTAGAATGTAGCAGAGACTATGTCTTATATGACAGTGACTTCTATACTGATCACATGAATGAATATGCTAAGGTAGGTAGTATTTGTGAAGTTGGTCATTCACCAGTGGTTTTCCACTGATGGAAAAAGTGACCTTTTGAAGGGAAGTGGGGATGTATCAAATGAAAGAACTAGAAGTGTAATTCATTTTCTAGATGAAAAGACCTTTAAAATGGATTGATAGTTCTTTTTTAATGTTATTAAATCATGTTATGTGCATGCATTTATTTAAGGAATAGTAGTATCACATCTAAAATACTATGAATACCTGTTCTAGAAGGATCACTTCTGAAAAAATGGCAGTCTAATCTAGGAGATCCAAACTGATGCATTCTGAGAGAAAAAAATAGTTTTCTATATAACTAATTCTAACATTACATTAACAGTTCTAAAAAACTGGGGATGTGGTAATAAGTATGTAGAAATAATGGCTCATTAATGAGATCCGCGTTTTTATATGCCCAGATGTACATCTCTACATAATCTTTCTAAGCTAGAGATGGAATGCTAAGCGGATGTCAACAGAATTTAAAAAGGAAAGGTACTATGAGACCCAGATATTAGTTTGTCTAATATATCTTGTCACTATTGCTTTCTTTACAAATACCTTTAAATTGCTTTAACTGTGAGAAATTGCAATTTCAAAGCATACTGGATCTACTTGATGCAGTTTCTAATAAAAGAGTGCGTTAAGCATGATTTCTTTATTCCAAGTTTCAATATTCATTTATCTATATATATATAAAAGCAAAATACCACTCATGCATCATCACAAAAACTCCAGAACCGTAAAGCCTACAAACTTGAAATTTGCCACCTATGTTCCTCTTGGCTTCTAGGTACTCACTAAGAAAGGGTTTTTCAAAATGACCATCAGAGCATTACTATTTCGGATATTTTTATTAACACGCTCTGATGCTAAGGAGTTTTACTCCCCCACCCCACCTGAAAAGAAATCTGTTCCAAATGCAAAACACAAGCAGAGGAGAGGAATTTCAGTTTCAGTTTTAGTTTCACAGCAGCAACCAGCTTTAGTACAGAACAGCTGAGCTAAGCCACACCCAGGCTCCTTGCTGTCTCCTCCTTGCTCACACAGCAAATACTGTTTCAGTTTCCAAACACCCTTCAACTCTCACACACTGACAGGACGCTAGCCAGATGAATACCGATGGATGCTGGTAAGCAGAGGCAGATTTCCCCCCCTTATTTTCCTCTCCAAAAACTAAGCCCGATCACATAGTTTCGTAGCGAAGCACGGGTATCCAGCTAGTGTGATAATAAATTCCAAAGAATCTTAACAAAAGTCATCATAAAGGTTAGTCTCTCCCCAAAAACATACATTGTGGTAACAAATAGCCACCAATAAAGACCAATACATTATGCAAAAGAATAAGACAGCCTAGATTAAAATTTATCTCCCCAGCAAGCTTTGGAAGCCTGCTGAAAGTAAAATGGTGATTGCCGCTTGGCAAGCGGCTGACAGTTTATATGTGGGTCCTTCCTTAGGAGGGAGTGCAAAAGCCCTGTAAATCCTTTTCCTGTATCTTCACTCAATGCACTGCAGAAGTTGGCAAGATCTATAGAACAAGGTTTCTTGAAAGATATGGGTAGCTTCATATTGAAAGTGACGTTTCTCCAGGTATAACATGCTTGTTAGAGCTTTAAAAGCTATAAAGAGTCCTTTAAATCAATACTCGCAACGGAAGCTAGTTCAACACCGAGAAGAAAAGAACCTTGTACATTTTGAAAAGCTGCGGCAGAAAGTCATAACGGGACTGGGGCAGGCTTAGCAGATTGCATTTTTTTTTCTCATTCCTTCATTCTCTCATTTCCTCCCCAGAACACGGTTATCAGTTGGATGTGGCCAACTAATTCAACTGGAACATACAGTTAGACAGTGCTATGAATCGGTCCTTTTGGAAATTAAGAACAGAGGATGGTTCTAAGTCCTTCCATTAACAGAAACATTTGAAAGACTGGTTTTATTCTCACCAAGCAAAACAAACCTACGACCCATCTACCTAAAAGTTTAAACCTCTGTAATTTATTGGTCTTTTTTGCTGTTTTTAGCAACTTTGACGATCACACTTAAAGAAACATTAATCCATAGTTTGGCCTTATTTGTATGTATGTTTTCATGTGTGTGTGTTTCTACTTCCTGGAAGAAGACAGAATAAGAACTGGGACCACGGTGAAGGGATTTTTAAATCTCCCTGACAATATTAGCTTTTACTCCTCATGTAAATCACTTCTTTAGAGGTGGAATAATTTTTACATCTTTATATTACCCATTCCCAGAGAAATATTCTAATGACCATGATATAGCTCTACCCCTCTCCTTCCCCAGCATATCATAATTTCAAGTTGAGTTGTGCAGACTTTTTGATCATGAAGCTTGCAGATGTAGGTATTAGCCCATTCCCTGCAAACAGTCTCAATGCATAATGCCCATCTGCCTGCTTCTCTTGACCTACTGAATTTGTAGCTGTCATAACTACAGTTTCTTGAAATCCTCTCTTTCTTCCAGCTCAATCACCAAAGAGCTCACTGAAAAAGTGAGGAAGTTAGACATCAAATGCTGTGGCTGTGGGAACTATGCAACCATACAAGAGATAGGGAGAAGGAAAATGGGGGATCTCAGTGGATACTCAGGGCAAGCTGAAACAAAAACGGCGGCTTGCATTCCTCTCCTGCTGTCCATTGTCAGGATCTTATATTGGAACAACATGGAATTCTTGTGGCCAATTTATCATCATCTCAGCATAACTAATTATCCAAATAATTGTTGTGCATTTGTGTGGAAAGTTGTCCACATGCCCAAGAATCCTGAGTGAATGTGCAAAAGGTTCTGTTCTGTTACCCAGAATAAACTAGGATTACATAATTGCAATAATTTTTGCTACTTTTACAAGAGCAAAGTTCCTCCCTGACTGGAACCAACTTTGTATGCTAACAATGGGGAGAAGGTTTCAAGGTTATAGCCCAGGTGGGGGTGGGGGGTGGTGGTATTTGCGCATGTTTCTTTTTACAATAAAAATGTCTTAAATCTGTTTGCTATTTTTTGATTCTGTTGTTACTTTTTCACTGGTATCATTTGTCATGTTTTAATGGAGAGAGATTCCATGCTATTATAGATTAATTTCAAACATTTTAATTTCAAATTTAGATTAAAAATGTTGCATCCTGTCTGTTAGCCTGACATCCTCTGTATATGAGGACATTGCAAGGAAGACATACATTTGATTGTTTCTTGTGAGAGCCCATTTATGGCTATGTGCTCAGAACATGTTTTTATGAAGTCCTAAGTATGCAAATAAGTTACAGCTGCCCCCTTAATTTCTGTAGAACTAAGCATTGTCATTCTAGAAATGTTTAATTACAGTTGGATTCAGGTGTTGATATTTCAAAGCATCCACTCAAAAGTATGCATCAAGTAATATTTATACCTTTAAACAGCTTGGATTAGAAATCAGTAGTGTTTCATTGGAGAGCCAACCATTGGTAAATGGAAGTAAATAAAGACTTGAGGCTTATTTACAATAATTTAATATAGTTTATAATATTTGGAATTATGAGGTCAGAAGAATTAGGAGGAACAGGAACTGGGGAACCAATTCCATTTGGTGAGGAAATCCTAAATATTGTTTTTGAAAGCAAGTCCCGATTATCTAAATACACCAAGCTATATAGATTGAAAAAATATCCTAGAGATATTAAAAATAAATTCCTTTCACTATAATTCCCATTGGCCCAACCAGCATAGCCCATAGTCAAGAACTATCAGGATTGTAGCTAAAGTATTAGAAAGGCAGTATCTTGGGCAGAAACAATTATCAAAAACATGCATTATTGAGTAACACAATATGAAGGGCCATATAAAACCCCCATTTTCCATTCATCCCTTTCACCTGGATTGATCCTACCACTAGATATGACCATGCTGAAATTACAACATATATTTATAAAAGATTCAATTGATCTATTTTTATAACCATAGAAAGGTATAACAGGTATTTTGAATTTTTCAGAATAAGTTTTAGATTTAATTGCCTGATAATCCATAAGATTGATACTACCGGATGATAAAATGTGGATAATTTCTAGGAATGAAATCCAAATTTAAATTAAATTGACATTATTATAAAATCACTGGATAAAGTTAGAACCTCTTCCTATGTAGTTCCTCTGCGTAAAACCATTTATTCCATCCACTTGAAATATATGGTTGATTTTTTAAAATATTAGAGTTTTAGTTTTAAGCTCAGAGTGTCATTGTACTGTACATAGTTACACAATATTCCGCAAGAAAAGGCTATGATAATTATAGAACACATTCTGAGAAAAAGGAAGAATGCTTTCAGGACTTCCAGCTTTCTTTTTGGCAGATAGCATCATTTTTTCTGCTTTGAATACATAGGTATTGGCAGAATTCTGGCAAACCATGACATGGAATTCGGTTATTGAATTCAGCTTCATAGATTGTTTTTAGCCTTCTCATCACATGAGAAAATTCCTTTTGAAGGAAATAATATTAGACAAATTGATAATTTTATGTAATTAAAACTGTATGTAATTCTGTCCTTGGAGAGATTAAGATATTTTTTAACTTTCACCATGAGATAATTGCATTTGTCTTGGGAATAGTGATCAAAAGCAATCCATTAGATGTTTACATTCCAAAAATGGATAGTCTGTCCTTGTCTACCTATTCCACTTTCTTTAAACGTTATGCCATTGAGATAGATCACAATATTTTAAAGACATTTAAAGCAAATGAATGCAATGAAGATTCAGTTGCAGACAGTACAAATAGAGTAATAAATCTAGATACTCAAGGCATGAGGTTATAAACTGGGAGACTGTGAGTTCCAGTCCCACTTTAGGCATGAAAGCCAGCTAGGTGACTTAGACCCAGTCACTTCTCTCAGCCCAACTCATCTCACAGGGTTGTTGTAGGAAAAGTAGAAGGAGGAAATATTTGGTATGTTTGCTACCTTGAGTTATTTATAAAAATAAAACAAATTTCAGAAAGTCCTTTTCATCCCAGAGAAATCATGCAACAAGCAAAAAGAGGTTAAAGGTATAAATATTACTTGATGCATACTCTCAAAATGTGAAAGGCATTATTAAAAGTTACTGTATTCTTGACAGTATCTTTATCATCAAGCTCCTCTATTTGCTAATAAATAGCCTGGATTTGGCAGAGGTTTTGAGGGGCAGGATGCAATACCAGTGAGACAAAGTATAATACCATTTTCTTGGTTTCCATGGAGAGAAAAGCTTTTTTGTTTTCTTATTTTAACTCTGTTTCACCTGTTCCACCAAGACAAATTCCCTGTGTGTCCAATCATACTTGGCCAATGAAGAATTCTATTCTATTCTTTTGATTCAGGATACATATTTTGAGGATTTCCTACTACAACTTGGCAGAAAATCTTGCCATAGCTTTGATTGATGGATAGATGCAGGGGAGAGAAAGATATATTTGGCACAACCAATCAGCTGGCATTGCATCAGGAACATCTGCACAGAATAGATCAGAGGTTTTGAAACTCACCAGACCCTGCCTGCCCTCTTTCTGATTGATGTATAAACTTTTAGGTTGGAAGCCTTCATACTTGGTGAGGAGCTTCCAGCTCTTCACATTGGCACTTTCTATGTCCTTTGACTTTCCATGCCCCCACTATACCAGCAGGGTATCTGATGACTCATAGGACATACATGTTGATGGTGTAGAATTTCTTGTTCCTATTGAGGAGGCTTTGCAGGACTTGGTTGTTGCTGTATTCCTTGCTTCCTTATCATTGTTTCCATGTGACTGGGATACCAAGGTATTTGTAACTGGTCTGCATGCCTGGTATGTGGCCCACAATGTAGTTCTAATCCATCAGTATGTAACTACCTTCCTTCTCTTTACTACCCACCTGGCCACACTTCTCTACTCCAAATGACATCCCAGTGGTCCTCACTGTACATCTGTGTCAGGTGCATTACCAAATTAATGTGTCATTCACTCTTAGCATACAGCTTGATGTCATCATCTATGTAGACAATGTGGTTGATAGTAGTTCCACTCTTGAACTTTATCCATAAACAGTCCGTGGATTATCTGGCTGAGGGAGTTCAAACCAATAAATAGCAGAAGACAATGCATCCCCTTGGTATTCACATTGGTATCAATAACATTAGTTATTTGATAAGCATTTATTGCAATGTATTGCATTTATATTGTTTTCACTTATTTTCTTTTCTTGTGATTTATATGCATGTGTATTTGTGTGCATTCAAGAGGGGGGAATCTTTAAATGTCATATAACTTTAGTTATTTGGTATATATGTATGCCAAGGTATTGTGTGTGTGTGTGTGTATAATGTATGTATGTATGTATGTATGTATGTATGTATGTATGTATGCCTTTTATGAACTTTTTTTGATTAAAAATATTACATATTTTTACATAAATATGGAGCTGAAAGGTGACCAATAAGGGATTAAATTGTAAATCAAAATAATCAAAGACCTAAAGAACAAATTATTTTGTGAACAGTTTATGGATCCTCAGTATCTTAGCAGACAACTGGACTCTTTCAGTATTCTGTTATTTCATTTTCTCAGTAATTTAGTACTGCAATTTTTACAAGTATTTTACTAGTGCTTAAGGCACCAGGCTATAAAGCGAGAAATAATGAGTTCAAGTGCCTCCTTAGTTATTAAGGCCATCTGGATCACTCTTTCTCTCTCTACTCAATCCACATTACAGGGTGGTTGTTGTAGGGAAAACAGGAAAGAGTATTGTGTGTGTTCACTGCCTTGAGTTATTCATAAATATAAGGGCAGAATATAAAGTGTACCCACTAAGCATTTTTAGTCCAGTAGTTCTACTATTTGAATAGCAGCATGTTCAGTCTTCATTTTATATTTGTGTGGAAATAAATTATATTATATTGAAATTATATCTTTTAATTTGGAAATCTAACCCACCCACTCCCACCCCTGTAAATTGCATTTAGTTCCCTGTAGGGCAGCCTCCTTTTCTTACCCATGTGTTGATAATAATCATTGTCATTGGAGTAAAATGTTTCCTCCTAGCAATTAAAAAGTTGAACATTTACAGTCTGAACAATATAACCTACCATATCCACACCTGCAAACACCTGTTTTTGCAAGTTCAGACCTGGAAACCTCTTTGCAAGGGACTGGGAAATAGTCTAGGGATTTGTCACAGATGGGTGAATGTGACTGCCTTTAACGACCCTTGATCTTCCGGGCTTCTGAATTCAGTCTTTTATATATAATGCTGAAGTAATGCCAAACTATATTATGGGTTGTTTCCAAAACTAACAATCACTTGTTTTCCCAGAACAAAGAACAATTTGAACATAATTTGCTGTTAATTTATAGTATTGGGCTTGTTCACACCATGATCTTTTATTTCATCTAATCTCTAAATATATGGTGTATCTTTTTTTGTGTCAGTGTGCCACAGAGTATCTGAGCAAGAGGCACAGGAGACAATACTCCCTAGCCTAGAAAAGTAAGATTAACCCTGAAAGAGTTCTCCCCATTATGCCACATTTTCCTCCCTGGCTGCCATCTAATAAACTTGATAAGGAAGTGAACAAAGAAAAGCTCCTAGAGAGTGGGCGAGATTTAATTTTCCAGCTAGGATCACTAAAAAATTGGTTTGGGGTTGCATATGCCTCAAGAAATACTTTTTAGGGATTTTAGCTAACCTGATTAAGCTGCAGAATCATGTGTTCACAAGAAAACAATTCTTTCCCTTCCTATTCTAATCTTACTTTTTCCTTTGCTATAAGTTTTCTATAAGTGAAGTAATTAGCTAACTTTAGAGGTGTATTATTACTGGGGAAGGAGGCAGGTGCTGAAGGGGATTGAGAATGGGGCTTGAATAAAAACTGGCCCTCAAGATATCTATGAAATGATGTTGCATATGTAGCTTTAGCTAACACAATACCATCTGAGAATGCAAAGACTGGGACGATGAGAAAGGAGAAAAAGGCAAGCAATAATTTGGTTACTGGTCTCATTCAGGAAGCAGATAGATGCCTTGAAATAACATTGAATAGGAATAGAAAAATATTCTTGAACCCCGCCCCCTGCAGCATCATTTACCGCACATGCTGGCTGCAACTGTTTGAGGCTGCAACTTGGGAACATCCAAAGGGCCCTAAACACCATACAAGATACCAAATGTTCAGATACAGCTGTTTAAAATATTAGAATGTTTAGGTGGATATGGTCATTTAATTTCTGTGTTTGCTGTCAAACATTCTGGGCAGGAGGTAACAAGTGTGGTTCACTAAGTTCCCAATTTTAAGTTCAGGATTGCCTTTATAGTAAGTTCTCAGAAGTACTAGTTGTTCCTTTGCACAGGTTCAGCTAAACAGGCACAGCTCAGTTTATATAAGGGAAATTCAAGCATTATCGAACAAGGAAGGGAAAGCATGCAAAATGTGGCTTCTTGAATTCTTTCCAATCCCTTAAAAATAATTTTGCTTTGGTCTTATGAAGAAAAGAAAGTGGGCTTAGAACAGAACAAGCCACTGCCCAGTGCCTCTCCTTAGTTATAGCAATAGCACTTAGGCTTATCCCAAGATGCTTCCTTCAAAGGCAACTTTTCTTTCAAAGGACTTTCCTGTTTTGCTTGAAGATATTTTGCTTCTCGGCAAAGAAGTGTCTTCAGTTCTGACTGAATGATGAAGAAAGGATTTACCATTCAGTCAGAACTGAAGAAGTTTCTTGGATGAGAAACGAAATGTCTTCAAGCAAAACAAGAAAACCCAGTTGCCTTTTAAAAGAAAGCACCTTTGGGACAATCATGATCTGGATGACTGAGAATCTCCATAGAAACTGAAGACTTATATACTGCTTCATAGTGCTTTAAAGCCTTCTCTAGGTAGTTTAGAGTCAGCATATTGTCCTCATAACCCGAGTCCTCATTTTACTGACTTCAGAAGGTTGGAAGGTTGAGTCAACCTTGAGCCTGTCAGAATCTAATTCCTAGCTGCAATACTGCATTCCAGTGCACCAATAGTCTTTGGAGAGTTTTTTTTCTCTCTCCATAACTTCCGATCAAAACAAATCTATTTTTATTTTTAATATTTCTTTTGCCAGTTTTTCACCACATCCAACTTGAACCTGTTCCATCCTTTTCCAAAGTTGAAATCCTGCAAATTGATACATCTCCCAGTCTATTTGTTTTTTTGCAAATTTCATTGGCTTGGAAATGTAAAAATGACAGAACAAATTTTAAACTGATTAGAAACCAGGTGTTGGAGTCACATCCAGTTCAGTAAAGTGTAGATAAATCAATAAAAGTATAGCGGATAGGAACAATGTCAGGAGGGGATTAATGGATAATCGTATCAGGAAATAGAAGGCACATGTGAAACACTAAACTCATGCTGACACTGAATATAATCTTACAAGGGAAAGTTATATTGAAGGAATCGTTCTTTATATCAAGAATGTAAAATATACAATAGACTATATTGAAAGATGAATTATTGTGGGTGGCAATATCTGGTCACAAATGTGAATGGAGTCCTGATCAAAATACTGAGAATGAGGCCGAGATGGTAAAATACATCAGAAATGCATACAAAAGGGAACATGTTGTAAGTGAATTATGCTCCACTTACAATGAATTATTTTCTAGATACAACTACGGGATGCCTTAGAATGTTTGGTCTTAAAAGCAACTAGAGTGGAGGCAACCTTGGACTTTAGCGATAGCTAGCGCAAAATGCAAGCATTGTGGAATCAATTTGAAACAGAAAATATCACATTTAGCATATGTCAGTAGGTAATTGCCAGCAGGATCTGAAACAGCAACATTTGATTATAAATGAGGGACTTTCTAAAAAACGTTGGGATTTATGAGAAGACAGGAAATTACTCTAGCAAAAAATAAAACATGAGCCAAATCAGGTTCACCGCCAAGGGATTGGGAAGTAGCCAACAGACCAATTTTAGAAAGAAGCCCAGGAGAGATCTGGGAAATTATAGGCCAGTCAACTAACATCTGTTACTGGGCATAGATGACCATGTCTTACTGAAAACGTTAAGATTTTACAAAAATTCAGTGTGCCTCATCAACCTTTAGGTTTTGGTTACCATCTGTAGAGCATTTGATTTTCAAAAAGCCTTTGCCAAAATTCCTCTCCAACGGTTCCTATAAACTTATGACCAAAGGGGTGAAAGGATTTACCTTTTTGTAGACTGCTAACAAAAGGAGTAACTTTCTCAAATGAGAACAAGTAGGATTACATTTTTGTGTTGGGGCCATTAATATGTGAATTTGGGGCAAACAAGGAGTGGATTATGTTTATGGCTGGTACTATTCAGAGTGGAATATTTTTTTTCATGAATGGCAAATACCATTCAGTTCAAGGAGCTGCAAAGTAATACGCACCAGAACACCCTTTAGAGACATTGAATGAATTTGACAATTTCAATAGATTTTTGAGTCATAATGGATAGCACAATGAAGGCTTACTCTCTTGCGTGGCAGTTGTGAAAGACAAATCCCATACTAAAGGATTATTAAAGGGATTGAAAGTAATAAAAGGTCCACACTGCTATGTTAAACAAACCCGATGTCTTCAGTACAGGTGGTCTTCAATTTATGATCACTTGCTTAATGACTGGAGTTACAATAGACCTCCCCGGAGTGACTTGCGACCTGATGGTGGATTTCCACTGCAATCAGATGTTAGCATTTTGTGTGCTTCGCAACCAGCCTGCATTTACAGCTGTTTGTAGGATTCTGCTGTGATTTGTGTCTTTTGATAGCCATCAAGTTGTATTTACTTATGATTTCTGGCAAAAAACAGCCATTGGGTACAATGGCTCTGCTTAATGCCATGGCATTTATTTACCAACCACAGCAAAATAAAAAAGTTGCAAAAATTGAGTGTAGTCAGAGTGACCTGCATGATAACTTATGATTTATGGCTGGAATAATACTCGCAAGTCAAGGACTACCAGTATTGTTTAGTGACTTCACAAAGCATATAATTAACTTGTGGAAGGTACTATTTCAAAATCAAATGGAGGGTGCTATATTGGATGGCTTCAGTTTAGACAACTTTATAAAAGAAAAAAAAACGTATCAATGACTATTGATCTTGAAGCACTTCTGAGTTAGGGCAACAAGCTTTCATTGCAAGGGGGTGGGGAAATAATAGGACAAGGGTAGATCACCTCCTGCATCAAGCACACTAATTGGCTACTGTGAGAAAGTGCTGTAGAGCTCTGTTGTGCTGCAGAGCTCTGTTGTGTTCTTAAAATGCTGAAGTACTTAGTAAGATATTAAGAACAAAATATTATACCTCAAGCATCTCCAACCCTCCAGCATCAGAATCAAACAACAATTATTAAAGAAATGAAACACAATTTGTATTACAGCATGTTTTGAGCTTGCAGTAGAAAGATACAAACTTATACAATAATTTTTGAGATAGGTAACCTTTCTAAGACAGCACAGACTTTTTTGTTTTGTATCTTATAACTCTGCACGTTTGTTACAACTGCTTAAGAACCATACAGAAAACACCCTCTATCTTGGCAGAATTTCAGAGTTATGCTTCCTCACACTCATATTAACACTCAAATTCAGAAAGTCCATTCAGATGTAATGGAAAAATAATTATGTATTAAAAAGATCATGTAATATCATAGCAGAGGGAAAAAAGTAATAGCTCTCACGGTAGCAAATTAAATGTCTTACTCCAGTCTATGAATTTTGAGATTGTCTCTTTGCATCATACATTTGTTTGCTTGTGTCACTTCAAGGTTATAAGAGTCCTGGCTCTATTAATATATAAAAAGTTATAAAAGGCAGTCAAAATGGCAGGCGTGTCAGCTTTTTTTAAATAAAGCCATTTAGCTATTTAAATAAGGCTTATGAGATTATTCCAGTTATTTAAGAAAAAAGGCCTATAAAGTAATTGCTGATAATGAAGACTGCTGTTTCTTTCCTGCAGTAGAAACAATTCCAAAATAAAAATATTTGCTTGTGCAAATCAGCAAAACGTAACAGTGGGGGATGCTCATGAAATGATATGCCATCAACTTACATTCTTATTATCTCAGAAGAATCTAATGTTAAGTCTAAATTAAATTCTAATGCATACAACACCCTTCATTTATTCTAAAAAAATATGTACAGCATATTAATAGTATGCAATATGCAAAAGCCTTGTTGCTGATGGCAACTTTTAACCCTTCCCTCCCACCTTATTCACATGTGTACCTCTACTAAAACAATTACATCACTAAGCCTGTTAGTTTTAAGGAAATTAGAACTTGTAGATTTTTATGTAGGGGCTCCATTCATTGGATTCTGAATTGTAGACTTCAACTGTGTTCAGAAACTCATTGCCATCAAATCCTCCTACTGCATAGATAGTGTTGTTCACTGTTGCAAAACCAGCATTGCTTCTTGGTGTGGTCATGCTACCCAACATCTTCCACTCATTCTTAGCAGGGTCATACATTTCCACACAGCTGACTGCATGTGAGCCATCAAAGCCACCACCAACAAAGAGTTTCCCTAGGGAGCAAATAAGAGCAAAAGCGTGAAGAACATGTGTCCCAATAAACTGCCCAAAATGCAAAATCTCAATTGTCCACCCCACCCCCAAATATATGTGCTTAATATCTAAAGACTAATTTTATAGTGAACTAATTAATTTTGTTTGAACCTAGGACAAATTGTCAGTTCTGCCAAATTGTTTTAGATGAGTCAGTTTAGAATACTTTAGCTGTTCTGGGTTTGGGCTAAACACCGTATTAATGGGTAAGGCTAATTTGTACTGTCTTCTCTCTTCCCCCACAAGCTGCTCCCAGTAGAGCATAACCTTTTGATTCATGGACTCATTTTCCCCTCCCTAGAGTCTTTCCTCCTTCCCCACAGCAGCTGATGACCTCGTGGTATACTTCCCATCAGCTTGTGATTTTCCTGGTGCAACATATCCCACCAACTCTCTGATAGCTTCAGTTATTTCCTATAAAACCACTTCTGCCAAGAGCAAAAGCAGCATATTTTACCAGTGCATGGAATAAGTCACCCCAAAATAAAAGCATTTGAGTTATGACAGGGATTACTTAAATGCAAATGTTCTGTTTCATGCAACAGTTATGCACATAATAGTTTATGCTATAATTTATTCCATTGCTACATGGAAAACAGAAGCCTACTTGGGTGTATCCCATTAATGTGACAAGTATAGATTTCTGAATGGCAGTAAGTAGGAAAGACAGTTTTCCAGTAGCTTGAATTTCACATCTTTCAATCATGTACATGCACGTATACATGTGCACTCTACGCTTCCTACCTGTGTAACAAGCCAGTGTATCAGAAGTATCTATACTCAAATATAGAGGCGGATTAAAATAATATGGAAGTGATGCTGTGTGCTCTCAAATTCAAGGCATTAAACAACTGTTAAAGTAAAAAAATTGTAATATTTCTTCAATCCCATGCGCTTACCATCAAGAACAGCAACACCAGCTCCGCGCCTAGCCACGTTCATAGATGCAATTAGGGTCCAAGTATTGTTTTCTGGATTGTAACGTTCTACACTGTTAAGGCAATTCCAAGACTCAGCACCTCCAATGATATACAAATAACCACCAAGTTCACATACAGCAGATTGGTGTCTACCTATAAAGATAAAAGAAAAAGAAAAAAAAGCTATTTTAGCATCAAGATTCTATGTCTAAGATTCTTTCACTTAGGCATTCTGAAAAATTCTGCTCTACTTTATTTGCAGCATATAATTCTTCCTGGGTTAAATTTTCAGGTGCATAAACATGCCATTGGTAAATTCTGACATCATCTACAGGCAAAACAAGTAATATCTGCAAGAAGAGAAAATAAATCACTCCAAAATTTAAAGAGATTATGAACTTACGGATATTTAATGAAGCACAGCTTGTCCAAGATTTGGTTATAGGATCAAAGACATCACAGTTTTTTAATCCCTTCTGTCCGTAAGGATCTGACCCACCAACAATATACAGTTTTCCATTCAGTGCACATACTCCTGTTCATGCAAAAGGGGAAAAAAGAAGTTACAATGTGCAAGTTTTAAAGTTAGTAGCTTTATAGAGCATTATAAATATTTACCTGCATTGCAACGGTTAGTTCTCAGTTCTGGAACTGGAGTCCAATCATCTATTTCAGGATCATACATCTCCCCACAACTCAAGTCATCCGAGTGTCCATTTGATCCACCAACAACATACAGCTGTCCCTGAGTAGTGGAAATACATGTTGTTGAAATGATCTTTTAAATTATATTATCTCTAAATCTGTGCATTAATAGAGAAGAGGCTTTAAAATCAGTATAATGAAAACCACTAAGATGGCATAATGGCCTAGTATTAAAGGCTTATCTCAAGATAAAATACTCGCCCGCAATATTGATCCCCTCCTACTCCAGGGAATCCTACTCTCCTACCTCCACCTAATCTAACATGCTACAATTGTTAAACAGGTTTCAGCAGGGAAATGAACTTGTGATGGCTGTTTACTGTAAACATACCATCAGGACTGCCATCTGGAATCGAGCCCTTGGAGTCCTCATTGGTGCGATGAAAGTCCAGCAATCTGTCTGTGGGTCATAGCATTCCACAGTGCGCAAGCATTCTTGTCTGTTATAGCCGCCTTGTTGTAAAAGAGCATACAGGAGATGTATTGTTGGGTTAAAGAAATACTATTTTTAAAAAAGCTTAGATGATCTGTGATCCTCCAAAATTTTTACGAAGTTTTGAAATTTTATGAAATTTTTATGAACTTTTGCTACTGGTAGCTAGTATATCTCCAGGTCCAAAAGATTTGAAGGGCAACATATTGCTCAAACCGAGGTATAAAAATTATGGTGTTACCTGCAGCAACCAGCTTGCTGTTAAGTTCTGCTGTTCCCAATCCAGATCGAGCATACTGCATAGGAGACATCACCTTTTCTATAAGATCATCTGGTCGAACCTCAAAACTCAAACTTTTCATCAGTCGGGGGGTACTAGTTGGGGAACTCTGTGGACTGCTACGACCATGAAGGAAAATAACGCAAAAGACATCATCCAGAACAGCAAGACACAGATAGGTGTTATCTGAAAAATAAAGCATACATTTCAATCCCAGTATATCAAGGTTTTCACATCCTTCCCTCTAAATGCGTTGTAATTTTAAAAACCTATAAATCATTCAAAGAAAAAGAATATCTATTATGTACATGAGCAGTTGTTTGGTTCCTCCCACTAGTTCTGCATTTAACATGAATGAAATAATCTAGAGTAAAACCAGCAACAACAAACTTTGGCTTACTTGAGGTCTTCTCTGAAGCAACAATTTTCCACTCGTGTTTAAGATTCTGCACTGCTGCATTTGGTGAAAGACTTCCAGAAGAACTGCTACTTAACTGCTTGAGATCATTTTCACGGAGTGGCCTTTTCTGCAAAATCAAAAGGCAGCTACAGAAACCTAGCCAGGGAGCAAAATTTGCTCTGCCTTTGTCTTCAGAACTATTTTTATTGCTGTAGAACCTCATCCAACAACACAGCTACACAGGTAACTTGCTGGATGCTTTAGCAGCAAGATGAAACAGTTAATGCTTTGTTTATCCACAAAATAATGTTTTACTCCATTTAATCACTTACTATCCTCAACTTCACAGGTCTACTTTCCATTTTAAAATACAATTCAAATGTATGCAAATGAAATAGTTTGTTCCTTACATCAAGTCAGCATTTACCAAATTCAAGGTATTACAAACTGTATTCACACATCATACAAGCCATTGGTTTACCACTCACGAAACTGGGTTCACATACTGCACTAAGATGCTTAGCACAAAACATAAATCCTAGCTAGCTAAATTACATATTTTAACACTATATAAATAACCTACTTTAAATCTATTCTGTATTATTTGTATTACTTTTCAATGGCTTAAACCTATAGTAACTACTGCACCATTTTCTTGCTAACATAAATTTTCCACCTTATTGACTATAGGATTTCGCAACTAAAATTAGAGGATCCATTTTTTTTAGAATAAAGTTATTCTGCAATACAGCTTCCTATTTCTCTTTCGCCTGTGTTTCATTATTTCTTCCATTTATCCATATTTTTCATTTCACCGCTTGTTTAAATGTCCTAACTTTTTCTTCTCTTTTTTACTCTTCTCCACTGAATGCAGTGGCCTTCATTTCTAAAGTGATGTGCATAAGTTAACACCATTTACTCTCTTCAAATATTAAATGCTAGTGAAAAACTTACTAAATGGCAATCAAGAAACTACTGACTTCTCACTCTAATTCTTGTAAATTCAGAAATGTCACAATTAAAATATGAATTTTGTCTCAAACTTAATAAATTGAAGTGTAAAAACTTATTACTAAGTCCAGAAAGCAAATAGGAAACAAACTTTCCCACTACTTTCTGCCATATTTATCCAGAACACATTTATTCCTGCAACGACAAACCTTTTTGCTCATGTGAGCCCATTGTTTATACCAGGATTTCAAAATTATGATTTCATATCTAGCCGCCACTTGTGACAGAAACACGTTCTATTTTTCTCCAATACTCCTGAATTGCCCCAATTCTTTTTTCCAGAACTCAAGGAAAGGGGAGACTTGTTCTGCCACATTCGTCTTCTCTGCACATATAAGCTCATGGAAGCTCAAGTTAAATATCTAACATCTAATTCTATTCTATTCTAGATGAGCCAGAAGTTAAAATTATTTTAATTTTGTATTTCCCTAGTCTTCTAAACTGGAAATGTCTTATTTTCATTATACTACACAACATTTTAGTTGTGTCGTACTACTCTACCCAACTTTACCTAAGGTTACCTCAGACCATGTGCATTTTGTACCTGCACAAACTGAATGTGGTCATCATCACTGCCATACACCTCAGCCTGTCCATCTAGTGGATTTCCATCAAGCAGCTTGTGATCAGCTGAGTAGTACAACGTTTGAACCTGCAAAACAACAGAACAGCAATCTGGCTATAGTCTCCATTGCTGCTTAACTAATGGTACATTGTATAGAAACTTCATAAGGATTCCAGGAGTGCAGCCTGATCTTCTCTCCATCTAGCAGAATGGCCTTTTTTAAAAAAAAAGAAAGGGAGGTTTCTCTCACGACGACCGATCTTCAAACACTGGATAAAGGCTCCTTGTTTTCACAGCTCAAAAGAAATCTTCTTGACTTCTATACTCCTTGTGCCATAAACATCCAAATGTACAACAAGTATAATGTACGTTATCTTTCAAAATAAATTGTACAAACTTCTTTTTGCAAATCACAGTTTTGAAATAGGTAAATCAAACACTTATGTTTTATAAAAGGGATTGCATGAAAGAATGGAACTACTTTTCATTTCAGGAACTTCTGTTGCCGACTACATCTCAGATAAAATGTATTAGTATTTGATTACATAACTGAGATTCGCAGGTATAAAAGAAAAACAGCAAACAACTGCTCTGGAAATTAAGGCTTCCCCTTTGATAGTAACTAAGTAAATTTTTTTGAAACAATCTGAAATGTGAATCTCCAGTGCATCTCATTTTTAAACCAAATGGTTGAAGTTATGTTCATGAATTAGGCTAGTTAATTATACAAAACTTTTCAATTGTTAAAATATCCTGTAAAGAAGTAAACACCATTAAACATCATCATCGTTCTCTGCCCACAGCGAATTTTCATAGGAGAACTGGGGCAGAACTGCTGCTTCTTTACGTGTCATTACACTTGAAGTTTCTTCTATGGTCCTTCAGCGATGAGTATCCTAGTTTTGTTAATAAACCTATGGGGAGATAAATCAATGGGGAGGAACAACCATTAGAACCTTTGTCCTACTTTCTCTCTTTAAGTAAAGCCTGTAAAAAGAATACATTAAGAACAAAATAAGTTTCAAACCACCTCCCCAAATTTAAAGTGAAGATAATTGCTATATGTGAAGGTTCCTAAAGAAAACAGAGACAAAAACAGAAGACCAGCTCGAACAGTAGTTTAAGCAGCTCACCTGAAACCCCCCTAGTTTCTCATCTTAGGGATACCTACAGTAAAATTTAAATTCTTCATAGTTTTGTTTTAAAGGGAACAAAAAAAGGAGAAGGGATCATCCTTAATTTCAGAAAAATGTAGCAGTTAAAGATGGCCCAATCTCATTTTTCTTAAAACTGACCTCTTCCATCAGATCTTCAAGGCTGTCTCCGTTCTCCCAAATGCTGCGCTGTACCCAGTTGATTACCTTTGTGTACAGCTTGCCATTGCTGGGCAAGCTAACATTATCTTCCAGCATAACCTCCAGCTGAAATAAAAAAGAAAAGCACACTGAGGCCACAAAGCACAACCCTAAGTTCACCCTAGTTAAGAGAGCCTGCAACCCCAAACAAACATTGTAAATATGATAAAGATTTATTCAGTTTTGATGGGCTATACTTTTACATACATTTTCATATAATACAGAATCTAAGTAGAGGTTACATTTTCCACAAGAAAGAAAGTTATCAATTGTAATCTAAACAGCAATTAGCAATTGATTGTGGGCATTTCGCTCCATTGAACACAGACAGTATATAATGACATTTCTTGCCAAATTTGGATTTACCCTGAACAAGCTAGAAGTATGGTGAACAAATGACAGCACATATTTGCTATATCAAAAGATACAATCTAGAAGGTATCTCAAAATAAAAAGCATTAATGATACTTAGTACTCTATGGCTATTATACTGAATCATTCAGAACAAGCTATGTCTAACATTTTGAACAATATATCTTAGCCTTCAGTGAACAGATAATGTAAAATAATAAATAAAAATTGTGTTAGTCTTCCCCAACCCTGGTGGTTCACAGCTGTGATGTGTTATGAATTCCTATTTGGTGTTTTAATCTATATCCACTTCTAGTTACAGATAGTCCTTCACTTAGGAAACGTGACCCTGGAATTTCAGTTGTAAGTTGTTGCACTTTTTAAGTGAGATACTACGTGACCGCTTCACTCAATGACTGCAATTCTAGCGCTTGCATGTATGGTCATTAAGCCTTTATACAAGTCATTAAGCAGATTGTGGGGTGTCTCAATGGTGTGGAGATGATCCTGGAAGGTCTAGCATGGATATACTGTGTCCAATGAAGGAAAGACAAATGTGGAACAAATTATATCTGCCAAGACAGAGAAAGTACTGAAAATACTACAAATAATAAAGAAGGTTTGGAAAGGGTTAAAGTTAGGGTTTATGTTACTGGATATAAAAAAAAGAAATTGGCTAAATTTTTAAAATTAAAACAGAAATAGTGTTTAGGCTTTTATATCTCTCTATAATGCTTTACAGCATTATTTGGGTGGAATATACTGAAGAAGTATTCTTTGTATATTGCCCTCAACAATCTGAGTCCTCATTTTATCAACCTTGGAAGGATGGAAGGTTGAGATGACCTTGAGCCGCTCAGGATCAAACTTCAGGCTGTGCGTAGTTTGGCTGCAATACTGCACTTTAACCACTGCGTCACCAATAAATGCAAGTGATAAACCAATCGAATGACCTGGAAAATGTTCTTATTGGATCTACAAAAGGGGCTTTTTAAACCTTGAAGAAACTTATACAGTGGGATGAAGAAGAATTGAACAGGAAATCATATGACAATATTATTTTGAATTACAGATTAAGATTATTAGAAGTAAATGGAAGGAATAGAGTTGGTATATTTAAATTATAATAAGATATTTTTTTGAAAATTTTGCAACTTATTGTGAACTTTTTGCTGACACTGTAATTGAAGCTGATGTTTTATGGAACTGCTTATAGACAAGCGATGGGATATCAGATGATATATTTGCTTTTTTATATATGTCTTTTCTCTTCCTAAATTTATTCTATTTATTCACTATTTATTCCCATTTTCTTCTTTGGCCTAAAATTTGTTTGTATCAGTTTTGATTATTGTAATTAAATTGCCTAATACAAGATATGTTCAAGTTATATGTTATTGGTGAATTTCACTATTACGATTGTGGAAATGACCTGAATTCTGGGCTGTATGTCACAGTAAATGGCTTGGATAAATCTATACTAAACATGTCTGGTATCTTTTCTTGCTGAGGTGACATTGTTACAAAACTGCCTATCTGTAAACTTTTTAAGATTACAAGTTTGTGCAATCAATATTCCCAACTGTGCTAAGTAAATGTATGGTGACTTTCATGCAACTATTTTTTTAATTAGAGAGAATACTGCTAAAAGTATACTTAAACGTTTACTTCCAAATGGTGTCATAATTAAACAAGAATTTAAATGCTTATACATGTTCCTGATACCAGTTTGTTAGGGGTTTTTTTGTCAAAAGGTTATTTCATGGAACACTTAACTGAAGCAATTAATATTTATGTGAAAAACTGTATCAAGGTGATGGATGGGGAAGGAGGAAAATGGGATAAGTACCTTTAAACGTGGCAGTTTGAGAAATTCTTCTTGGTCAGAGATCTGCAACAAATGCTCTTGAATGTAACCATCAATCTTGTTCAGTAATCGCAAATCACTCATGTTGCTTGCAAAGTTCCGATAAGAGATGCAGCTTTCAACGTTCATCCTGGACAGCAAGTAATCTCCACAAAAAAAAAGTTTACAATTATGATATATTGTAACTTTGCAACTTCATTTTGTTCTAGATTTTCTCAACACGGATCCCAACTCTGTATTCTGTAGTTTGATTTTTAAAATGACATAATATATTCACTTATCTGCAATCAATATACCAAAAAAAAACCCCAACACCCACCCTCATGGGATATTGTCTCCTCCGTGTGTCTTAATCTCTTGCCCACTTGGTTTTTCATTTTGAATATATTTAATAATTAAAATATACACAACTGCTATTTTACTATAAAAATCCAGCTATTTTAATTCAGACTTGAGTGCTACAAAATAATAAATTTCAAGTTATTTTGGCCACCTTGTCTCTAAGTGATTAAATGATTTTACTATGATTAAGAGAGACTTCTTGTTGAAGTTTTAACGATGTGCTCTAAAGACTTTTTAGTTTTGTTGCTATGTGCAATTACGTTTACAGTCTCCAGTTGAGTACAAGAATATAACTTCTTAAATGGGTTAACAAGAATATATGAAACTAGCCCTAGAACTGAAGTGTAAACAGTGTGTCAGCAGCTATTCAAACTAATTGACTGTGAACATACTTTAACTTGACATGTGTTTGAAAAAATCTTCAGTTTTTATATTTTAACATATGACTGAGCTCAACTCTTTGTGCATTCATGGATATATTTGTATATCTTGGCAGCACCACTGAAATGGTTTACTAATTTCCAAGTATATGTCTTAGCTGTAGCATTCCGTAAAAGTTTCCTATGATATTAACTAAGCCTGAACGTGCTCAGCCTCTGAACTCAGGCAAGTCATTCAAGTTTTGCTACCTGCCAAAACCCCATTATACCTGCTTGACTCTCTCCATCTTCAGCCTCTTAGCTGCAGAGTATACATCTTTGACCAGTTCTTTATCAGCCTTTAATCTGTTAAAATGACATAATTATTATTTAGATTTATTCTGGATAGAGTATAAAGTAAAATGGTTGTAATATACAAAAAAAGATCACTTACTGAGCAGTGTAAGCATAATTTAACAAGACTTCAACAGCCTCTGGATTAAGATCATCAAATTTCACGTGAGAAACGCCATGAGAATCACTGTCATTATTGAAGATTTCAAAAAGATAAGGACTGCAGCAGGCTAGTACTGCTCTGTGGGCCAGCATCTCATGTCCACAGACCTTCATTAAAATAAAACCTTGCATTATTTATTAAATTGGAAATAGAAACTATTCACCAAATTATAAACCTGTAGTTTGAGTGACTCATGATGTACCAAAACATTTGGCAAAGCACTTTTACCTCTTGTTGATTTAAAAATATTAAAACATTTATGCAAATATTTAATTAGGATTGATTTTGGACCAATCATGATCATAATTAGAAAACTGGAAGAAGCTTAAAAAGAAATCTCAAAGTAGTGTGAACGGATCTCACAATATGCAGTAAAAGGCCACTTTATTAATGTCTTATTATAGAAAGTGCTTGAGTCATGAGTATAATGGAGCCTGCCCATTGACTGTCATAAATCAGGCCACCCATGTAACTGACCCAATTTTTTTGCAACAGTTGGCAAGTGCCTGAAATGTGGTCATATGACCATGGGCCTCACCATTGAAGCTTCAAATCCAGGACATAATTACCCCCTTCCCTACCTTCCCAGGTAGGTCCATCATAACTTCAACAGGTTGCTAAGCAACCAGCTGTAAGTTGAAAACCTGTATCTATATTTGAAATAAATTACCAAAATAGATATTCTCTCTTTAAAGTATTTATGAATATTCAGCATCAGCAGGCATAACATACAACACTTTTACATTACCTGAAGCTTAACATCACAAAATTGGCCACTTTTGCGCAAAGCATTTAACTTGGCAACAGATGATTCGATGAAGTTTTCATCTTCAAACATCAAATACCCATTAGGAATCATTTTGCTGTTTCTGTGGCTGAAACAAAGAAGAGCTTGTAAGATTTAATATAAACTAATCACAGTTCTTTTACACAAAGCTATCTTAAAATTATGCATGGTGCAAACTATACAGAAAATAACAAAATTCAGGTCTGGGCAAGCATTGCAGTGAATTATGGAGTAGATTCTCTCCCCCTTGAATAGACCCAATAAGTAGCAAAAATATGATTCATCCAAAGATAAGTTCTTTTTCAATTCTTTCCCATTGTAATTTCAGGTGTCTCCTATATTATACGGAATCTGTACCATGGGATTAAATATTTAGTTTGAGAATTTATGGCATTCTTACCCATAAGCACATTAACAATAGAAAAGCATGTTTTTACATAATTGTTGACAAAGAATAGTTATTTTAAGGATGCTAATAAATGCCAGTTATTAAAAAGTGACTCAAAGTGTTTAGTTACTGAGGAAAACTGTCTCTCTGAACAACTCACAACCAAACATATATCAATATCAGAAATAATTTTTGTCCATGTACAAAGATAAACCGGATCCCTATCTCCCCTTGACTGTAAGTAGACTAATTTGGAGGACAAATTAGAGCTGTGGCTCTTCCTTCTGCCCATTGGCCAATGTTTTCTCCTTTTTCCCTCTATGTGTTAATAATAATAATAATTTATTAGACTTGTATGCCACCCTCTCTCCCTAAGGACTCAAGGTGGCTCACAGTATAAAACCCAATACAATAATTTACTTAAAAATCAATTAAACATTACAAGCCTAATAACAATAAAATGATTAAATTTCATTAAAATTACTCTAAAACAACCCCCTGTTCAGTCCACAGCAGCCTGCTGAAAGAGCCAGATCTTCAGATCACGGCGGAAGGAGTGGAGATCAGGGGCCAAATGAAGGCCCAGAGGGAGCTGGTTCCACAGGGTGGGTGCTCCCAGAGAGAAGGCTCTACCCCTGGGCACCGCCAGCTGACAATGTCTGGCCGACGGCACCCCAAGGAGGCCCTGCCTGTGGGAGCGTACAGGCGATCGGAGCGTGATGCCGGCAGGAGGAGGAGGAGGCACATCTAGCTAAAAAAAAAAAACCCTAAGAGACTTATCCAAACCTCAGAATTAAGTGGGATTATAATTGAGAATTCATTTCAGGAAAATAAAATTTGCTTTAACGCAAGCTGGGAAATCAATATTGAGGGGGAATAAAAGCTTTTATGTCTCTCTCCCAAGTGAAAATAATAAGCTTTGAAGAGACTTGCTTTTGCCTTTTAATTTTAAAAATGAGAGCTGTTCGGCTTTGCAACTATTTTTTGTGCTTTACAAATGACAGTATTACAAAAACTGGCACTGTTATCTTCTTTTTCTCTCAATGACTATTTTTCAAGAAAAAGTAACCACCTCAGCAATACAGACTTTTTACAGTGTAACATATGGCTACAGTAGCTGCTCTCTTTGCTTTCAAGGTCAGAAAAAAAGAGTAAGAATTATCTTCTTTGCATAGATGGGGAAAGATAATGGGGGGAAAAAAAGAAAGATATCGACAATCATTCTCCAATGAATCTGTCTAGTAAGACTTCTTTATGCAGCTGTTTACAATTGGAGCTAAAATTCTGTTTTGTGTTTACATTTTTCTGGTGTAGTCATTTGTTTCCTTTTTTACTCTGGCTTTATGGTATCAAAATATGGGAAAATCTATCTATTTAAATAAATACCGATTTATATTTACAATACATCACATGAAATACTATTTACAATCACATATACATGAATAAACTCACCAGTTAGATTTATGCTGTGATTTCAGAGTTAGGAGACCTTCAATAATCCACTGTGTGCTATTACAGGGTATGTCAATTTATATTCCTTCTTAGGTAAACACTGGTTTGGAAAAAATGCATGCAGCTGTAATTTCTAAACTGTTGACTCCAAAACTATCAGGCTTTAAAACGATGTAATCAAATCCTTAAAAGCTATAGACATGAATTTCTTCTGTGATAGTCATGCATCATACTCTGAAACAAAAAACAAATATTAAATAAATTTGGAATTTCCATATATTATTTAGATTTTCTAGATGTTATTTGAAGAACAGATCTATGAAAATTGCTTTTCCTGCTTATGAACAGAAATCCAGGGACAATTTTATACTAAGTATATATTCTATTCAGTAGGCTGAAAATACAGCCTACTCCATTTGAAAACTGAATCTTTGTATCTGTGTTATAATCACTAAATACTATTTTAGAATGTAATATAAGTTGAGCAGAAGTCAGATGAAACAGCACAGCACTTGCTATTTAAACATTATAGAAATTGGGAAAAATCTATCACTGCAATTCAATATATCGAGTTGAAAATTGTTTTCCTAAAGTTTATTGTATTTATATGGTTGCTTAAAGTTACTTTGTTGTGGAATGATGGTTAAATAAATAAATATCTACAAAAAAACAATAATTTTCAAGCCTCTTCAATGTACCAAATTGTAATGATGGAATCCCCCCCCAATTTCTATACCATTTTTCAATAACTTAGACTTCAATGATTTCAGGCAGGCTGTACCATGTATACATTCCCTCATGTATTACTGGCATAGTTTCAAGAAATTAAATATTCAAACCCGTAAATTAACTATTGTCATACAGGTTATTTAGTACTACAATTTTCAGCATCTTTGAGGTTTAAGGGAACAGTTAATACAAGTACTTTGATTTGAGTTGGATGAAGGGACATATATGACATAAGAAACTTTCATGTAAAATTGTGAATATTTAAAAAAGTATGAGATTTACTAGAGAATTATCTTGAAGGAGACATGTACCAATTCATGAAAATATTTAGACATTTATATAAACAAATTATGACTCTTGAGAAGCCATTCATATTTCATAATTTATGCATCTCATATAAACATCCGCCCCAACTATTAATAGTTGTAACAGCAGGTGACATGAAAAGATATCACTCTTCAGATTAAAAAAAACAATTGTTAACTTTATGCTTGCCTATGCAGCTATGTTGTAATCCAAGTTCAAAAATAATTGATGTGATTATTTATAGATGTGCAAATTTGAGGTTTTATGCTGAAAATGTACTTCAGGGAAAAGGAAGTAAACTAACAACTAAGATCAAAAAAGAGTTGGAAAAAGTTGCACAAGTTTTTTTTACCCACTCCTATCACTAATTATAATATTTCTAAGCAGAATAATAATTTCTCAATTCCAGAATGTTGAGAAAATGCTGTTAAGAAAAGCCTCGATGAGAATTGAGTATTGTATAAAACAGCAAAGCATTAACAATCCTAGGATAAAACAGTACATGCATTAATCCTGTTCTAAAGAGGACAAAAATAAAAAGTAATGGAAGTTGGAAAAACAGCTTCCTGACATTCATATGCCTTTCAATATTGGTACACCATACCTTTCCTGGAACCCCTTCAACTATACAACATGTGTGAAATTTAGCTCAAATAAGCAAAATAAGCGTAATATAATTATGACTGAACCTTTTCTAGGTTTATGCTGATCGAGGCAGCAGCACTAAGGCTGGGTTATCTTTTTCACAATGTATTCTTTCCATCTCATAACCTCTGGTTTCTTGTTCAGCTGACAGAAATATTTCACCCTATTAATTCTACCTTGCAGAAATAGCTATTAAACATGGAAGAGGGGCCATGATACAGGTATGTAAGCTGTACTTTTAAAAAAGCACAATATTTGACTGAGAAATGATAGGATGAAGGGAAAGTTACAAATTCATTAAACATAGAGCCCTTCCCAACTATTTTAAAGGAGAAAAACCTTCCTATATTTTGCATCCTAGAGGGTTTTTTTTTAATTTGTTTTATTTTTTTTATTTTAATACAGAATAAGTTGTGCTATTCAGGGACAAGCAAATGACTTGAATACTGCCAATGCCACGCCAGTATTTGTGGGAGGTTTACATTTTGACCACAGAGGAGCATTTACTACTTTCCTTACTTAAAATCCCACAAATATCCATATACAATATTTCAGGAAAATTCTGCATGAAGAGATTTACAGTTAATTATTTTATAAATGTGATTTTCTTATTCTAAAGTAATGGTAAACAATTTTAAGATATGGAAGACTAATAAAAGCTGTCTCTCTCCTCCGTAGCTGTGCAACATACACATTCGTAGCTGTGCAACATACACATTCGATCATACAGCTTTCATCTTTCAATTGGTTGAAAAACAAAGCACACTAGCCAATCATATTTCTACCAAGAAGCAGCATATTGGAGCAGAGGCTTTTCAATCCTATGAGCTTGGCAACAGGATGCAGCAACGTGGAGAACGAACAAAGGAAAAGCAGAATAAGAAAAAAAAAATACCCAGTTTCCAAATAATGAACAATTTTTACCTCACTGCTGATTTTCCCCACTTCTTAGCAATTCTAATATTGTAATTCCAAAGTCCTCGCCAATCCTTGCTTTCTTTCAAACAAGGATACTCCCTAACCCAGACAAAACAAGCCGAAAAAAAAACATGTCTTAGCTTGCCATATGCCAATGCTTTCAGACACGGTCAATGGTGAGAAACAAATATTCTGTATGGTGAGTGCATCATTCTGGGAAAGGTCAGGGCTCCTTGCCCGTATTTCAAGATTGTTTGGGGGGGATGACAAGTCAGATTTGCCGAAAACATCAGAATTTAGCACGCCTTTATTCTTTATTTCAAATCGGTCTTCCCATCTTAAATCCCCTACATTATTTGACTGAAAAGAATAATACCCTCTTCCCCTTGCCATCTTTTGAGGATTTGAAGAAGAAATGTAAGCAATGGGTGATAATAATCCCATCTCAGTTAAATCAACAGTATTGAACCTTGATGAAGCCTTTCAACTCAATGCTGCAAAATCGAAGCGATTTTTGGTTTCAGAGGGTTTTTTTTAACCCGACCCAAGTAGAAATACTTCTTACTGTGAGGGTTTATGACACCACGATCATATATATATATACATATACATACATACATATATACATATACATATATATATATAGTCAGCCACCGATTTAGGGAAACGCCCACTACTGCAACCATCCACGTTGAAATTAAGGACATACTGACACAGCAAAGCTTTTTTCCCCCGCCGCTCCTTCCACTCCTTGGTGGAAGAAAGCTGCACCGTGTTGAAGAACATTTTCCCCCATTGGAGCGAAGGGGAAGGGTCATCGGGCTAACAAAATCGAGGTGGAAACACCTCCCCCAGGCATACACACAAAAAGGAATAAATATTCCTTACTTGGAATCCACGCATAATGAAATGTTTTAACGCAAAAGCCTCCCCCCTGTTAGCAGAATCCCCTTTCCGTTTCCACTGCGCATTTTATGGATCAAGGCAATCCACGTGCGCTACCCGAGTACCGCACTCTACAAAAAGCTCGAGCAGCTGCCCTTTACCTTTCCTCTCCCCCGCCCCCGCACTTGAAGCTTACCCCGCGGGGCCAGGCGGGCTCCGGAGTCCCTCCTTCGAGATCAACCGTCTTGTATTGCACAGGACCCCACAACCTACGGACATTTTTCTCCCCACCCCCCACCCCCCTCGGAGACAAAAGCCCAACCGCGCGCTCCGAAGCGCGGACTTCGGCGAAGCGCTAAAACGGGTGAAGCCTGGAAAGACGCCCTGGGCTCGCACGGCTTGCCCGCCCTTTCGCTTACCTGCAGTTGCACAGGGTAGACGAAACCGTTCATATTGAGAACGTCCAGTCTGTAGAGAAGGAAAGGCGGCTTCTGCTTCCAAGACGTTGGGCGCGCCGTGGCACTCCCAAGGGGGGCGAGAAGTATTGGAAAGGAGACCGTAGAGGGGAGGGAAGGGAAGGGGAAGGAAAAAAAAACACCAAAAACCCAGGAACGGGCAGCGGCGAGAGGAGAGAAGCGCGCAACTCGTTCCACCTCCCCTTCGCCAACCGACTCCGCGTGGCAAGGCAAAGGATCACGCGCGGGAAGAGCGAACGACCGAAAGGCGGGAAGGAAGGACGAGCAAATCCGGCGTCAGTTGTGACGAGGCAGCACGCGTTTTTTTTTCTTCCCTTTCCTCCTCCTCCAGCCAGAGATTGAGAAAGACCGCAACCCAACCTCCTCACGCTTCGACTATCCGCCTTCTGCGGCTACTCCGGCGAGGTTGACTAAAAGACGTCGCTGTCAGCGCTCCGCCTCTTCGCAGGGTACTTTTTTTGTTTTTTTTGCGGTAACCCTCCGCCAAGAAACCGAGACGATAGGTTAAGAACTCGCGGTATGGTGAATCAAATTACAGAACTCGGATTACTCCGCGGCTCGCAGGCTAGAGTTTTAGAGAGGCAATAAAAAAAAAGAGTTCCGCCCCGCAACAGATCCGGCTGGGAGCTCCTCCTCCTCTTCTGCCGCCGCTTTTCTTCCCCCACATCCACCCCACTGGCGGTAAAGTGGGTCAGTAGAAGGAGGTGGGGGGCGTGCAGTAGCGCGTTATTCTCCTCAGAGAAAAGAGGAAGCGGCTTGTTCTTCCTCTTTCCGTCCCTTCGAAGGGAAAAATGAAGCGATTTTGCTTCCTTCGGTTATTTACTTATTTGTATCAAGGGCCACCTGGAATGGCAATTGCCTACTCTTCGTTTTTTTCCTCGACGCTCCCAATCTGAGGCTGTGTTTTCATTGTTGGCTTCTGAAGGTGTCCCAACAGCCCCGATCCTTTATTATACCCGAACTGAATTCTAGCGCGACTAATTCATAAATTTGGCCGACCCAAATTTGATCTTCAATTCTAACGATTTACACTGTCTCCCTTAACTTCCAGGCCAGGCTGCTTTTTTTCTTTTGGCTGTCTGGCTTAAAAGATGAAGACCCGGTAAACTTCCTTCCTGTAAGAAAGATCGGTAGATGGATGCCCTTTCTGGTTGTGCTGGCAGCTGTGCGAAGGACTTCAAAAAGATCTTTCCTGCAGCTTTGCAGATGCCTCCTTGAACCGGCAATCTGGGAAGAAAGACCAGTTGAACCGGGCGGATTAATTTTGAATAATGAACATTTGTGGGACTGCAGCCATATTAAGATGTGTTCTGTCTCCTTCAGGAGGAACAAAAAAATCCTTTAGACATTCATTGTTTTGAGTGTTCTCTGGTCTTAAAATGGGGCTGACTGATTTGTGATTTAATATGGCTTTTAAATTCGGTTCTTAAGGTTCAGGATATAGCCCTTGATTTAACAACAGTTCACTTAATAACTTCTAAGAAGAAATCAAACTCAACCTCTGGCCCCCTTATCCCTAATAAAATGTTAGCCATAAGGAAAAAAACCTCAGAAAAGTCAAAAGATCAGGATGCTAATAAAAAACTGCCTGAAGCCCATTCCACATTCCAGTCAGATACCTAAAGTAAAAAATTGTAACAAGAAGCTAATTACAGATGCATTTAAGGAAATAACAAGCTTATTGAAAGAGGAAGCCAACTCTAGATGGCTGCATTCATAAGCAAAACAAATACTGCTGGCAGGAGTCCATTCAAAACAGGATATTTTGAAACCTCTTACAGCAGGGGTATCAAACTCCATTTCATTGGGCTCCTGAGCTCCGTTTTGCTGGCAGAAGCACTACGGGCCAATCCTTTGCTGTTTCCAGGGTGGCCCAGCGGGCCAGATCTGGCCCCATGGCCTTGAGTTTGACACCCCTGCCTTACAGTAATTTCGACAGGTAACAAAAGCAGAGTGATAGGATTAGAGCAAGCAGCCCCTCACACAAAAAACTAACACAGGACATAGCCATCAGCCACAATAAGAATTACCCAACACCCTTTCAGAACAACAAGCCCTTATTGCACAAATCCCAAACTTCAAAGTTACTGAAACTATAAAGATCCATCCACTCATTCAGCCATTTGTTCAGCTGTCCCAGAACCACACACTGCTAGTGTTCTGCTTCATCAGTAAACCAACTTTCTTTCCAGTCAGCCTCCATTTTATTCCTGGCTTGGATCTGGGATTTTTCTTCCTATAGGCTGTTCAAAGTTACAATGGCACTGGAAAAATGAATTATAACAATTTTTACTCTTACAACGATTGCAGCATCCTTGTGGTCACGTGATCAAAATTTAGCTGTTTGGCAACTGACTTGTGACAGTCGCAGCGTCCCGGGCTCATAGGATCACTTTTTGCAACCTTCTGACAAAGTTAATAGGAAAGCCGGATTCATTTCACAACCATGTTACTAACTTAACCCACTGCAATTATTCACTTAACAATTGTGACAAGAAAGGTTGTAAAGCGGGCAAAATTCATTTAACGACTGTTTCACTTAGCAACAGAAACGTTGGGTTCAAATGTGGTCGTAAGTCAAGGATTGCCTGTATTGAGCAGACTCGGGCAATTGGATTAGTTCATACATCCTGTGGCAATGTGACAACCTAACCTGAGATTTTACTGACTGTTCCTCAGTAGCTATTTTCTTCTCCATATTTCTTCCAAATTCCCAAATTCTGAAGGGAATCATTAAATATAAACTACGAGTAAGAACAAGAGAATAAAGAAAGCAATTGGAGAGAATATTGAATGAACAGCTAACTTTTAATGCAGCATAGTATTAAACGAGCAATTATACTCACATACTGTATCTAGCTATGGCACAGTATGATTTGTTGTTAGCGTGAGTAAGCCTGATTGCTGTATTTTGCACACTTTAGTATATTGTTTAATTTATTGTATGAACTTTTTATCAGTCATAATAATTAAACCATGATTTAATATTCTAAACCATGAGATACCAGTAGTAATTGTATATGTCCTGCATATTTTGCATTCATCCCCAAAAGATTTCATACTTTTTGACTTTCTGAAAGTCCCTGAAGACCGGGTTGTTCCATCAGGCCTGGGGGCCCCAGGGGACTGGTGAAATATTGAGGTGGCTCCTCTGTTTTTATTATCTGCTCTTCATCTGTGTTTATTTTTCCCTTTTAGCATAATGCTTTTAATAATTTTAGATCTTTTAATAACATTTATTTTTATTTGTTTTTTCTTTTTATTGCCCCCATCTTTATGATTTTTATAAATAATACCAAACATATCTAACACTTCTTCCTCCTCCTATTTTTCTCATAACGGACAATTCTGTGAGGTGAGATGGGCTGAGAGAGAGGACTGGCCCAAAGTTGTTTTTTTAGCTTCATTATATGCCATTTGGAATCAGTTGTTTATCCAATGGGCAGATTACATGAATAAGATGAATAAGTAAATATGAATATTTGCTATTGTTTTTAATTGCTTCAATTGAAATGCTACTTATAGAACCAGTCTTGCTCTTTTAAAGATTTTTATTAATATGGTATAATTACTTTCTCATCTATGAAGGAAGCATTGGTTAGTTAACCCATGTTAATAAAAATAAAGGTTCCCTTGAATTAAACCCAATTTCAAGTTTATTGGAAGGCTGCTTAGCTGCCATCATTTACTGTGTTTGTACAACTAGTTAAATTACAACCAAGACTTAATCGTAACTGACGTGTACTTGGGAGTTGCCATAACTTTTAAATCAAGGTTTAATTTTTGTTTAAATTCTGATTCTCAGAAATACATGGGGTGAAATGGCATCATGGAACCTCATTGATTAGACTATTTTTTTGTGACACAGTGAGTTATGTAAATAAAGCTAAAATGTTGGAGATTGGATTTTTTTCAAAATCCATAAGTTATTTCTAATTGGAATTTTTTCAAGATGAGTCTATCTGGGCTGCAAACATTGGGATGGCAGGTAAGTGACAGCAAAGAGGATTGATTAATTTATGTGGTGCTGTCAAGTCGGTTTCAACTCCTACATACATATTCTCCATGATGATTTATCCCTAACCTGTTCTTTCCGAACTCCCAATGAGCCACCATAATTGAGTCCGTTCACCTTGCTGCTAGTTGTCCTCTTCTTTTTCCTTCTATCTTTTCCAACATTAGATCCTTCTTGAGAGAGCTAGGTCTTCCCATAATGTGTCCCGGTGTAGAATAATTTGAGCCTAGTCCTTTGTGCCTCAAGTGAGAACTCTTGAATTATTTTGTTTTATGATCTTTCAGTTTGTTTTCTTGGCTTTCCACAGGATTCCCAGGAGACTTTTACACCACTAAAGTGCAAAGGTGGTAATACTGTACTCTTCCTAACTTGTTTCTTTAAAGTCTTTCTTTTACATTTTTCTTCCAATGAGTGTCACAGGGAGTGCTGTGGCTGACATTATTCTGATATTTGTAGATACATATCAGAACATTTTAATATCTTTTCTTAGGCCTTCATGGCTGCTCTATCAGGTGCTAGAATGCAGCATATTTATTGAACGCTTTACTGTTGATAATTGATCCTAAAAGGCAGAAGCTATCCACCACTTTGATATCTTCATTCCAAATTCAGCTGGTTGTTCTGTTGTCATTAGGTTTTTTTTTCCACTGTGCTCATTGACTTTTAGTACGATGGCTTGTAGCTCCTTTGCCATTAGGGTAATGTCATCAGCACAGTGCAGGTTTCTTCCTGCAATTTTAAACCATGTGCATCTTCCAATTCAGCTTTCTTTTATGTATTATAATAATATATGTTCCCCAAATATATGTTTCCTATATATTTGGCATATAGGTTGAATAAATAATGGGAGTTTTGTTGCATTCCTTTCCCAACCTCCAGTCAGTCTGTTTTGCCATGTTCTCTCTGTATTGTCACTTCATGACCTGTATTTAAGTTTCTCCTGAGAATAATGAGATGTTCTGATGAGGTGGGATGTTCTGATAAGATCCCTATTTTTCTGAGCTCTTTCCATGATTTGATATGATCAGCACAATTGAATTTCTATAATTAATAAAACACATATTGACTCCTTTTTGGTGTTCTTTGGCTTTCTCAATTATCTAGTGGTTGTTTGGATTTTTAGAGCCGGTATATGGTAGCCTTAGTTGTTTTATAATTGGATTAATACCATTAGGGAGTGATTATTTGACTCTTATAAACTGGCTCCTATGTGTGAAGACATAATTACAGGTAGCCCTCATTTAATGACCACCAACTCAGCAACTGGTCAAATTTGTGACTGCTGAATGAGCGGTACTTATGATCAAGTCCTCAGAGTTCTAGCCTTTACAGCATCGCCACATACTTGTGGTCACCATTTGCGACTTTTGTGGCTTCTAAAATGCAAAGTCAATGGGAAAACTGGCAGGAAGTCAACAGCGTATTGTTCTTGCTTGACTGCTACTGGGACTGCAGGAATTACTGTCCCTAAGTTTTGCAGTCATGTGAAATTGCACTTTTACAACCATATTGCTTACTGATGATAACTCCAGTCCCAAATGCCACTGTAAATGGAGGACAACCTGTAATGCAAGGTTGATCAATTATATAAAGATTCTTTTGTCTTTCAGAAACTACAGTAGTGTCTCTCTTCCATACTTTGGCACCTACATTACTGTTCCTACAATAACATATGATATTTCACAGTATTAAATTCATGTGTATACACAGACACAAATACTCCTAAGGTTTTCATTAACTTATGCTAATATGTTTTTTTAATCTGTAGCTGCATTTTAGTTCTTGTTCCTTTTGAAATGAAATGCATACTCTGAAACTAGTATAAAACACATCAAAGGAAAATATATTCTAGTCATGGCATGTTTCTTTCTTTCTCAACAATATGTTGAGAAGACAAGTGGCCACATGGTAATGTAAAGCTCTCATTGTTTTATTTCAGAAGGTATTACTCAAGTTTCAGACTTACTGACTATGGATGTATAATCACAGGTGAAACTCGAAAAATTAGAATATCATGCAAAAGTTCATTTATTTCAGTAATGCAACTTAAAAGGTGAAACTAATGTATGAGATAGACTCATTACATGCAAAACAAGATAGCTGAAGCCATGATTTGTCATAATTGTGATGATTATGGTTTACAGCTCATGAAAACCCCAAATCCACAATCTCAGAAAATTAGAATATTACATGCAATCAATAAAACAAGGATTGTACATAGAACAATATCGGACCTCTGAAAAGTATAAGCATGCATATGTAACTCAGTACTTGGTTTGGGCCCCTTTTGCAGCAATTACTGCTTCAATGCGGCGTGGCATGGAAGCTATCAGCCTGTGGCACTACTGAGGTGTTATGGAAGATCAGGATGCTTCAATAGCGGCCTTCAGCTCTTCTGCATTGTTCGGTCTCATGTCTCTCATCTTTCTCTTGGCAATGCCCCATAGATTCTCTATGGGGTTCAGTTCAGGCGAGTTCGCTGGCCAACCAAGCACAGCAATCCCACGGTCATTAAACCAGATTTTGGTGCTTATGGCAGTGTGGGCAGGCGCTAAATGAAGTCAGCATCCCCATAAAGCTCGTCTGCGGAAGGAAGCATGAAGTGCTCCAAAATCTCCTGGTAGACGGCTGCGTTGACCCTGGACTTAATGAAGCACAGTGGACCAACACCAGCAGATGACATGGCTCCCCAAATCAACACAGACTGTGGAAACTTCACACTGGACTTCAAGCATCTTGCAATGTGTGCCTCTCCATTCTTCCTCCAGACTCTGGGTCCTTGGTTGCTCTCATCAGAAAAGACGACTTTGGACCACTGAGCAACAGACCAGGTCAGTTTTTCTTTAGCACAGGTAAGACGCTTCTGACATTGTTTGTTGTTCAGGAGCGGCTTGACGAGAAATACGGCATTTGAAGCCCATGTCCAGGATCCGTCTGTATGTGGTGGCTTTTGATGCACTGACTCCAGCCTCAGTCCACTCCTTGTGAAAGTCATCAACACTTTTGAATGGCCTTTTCCTGACAATCCTCTCCAGGCTGCGGTCATCCCTGCTGCTTGTACACCTTTTTCTTCCACACATTTCCCTTCCACATAACTTTCTATTAATGTGCTTTGATACAGCACTTTGGGAACATCCAACTTCTTTTGCAATTACCTTTTGAGGCTTTCCCTCCTTATGGAGGGTGACAGTGATGGCTTTCTGCACAACTGTCAGGTCAGCAGTCTTTCCCATGATTGTGATTCCTACTGAACCAGACTGAAAGACCATTTAAAGGCTCAGGAACCTTTTGCAGGTGTTATGGCTTAATTAGCTGATTAGAGTGGGACACTTTGAGCCTAGAATATTGCACTTTTCACAATATTCTAATTTTCTGAGATTATGGATTTGGGGTTTTCATGAGTGTAAGCCATAATCATCACAATTATGACAAATCATGGCTTGAACTATCTTGCTTTGCATGTAATGAGTCTATCTCATATATTAGTTTCACCTTTTAAGTTGCATTACTGAAATAAATGAACTTTTGCACGTTATTCTAATTTTTCGAGTTTCAATGTAGAAGTAAGGCACATTGAATTCATTTGCATTAGCTTCCAAGTGAAAACATGAAGAGAAATAGTAGCATGCTTTTTTTAACAATGATCACATGATATTTTTTACCTTGAAGTAATTCCCAGACTACATCCTACAAATAATGAATATTTATTTATCATTGGAGTATGACAGATTTATTGATGGTAGTCAGTAAAAGAAGCCAGATTGTCAGAGGCAAAACAAAATTACAACCTAGTTCAATTGTAACTATCAGGGAAGCTACAGAACATTCATTCTTTGCTGTATAATATTCTTAGAATAGTGATTCTAAATCATTGAGTATCTTTGTAATCATAAACAGAATTAATTCTCCAGCACTCTGCTGTTTAACTGTTTGGAGAAAACTTGTGAGAAGAAATAAGACCACATTGGACCCAATATAATTTCTGTGGTTAATTTTATTGCATTTTATATTTGATAGCTGAACATAAACAATGAATTACATATACAGTATTTAGTACATAAGTTAATGTAATAGCAATAGCACTTTGACTTATATACCACTTCACAGTGCTTTTGAAGTCCTAAGTGGTTTACAGAATCAGCATATTGCCCCCAACAATCTGAGTCCTCATTTTACCAACCTCAGAAGGATGGAAGGCTGAGTCAACCTTGAGCTTGGTGAGATTTGAACTGTCAAATTGCAGGCAGCTGGCAGTCAACAGCAATATTCTGCAGTACTGCATTCTAACCACTGCACCACCGTGGCTCTTCTATTAAGTTAACATAATACAGAGATGATATGAGTGTTCAGGGCAAAAATCTGGCAGTTCCATATAACTGGGTAATGAATAGACTGACCTGTAATATATTTTTGGTGCTGCTGGGCAATTGGGATGATTGGGGCATTCTTTCTGACCTACAGCAAAGAAAAAAAGATCATTGTAGTCCTGATTAATAAATAGAGCCACACTAGTCTTACGCTTCAGATTTCTTCTCGAGGAGACCAATAGTTCTGGTCTCTCAGACCATGAATAATGGCAGGCTATGTGTATCTTGACTTCCAACGTCTGAGTAAAAGCATTAAAAAACCAGTCATTTCCTTGTTTTTGTGGGAGAAACACAATTTTTAAAGAACTTTTCATGGGCTCGTTCAAATACAACTGTTGCAATATATGCCTAGTTTACAAAATGGAGTTTTAAGTGAGGTCAATTGATGCAGTTTGTTTAGTTTTTGTCTTATACTTAATAGAAAGGGGAATGGCTGTTTAGACTTTGGGCATATAATAAAATTAAACCATAATGTGGTTATTTTAGTTTTAGGCTAGAGAAAGTTATAAGAACCAAACGAGTTATAGTTTATTTGGTAATCTGTGGGTTTAATAAAACACAGTATTGTGCAATATGTGAACCCAGTCTCATGGTATGTAATTTTGTACTAATTAGGCATGAAAAAACATGTCCTTAAATAGTATCTGTAAATTAGTGCAAAAGTATTTTATTGAACACCTTAATTGAATAAATTTAGTTCTAAACAGGAATAGAAAATCTATGGCAGGCTTTTGTTTGCTGAGCTGTGGTTTGATTTTTTTAATGTTTGAAATTGGTAACTGCAGTAGGTACTACTGGTATATATTTAACTGGTAGTATCCTAATGCTTTTCTCATTCTAATTTTTCCTACAGTATTAATCTTGGAAAGAGATATTTCCTGAAAAGGGGGTGGTGAGAAGAGCTATTCCTTTCTATCTTCCAGAATACTTTAGAAGGAACCTTAGTAGAATTCAACTTTTGTTTGTGATAGTACTCGATTTGCATGTCTGGGGATTGTAGCTGTTGCATAAATTGAAGAATGGCCCCCCATTTACACTCGTGCAGCTTTGGAAAGGAACCATATGGGGTAGTGAGGGAGGAAGGAGACATCTGCTTAACAAGTCAGTTCATCCAAAGATGATCATTGGGGGTGACAGATGTTGTAGACAGATGGCTTTCACATTTTCCTGGGTGTACAATAGTCCAGACATAGCAAGCAGGAACTACTGTTTATTTTCATCTCATCTTTGACAACACACAAAACACCTGCTGGGTTTTCCCCCCCAAGTAACTGCCTTGAAATAGAAACCCTCTGGAGGTATATTTTGTACTGAAGTTCTGGTCATGGGGTAGGTGCAAGGCAGGATAATGGTTGCCTTGAATTCAGAAGTGAGGAGATAGGTTGAAGTAAGAATTCCTACCAGCAATGACACTACTGCTCACATACTCAGCATTTTGAAGTCTTTCAAATGAAAACACTATGTAGCTCTGCTGCACTTTCAAATACAGTGCAACTGAATTAGAAATAAATCATCTCAGCTCTTGAACACTGCTAATGTTGTTAAATAATATAGATTTTGACTGGCCTAGAATCCTTGTATGGAAGTACTGTCTGTTAACAATATTAGAATAACAATATTAAGTACTGTAGAAAGTTAGAACCCACCCCTCCTGGAAGAATGAAATATTATAGGATATATTAAAAAGGCAAAATATTTCCCCTAAAAGAAAATCCAAAAACCTAAAAACCCTAACCCTAAAATCATAAGGGACACAGAAACTCAGCCCCAGCAGATATTTTGGTGCCAGCTTATCTACAGGACAAAAGGCTGAGTCAGCTTATCTACAACACAAAAGACCTTCACCCTTACTCAGGATTAGCCCTCACTCAGATCCAAACCAAGACAAAGCTATTAAGCCATAATAGGAATTGCCCAAAGCCTCTTCATTACATCACCCAGCAAGATTCAACCAAGCCTGGGACTCAAGACAACCTACAAAGTTACCCCTGCATGGCCCCATGGGAGTCGACAACCAATCAGGATACATTTCTTGCCACAGGAACAGAAAGCAAGTTCAAAGCCCAACAGACGGTATAAATCTCTCTCCCTCTCTCATCCATGTGCTCCATTTTGCCCAGGACTTCAAACCCCACGTGGTCCTGTCCACCATTAAACCATCCTTCCAAGCAAGTCTCCATGGTTCCAGTGTCTTTCTTCCCACTTGGAACTGAACCCAGATGGACATTTATTTCAACAATTTGGCACCCCAGATGGGACTCCAAGCTAACCTGACCAATGGACCTGGCCTAGGTAAACCTCTCTTGCCGGCAACAGACCCATTGATTCTGTGGGTGAGTTTTCCTGGACCTTGGCCATTTAGAACAAAGGTTTTAAAGGGGTTTTGAGTGTTGAGCTCAAAGGCTGCGTGGAAGGAAGGTGAGTACCTCTAAAATTTAACTCTTAAAGTCCAGAAAAGCATGGGAAATATTTGTATGTCTCTGTGTGTGAGTGAGAGGGCTCTTCTCCTAATCACATCTGGATCTTGCTCAATCTGTGCCTTTCCTAACCACAAAAAGGTCCTGGTCTACCAACAGAGCCTGGAAAGTATAGGTCAGGCCATAGCACAGGACCTTCTGTTAGGGAAAGGAGAGTGTGTGAAAATGGAATGGAAAAGTGAATGACAGAGGGTAACCAGCTGGGAAGTCACTGAACAAAGCCCTGTGTTAGGAGGTGCCTGTACTTGTCTGCTTAGGAAAAGCAGCAGGTCCCCCCAGACCTCCGAGGGCCTGAAAACTGATAGGCTGCATTTTAAGAGGTGCCTGTACTCATCTGCTTAGGGGGCATCAGGTCCTCCCAGACATTTTTTTTCTTTTTTGGTCTGAAAACTGATAGACTGTGTTCTCTTTAAAGGAGGTACCCATACTTGTGAGGGAACCAAAGTTCTCCCAGATGCTTTTTGGTCCAAAAACTGATAGGCTGTAACCTGGCTAAGCAGTGGTGGGATTGATTCAGCCAGTTTGCACCACTTGGGAAGAACCAGTTGTTAACTTTCTGAGCAGTTTGGCAAACTGGTTGTTGGAATAACTCATTAGGGCAGAGAACTGGATGTTAAATTATTTGAATCCCACCACTGTGGCTAAGCCAAAGTGAACCCCACATCAGAAGGGGAACATGGGAAGCTGTAGCTTGAGGGTAGTGACAGGAACTCCCAAATTGTGTAAAGAGTGGGCTTTGCTCAGGGACGGGATGAAGCTGCAAAACCAATTTGGCTAAACAAAGGTACTTAAAAGAAAGGGGAAATATATAAATAGGAATGGCTGGTGGCTGAGAATGGCAAATGGATATCAAATTATTAAATCTTGGAAGAAAAATCCATTCTGGTTCGAAGCCAGGAGAAATTAAAAAAAGAAATCAATGAAGGCTGCCTACAAGGAAAGAAGATCTCTGTTTATTTGGTTTTCAGAAACTTCAGTGACAGCATCATGTTTCTGGGATGGCTTATAAAATAGCTGTTGCTAAGTGAGACGTTTGTTAAGTGAGTTTGTCCATTTTACAACCTTTCACAACCTTTCTTGCCACAGTTGTTAAGTGAATCACTATAATTGTTAAATTACTCAGGTTTCTATTAAGTGACTTCCCCAGTGATGTTGCTTATCAGAAGGTTGCAAAAGGAAATCACATGACACTGCAACCATCATAAATATGAGTCACTTGTTAAGTGTCTGAATTTTGATCACATGACCAAAGGGACACTACAATGGTTGTAAATGCAAAACTTGGTCCTACATCACTTTTGGGGGCCGTTGTAACTTTGAATGGTCACTAAATGAACTGTTGTAAGTCAAGAACTACATGTATATCTTTTTTTAAAATTTGTTTTTGTGTCTGGTATTTTTATTTATGTACAATATAATGAGGTTTTAGTAATGTGAAAGGTACCTGTAAATGGTTGACTTAAAAAGCAAAATATGTTTAAATAAAATATTGATTGTTTTTGGATTTTGTTTTCCTACAAATCATTGGTACATCTGGGTGGGAATCCCACAATCGCAATCTTTAAAAGCATACAAAATCACTTCTGCTTTTGTTTTACATCTCTTTTAATTGCTGCTGGCTATAGTTTTAGGAATAAATATGAAAGTGAGGTATATGTAAATTTTATTATCTTTAATAACATTGTATAAGTTGTAAATCAGGGTGTCAAATTCATGTCGTCACGTGATATATTGGGACTTTTTCCCGCTTTGCTAAACCTGGCCATGGCAGGCCCAGAACATGATGCATCCGGCCCGCGGACCGTGAGTTTGACACCACTGTTGTAAATTATTTGGAGAGCCTTGCAAAATAAATTATAAAATTATGATATCAGATATAATGTCTATTTGTAATAGCCACAAAACAATTGCCATTCCTATCTAGCCTTATATTAAACTTGCAAATTGCAAGAATTAAATATATGTTAATATAGTTGTTACAATACGTTGTAACAACTTATAATAACAATAAGTTGTTCAATATAACAATACATTGTTCCATATTCATTTGAATTAAAGGGCCAGACCAAATGTAATAATATAAGAGTTGTCTGAAATCTACCATGGGAACCATGGATTGGGATTAGATTACTAAATGAGATATTTTTGTCTTTACCATTTACTTACTTACTAAAGGAGTCATTTTGGTATGTGCAAGCCAGAGTTATCTACTAGATATATCTAAACTGATATACGCTTGCTTTGAAAATTAGAGTTTAATACTGGTTTTCTTACAAATAGGAAATAAATAGTACATAGTTCTGGATATAATGACAAATAACAGTATGTCATGATCCAGGCATTATACAGCAAATCACACATAAGAAATTAAAAGGAACATATAACTAGTTAACTGATTCCTAGTGGCACTAAGTAGTAGATAGAATCTATTATGGTAGTTGGTGCCACTGATAAGAAGAATGAGATTCGCATGGGAGAACAGGTTACAAGTTAGTTCTAATTCAAATGTAAAAATACTGATCCGATAAATCAATCAGATCAGGAACAAATGATTTAATTATTCATTCTCTTTCTTCATGTGCAGATATGTTTAAACACTTCTTCTTAAATTACAGTTTCTTGGCACTTTGCCCAAATCATAATATGACACCAGGAATTAAAATAGTTTTGCTGAGATGGGCATGAGAGTGGAGAAGACAATACAGTTTGCATTATCTTCACTCAATAGGCCAAGGTTATATGATATTTGAATCATATTTATTTAACTTTTCCAAACTTGTAATGAATATTTGCTCATCTGTGAAGTTTACTAAATGATCTTCGGCAAATTGCTCTCTCCCATTCTAGTGAATTGTATTGTAGTACTATAAGGATGAAATGAAATAATCTCACGGATACAATCCTAGTTGAAAATGAAAGGGCAAAATAGTAATTTATACTGTATAACTGGAAGGCTTAAGAACTTTTTCCCCCTCATTGGTGAGTCCTCTTTGCCTCTTGCCTCTCAAATTAGCACATTATCGGTTCTGAACATTTCTACCCAATAAACACATGAACCAGAGTTCTCCCACCCATTGATGTACATCTGACAACTAGTGTTCCTTGATAAATCCTTGTATAACTCATAGAATGTGACTGAAGTGCAGAAAATATTATTTAAAAAAAATCTGTTTATCTTGTGTTCTGCAAGATAATTTGTTCAGGGTGTTACTTAATGTTGACAATGTAAAAATGGCCTTGTTCATGCAACATGCTTAAGCAGATAAAAAATAGCAGATGCATATGTGCTAAACATAGTTAATGTTAACTTTACATTTTTGTGGGTTATCTTATATGAACCCAGATCTGTTTCGTTAGTTCATGGCTCAGTGCATCACGTGAGTTAAGAAAGTGGACTAATTCAATAATCAGGTGAAGCATAGTATGAACATAACCAAAGAACATCACATAAGAATGGCAAGTCCCAATTCGTTTATCACAAATTTCTTAGGTAAGCTACTGTTCATACTTGATACAGAGCCAGTGCCCCCTTTTTCCTTGCTGTTTTTAATAACTATTCCTGGTTAAAACCACTAACATATTATCAGATTGTAGCCACACTTATTCTAAATGAAATTTATATTTTTATCTGGATTTGAATTCGGGCTGATTAAAAGGAAATGTCCGTATGAATAACTATCAGGAAAGAAAGCAGGAAGACTTCGGAGAAAGCAGGAGGAATTCATAACAAAAAAAAAGAGAAGGAATTAGAGAAAGCTGCATATATACATTCAATCTTCTAACAGCAATTAGAGTCCTATGAAAGTGTTCAAAAATAGATAAGAATAAAAACAGTATCGGGCCATATGGCTATATATCACCCTTGCTCTGGTAATACCTCTGTTGGCTTCCTCATTCCTTCATTTATGCAGGAAGAATAATGATTTGTTATTAGTCTCTTCCTGCTTTGGAATCTTACAAAATGAAGACAAAAGTACATTTCATTGAATGCCACTAGAATCCTTCTTCACATGTAAATGCACAAGGATCAGGAAAAGATAGTATAAAGATGACATGCATGAGATGTTGATTGAGGAGGAGGCCATGGACCTGGCTTGCATTACGGAGACATGGTTGGGACTGGAGGGAGGGGTCCCTCTGTGTGAGTTATGTCCCCCAGGTTTCCAGGTGCTTCGCCAACCTCGGGCCCAGGGTAGGGGCGGTGGAGTGGCAGTAGTTATCAGGGAGACCCTGTTTCCAAGGGAGGTCACCGTTCTGCAGATGGGTGGGTGTGAGTCTCTCCTCCTGAGGTTTGGCCCTGGTGGTCAGTTGGCCCTGTTCCTCACATACCTTTCTCCCAACAACGTGACAACGGCCCTGCCTGAGCTGCTCGATGTGCTCTCGGGAGTGGCGGTGGAGCTCCCCAGACTTTTAGTTCTGGGGGACTTCAACTTGCCCTCCCTGGGCACAACGTCGAGCTTAGGTCGGGAGTTCTTAGCTTCCATGGCAGCTATGGACCTGACCCAAATAATTCGGGGGCCGACTCATGAGGGGGGGAACACACTTGACCTGATTTTCATCTTGGAATGGTGGTGTAATGATCTGGGTGGGGGTTCACCTATTATCCTACCCCTGTCATGGACCGATCATTATCTCCTGTGGCTGGTCTTCCAGCAGGCCACTCCACACTGCTGGGAGGCGGAACCTACTAGATGGTTCCGCCCCGGCACCTGATGGACCCTGAGGGGTTTCAGGCAGTGCTTGGGCTGATTCCCACTTCCCTTACCCACAGCTCAGCCGAGACCTTAGTGGATGCCTGGCAATGGGCAGCCTCTGAGGCTCTCAATTGAGTTGTCCCCTTGCGGACCCTAACTCGTCGCAGATCCCAGTTAGCTCCTTAGTTTTCGATGGAGCTCTGGGAGATGAAGCGTCGAAAAAGGGGCCTGGAGAGCAGTTGGAGATCCAGCTGATCCGAATCTGATCAAGCCCAGTTAAGAGCCTATACGAGGACTTATCTGGTAGCTGTGGAAGCGACGAAATGTGTATATTTCTCCGCTCTCATTGCATCTGCAGATGATCACCCGGCTGCCTTGTTTAGGGTTGTCCGTTCCCTCCTGTATCAGGGGCTGAGGGAGGACCCTCTGCAGGGAAGGGTTGAGTAGTTTAGTCAGCATCTGCTGGATAAGATCGCTCAGATTCAGGCAGGCTTGGACTCCAACTGGCAGGAGTCAGATGAAGGAATTGCGAGGAGTCTGGCCGTTATCATCTGGGATGAGTTTGAGCCTGTGTCCTTAGAGGAAGTGGACAGGACCATGTGGAGGCTGAGTTCCACCATGTGTTTACTGGACCCGTGTCCCTCCTGGTTGGTATATGCCTCCTGGGAGGTTACACGTGGCTGGTTCCAGGCAGTGGTCAATGCTTCGTTGAGGGAGGGATCCTTTCCCGCCGCCTTGAAGGAGGCGGTGGTGAAGCCCCTCCTTAAGAAGCCTGCCTTGGACCCAGCCATTTTGAACAACTTTCGGCCTGTCTCCAACCTTCGCTTTGTAGCGAAGGTTGTTGAGACCGTGGAGGCTCATCAGCTTCCGGGGTTCCTGGAGGAAGCCGATTACCTAGATCCGTACCAATCAGGCTTCCGGTCTGGGTACAGCACGGAGATGCCATTGGTCACGCTGATGGATGATCTCTGGAGGGCTCGGGACAGGGGATTTTCCTCTGTCCTAGTCCTATTAGATCTCTCGGCGGCTTTTGATACCATCAACCATGGTATCCTATTGCGACGCCTCGGGGGGGTTGGGGGTGGGAGGCACCATTTTGCAGTGGTTCTCCTACCTCTCGGGTGGTTCGCAATCGGTGTTGGCAGGGAGGCAGAGGTCGAGTCTGAGGCCCCTACATTGTGGGGTGCCCCAGGGATCAGTCCTCTCACCCCTCCTGTTCAACATCTACATGAAGCTGCTGGGAGAGATCATCCGTGGGTTCGGGGTGAGGTATCATCAATATGCAGATGATACCCAGTTCATCTCCACTCCGGACCAAATCAGTGATGCCCTCTCCGTGATGTCCTGTTGTCTGGATGCGGTGCAGATCTGGATGGGGAGGAACAGGCTCCGACTCAACCCAGCCAAGACTGAGTGGGTGTGCGTACCGGCATCTTGGATAATCCAGGACGTTCCATCATTGGTCATGGGGGGAGAGGTGTTGCCCCCCGTGGATAGGGTTCTCAATTTGGGTGTCCTCCTGGATTCACAGCTCAGTTTGGAGGAGCAGGTGGGAGCTGTGGCCAGGGGGGCATTTGCCCAGATTCGTCTGGTGTGCCAATTGCGCCCCTATCTAGACCGAGATGCCCTATGGACAGTTACCCACGCACTCGTAACTTCCCGAATTGACTACTGTAATGCTCTTTACGTGGGACTGCCCTTGCAGACCACCCGGAGGCTGCAGCTGGTGCAGAATGCGGCCACGGTTGTGATGGGAGTATCCCAATGCTCCCATGTTACACCCCTGCTGCATGACCTGCATTGGCTGCCAGTTGCCCTCCGGGTGAGATTCAAGGTATTAGTGATCATATATAAAGTCCTACATGGCTTGGGTCCGGGGTACTTGCAGGAGCGTCTCCTGCCAGCATCGACTTCCAATCGCCCTGTGTGCTCCCACAGGCAGGGCCTCCTTGGGGTGCCATCGGCCAGACAATGTCGGCTGGCAGTGCCCAGGGGTAGGGCCTTCTCTGTGGGAGCACCCACCCTGTGGAATCGACTCCCCTTGGAGCTCCGGTTGGCCCCTGACCTCCGTTCCTTTGGCCGTGACCTAAAGACCTCGTTGTTTCAACAATCTGGCCTGGACTGAAGGGTAAGGGGTGGGGTTTTATTGATATTTTAAATTTAAGTGGGTTTTTAGTTTTATTGGGCTTAGCTATTTGGTTTTAATGTATTTTAATCAATTGTATTTCTATTTTTTACTGTAAGCCGCCCTGAGTCCCTAGGGAGAGAGGGCGGCATATAAGTCCAATAAATAATAAAGATGATGATGATGATGATGATGATGATGATGATGATGATGATGATGATGATGTTGGGGTGAATCTACACACACATTGTATGGATTTGGGGTAGTTTTGCACTCTTTGAATGCCTATGTATTTCTGCAGAATTTTTTCTTTTATTTGTGTCCCTGCCTATAACATGGAAAACATTGATCCGTTATCTTGGAGTAGAATTAATATTATTACAAAGATAATTTAATTATGTACTCCATATAAATGAATTTGTGAGAGCCACATAATATTTTCCCTCAAATTTCCTTGTATGCTATCATATTGTGTATTTTAATGAATTATTTTTTTAAAGAAAGCGTATCGTATTAAATCAAACCTTTATTGTGACAAAAGTCCAACAAAGTCCACAGAAAAAACTTTTTTTGTTGAAAGCTATTTTTTTAAACATAGAAAACTGATGACAGAAAAAGACCTAGTAGTCCATAGAGGCTGCCCTTTGAGAATTTTCTTTTTTTATTTATTATTTTTAATTATTATTTCTTAACCAGGTTGAGTTAAAGTGATCTCTAAGACACAGTGGGGCCAGACCCACTTAACTTTAGCAAATGTTTAAAAGATGATACCAAGCTCTAGCAACACCAGAAACCAAACCAAATCTCTATTAAATATAGCAGTCTTAATGTGTCTTGGGACCGCATGGATATCTCTGATAAACTTAGACTGAATAGCTTCAAGGATTCAAGATTTCTGAAAGTTCAATCTAGCATAATGTAGATAGGTTGGGAGATTAACTTGGCTACAAAGACTTTGCAAACAGGAGGGATATCATCTAAATTAGGAGTAGGTATTATGGCTGTCTAGAATAGATGTTGCAACTCCCAGCACTCCAGTCAGCCTGCTCAATGATACATTCTGTGGGAACTGCAGAACAGCAATATCTGAAGGGTTATAGGTTTACAACCTCTGCCCTCCATAAAAGTAAGAACATACAGTTTGTTTCAATGGCAATGAGCTGGTACAATCTAATTATCTAATGTCTTGACATTTTGCCAACAATTGTGGCTGGCATTCTGGAAGTAATCACATACTTCTTGGCAGCTCAGAAGGAACTGGGCAGGAAATGCCTGAATCCATGTGCTTTATTTGTAGCAGAACTAATCTCTAATTGGACTACGTCTCTAGAATTCTTGAAAGCCAATTTCTGATTGGTTCTTCGTCAAGGCGAATATGTAATTGGTCTGATTTGAAGAGATTCCAAATGGGCGATTTTTTTGTTAGTGTCTTTAGAATACACTACTGTTTCTCTCCTCCCCTTTTAGTTAAGACTGTTTAGATTCTATACTGTATTGGTTGAAACACTAGGATATCAGGTAATTAGCCTATGAGTCTGAAAGTTCCTCAACATTGGATCGATGCTAGCCATGCAAGCCTACATTGGTTTATGTGTGAGTGTGTGCATGTATGTATATGTATGTCTGTGTGTCTCAAATTATTCTTATTTATACCTGTACACCCATTTGTTCAGTTATATTGCTGCCCATCTCAAGTGACTCTGAGTAATTCAACAATAAAAAACAGCAAGAAACAATGAAAAATACAAAATAAATAGACACTTGGCAGCTGAGATAAAAGAAAGAACCAACAATTAAAAAAAACTAACCATAGATAGAAATACAATACAAATATTTTAATAAAATTAATTCAGCACTCCAATCCCCAAACTTAGGAGCACAGCCATCTCTCCAGAGCCTTATAAAAGACCGAGAAGGTCCAGGCCAATTTGATTTCCAATGTGGATGATGCTGTACCCAAACCCCTTCAGAAAAAAACTTCCAGAACCCAAGGTAGAGATATAGATCTGGATATAACTGATGTACAGTATTAATATTTCAGTTGTGCTTTTAGTTGATCTCTATATATCCAGCTCCAGTGCTTTGTATTAGTTTCCTCAATCTTCCATTCTTATTTATGGATCTACCTTATCTATACATAAATAGTCCAACTTTATTTCTGTATCTTTGTTTTATTTATATATAAGCTCAAGACAAAGAAAAAATGTACACACTTCCAATAAGCTCCTATATTATATTCTCTTTCACACTTTTAATGACTCAGAAAAGGATTTATGTATCTATGTACAATATATCAATGTTGTATTTATGATATAATATATCAGGCACAATCCTTGAAGGAAATAATGCTGAAATTAATTTACACAGTGACTAGTAAGAACATCTCTCATCCCTGACTTTGACTTACAAGTGTTCTGTTTATCTGGGCAGGATATAACCAACTTTATCAGCAAAAAACCAGTGATACTATCCAGCAACTGTCACAGGCTTGGTAAATTCCTTCCCTTGCGGAGATATAAAAGTCTTGTCACCACACTAGAAGAGATGAGTGCTTGTGATCTAGGGAAGCAGATTATTTCCTTGCTAACATCTCATAGTTCCATATGCAAACATAAAACACCAGGAATAAAATCACTAGAAGATCATTGATTTAGCAAATTCACAATCAGCCACCACTGATATTTATCTCTAGTTCTTTCTTTCATATCTTTTTGGATAAGATAATCTAAATGCTACTGTTCAACAGTCAGATACCAGAAGAGATCACTTGGCATATATTACATATTTTGATTTATTTTATTAACCAAATTTGACTTTATGAGCCAATCTGTGCTGGAATGTAAGGTACAATTAATAGATTCAAGACTTGGGTTACCTGTGAAGTTAACAAAAGTACCAATTCTCTTAGGGATGGAATAACTAAACAGAAGAAACCTCAAATGAGAACTAAGTGTGTTCAATGTTTTTGGAATTTAGATTAGATACTGAAAAAGAAAGAAAAATAGAAAACTGGGTTGTTCTTATGATGTTGCTCTCATCTCATCCCTAGCTCATGATGAGACAACAAATTGTCCTGCTTTCTGCTATAATTCAACAATATTCAACTGAACCACAATATCTTTATAAGTTTTATGTCTATTGTAGCGGGTGAAATTAGATGGAAAATATTGAGTGGAATCAGAATGATGATTGTTGGCTATTTCAGACTGAGATATCCTCTCTTCCAATCCCTGGTCAGCTTTATCTGCTGCCATTGTGCTGTTCTGTAAAGAGCTGGATATGGCACTGCTCTGCTGGTGGTCTATCAAAATCATGCAATAGTACTAGAGTGCATGGGAATACTAAATTTGCTTTAATGGCCTTTTCCAGTGTAGAACAAGAACTTCCATCATAGTCTTCCAAATCGAACAAACAAGAATCTTTAAGTCAGCAATATAAGAAAGGAAAGACAGAAGAATTCCAGATGAAACTGCTACACGTAACCCAGCTCCGCTGTGACTCCAGTCTGTTTTCTTAAAAAATGTATTCAGCTTGGATTTGACAGATTGATGTGTAGGAAGAGTGTAGTTATGATGAAGAGTGTGTCCTGCAGCCAGACCTGCCTCACACCTGCTCAATGTGTGACTGGTAAATATGTTTACTACTGGCTACTGATGTGTAGGAGAGGGAAGCAGCAATCAATCAGTTATTCTGTTTATAACTTGTTGTTCAGGCCTTGGGTGGCTCAGGCTGTAAATGCCTGCTCTTAAGATCCAGCTGTCTACAATTACTGTAGGCTCGCATCCCACCAGGCTCAAGGTTGACTCAGCCTTCCATCCTCTCAGGGTAGGTAAATTGAGGACCCAAGATTGTTGGGGGCAATTAGCTGACCTTGTAAAAATGCCGCTTAGTAATAAGCAGGCATATACAATGGAATGAAGGTTATTGCTGAGCACATTGGGTTGTGCTCCAAACATTGCAAGCCGCCCTGAGTCTTCAGAGAAGGGTGGCATATAAATGTAATTTAAAAAAAAAATTAAAAAAAAATCAGATGGCATTATTTGATATTGAATCAGAATGGACCCAGTAAAACAAGATAGGAATCAGCCATGAAGGAGTCAGCAAATTTCATTCAAGTATACCTTTCACTGGGATCAAGTAAAAAGCATTTTAACTCAGTAAAGGGAATTATAGTCCTATCATATCTTGAAGTCAATAAATTATAGAAAGCTACATGCCAGAATCTAAACTATGCTTTTGAGGGATAAGGAAACTTTTTTTCATCATAGTTCACATCACAATCACTACTAAATATTACTTATAGCTGTAACAGTCTTTTAAAAACATATTGAAGAATGTTGTGACTAGGCCTGGAAGGACAAGGCCAGTTAGTGTCAGACTCAGATGCTTAGACAGGATCCTCTTACACATAATCTTTATAACATATTAGGCCACACAATCCAATTTGTAATTACTTTTATTGTCTGTTTCAGGGGTGGGATTCTACTGGTTCTGTCCACTTCTGTAGAACCGGTTGCTCTGAAAAGCAGCAAACAGAGAGCATACATAGAACTGGTTCTATGTCTGCTGCTGTTTTGGCCCTCCTGCCCGTCCGGGCTCTTTACCTGACCTTTATTTCCTGCGTTTTCAACCTCAGCTGTTTTGCGCGACACAGCTGAGGTTGAAAAAGCAGGAAAAAAGTGCTTTTTCAACCCCTGCACTCTTGCACGCAGCGCTGCTCAGCTGTCCAGGCAGCTAGATGACAACAATATACACGTGTGCGCAGCAAAATGTAAAATCATCGAACCGGTAGTTACACTGGTCGGATCCCACCCCTGGTCTGTTTATAAGTAAAGTTCTCCGTTTTCCACATTAACATAAGTGAGCTGGTAAAAACATAATTTTACTGGTAAAAATTTCCATGAGAGCCAGCTACAGGAAATAAACACTGACTCACAGGATAACGTAAATTGCCACAGTACTCCTGCGCCCCAAATATTTTTTAAAAAAGTGTCTGGAAGGCTTAAAAACTATTTCATTCATGTTTCAATTACTATTTTGAAATAGAGCATTTCCTTTTCTTTTAGAAAATGACCTCAGTGTTTCCCGCTGCTTTATCATCCAAGCTAGTCATATTTGAATTAATCTGTCATAAGCTTTCTTTAAAATCTTTTTGTAAAACTGTTTTTTTAAAAAAAGATTTTGAAAAACAGATTGATGCCATGTGCTAGGATGTTGAAGTAATGTCACTTCAAGTTTACATAAGAACAAGGCAGCATGGTGTAGAACTGAAATAAATGAACAAAAATCTGGCATAATTGCTGGAATATGCTGATTAAAACAATCAGTGAAGCTGAACATTGAAAGCTCCTTATGTGCTGAATTTTGTCTGTAAGACTAATGTTTATGGAAGAACATTCTAGGCTAATCTCCCCCCTCAGTTACATGTTGATATTATTCTTACTGTAAGTACTTTAAGCCCATTTTAGCTCACCCACAAAGAAAAGATATTGTGTCAGTTCAGGGCATGTTTATTCTTTCTACTGCCAATTTAATACTGTCATGAAATGGAGTGAAACTAGGGCCATTAAAAAACAAGAGGGGCCAAAAGCATATGTCATCTCAAGATATTTGATGAAAGATAAGATGCCAAAATGATATACTCAATAAAACAGTTCTTAGAGAAATCTGATTGTCTCGGAGTGCTAACTTGGTTGGGTTTGTCAGTTGGAACCTTGACATTAATACTAGCTTTCATATATAATTACATTGATGAGGCACAACATAAAATGCAGTGGAAGTATCATATAATAATACCACATTTACATCAAATACAAGGAAAATTTAGGATATCCTAAGGTTTCTTCAAGATGAATAGAAAATTTGGTTATTTTCTGGATGATAGAAAACTTTCTTTTCTAAAAGAAAATAAATCAAATTTCTAAGCATCCAGGAAGATGTAGTATTCTGGGTGAAGTAAGTTCCATACGATGATCCTGTAAGGCTTCAAGTGTAGACTGTGCAACTTGAGAAGATCAAAAAATGCATGTTATTTCCTTATGAAGTGGCTATGCAATTTATTTAATATACGTGTGAAGGATGCCTTTGGGCCAGGTGACTAAAAATGCTCATATTGATTTCTTATCAAAAGAGAAAAGGAACAAAATGACTGCAAAACCTCCAGGTAGATTGGTTTGATAAATACAGGTATATCTGAGAAAGCGTTTGGAAAAAATGTAATTAAAATAGTATGAAACAGTAACCGTCAACAAAGTTTGAGAAGTATTCTGTGGTGCTATGCTGGGCAGGGAATGTGCATACCAGAATTTTCCTTTTCAGCTGGTTATTGAAAAATCTATCAATGTGAGAAACTTAATCATATGTTTGAAGAAAAAGCATAGGGTAAGATGAATTATGGAATAGGATTGAAGTATAGAATATCTTGTGAAAATACACAGTTGGAAGTTGATTATTAAATGCAGTAAGACACTATATGATGAAAATAAAACATGAGTGAAAATAAATGGAACACTCAATGAATGGGTAAACAATGAGCAGTGAAAAAGACAAGGATGTCTGCTACCCTCTTACATAGTCAACATATTTATGGATAAACAAAGAGTGCTTCTGGTGATATTAAATCTGTATTAGTTGGAGATATTTATGTGTGTGCATTTGTATGCAGCTTATGCTAAAATCCCACATGATTATGTTATGACATGACTACTGCAATGCTCTCTGCATTGGGCTGCTCTTGAATACCAACCAGAAGATTCAAGTGATTCAGATTTTATTTTTTTATATATTTTACTAAATTTATATTGCTGCCTATTCACACATGGTGACTCAAGGCAGCTTACAAGAATATAAAAATCTCATATATAAAACAATAAAATGAATAAAAGAGAATAATCACATAATATATTAATAAAATAACACAATAACCCCTCACCCCAGCAACAACACATCACACGACCCATTTAATGGGCTCCATCCCGCTCTGCATTCCCCAGGCCTGCTGGCAGAATCAGGTTTTCAGTGCCTTCTGGAAGAGTGTTAGAGTGGAGGCCATTCTAATCCCTAGGGCAGGGGTTGGCAATCTTAAATAAAGAACCATTTGGACCCATTTCCAACAGAAAAAAAAAACACCAGGAGCCACAAAACCCTTCCCATGCTTGACTATTTCCTGAGCAGCCATAAAACTAGCATATGTAGTTGAATTAAACATTCTGTTTTCTTCTGAAACTTTTCTTTTTTTGGATTTATCCATGGTTGGCCTACCGGGGTTGAAAAGCTCAATAAATCACATGGTGGCAGGTGTCGCACATTGGCAGTTGTAACACGTATTTTGAGTGACAGGGAGCTGCAGCAGAGGGGTGAAAGAGCCACATGTGGCTCCAGAGCTGTGGGTAGCTGACCCCTGCTCTAGGGGAATGATGTTCCACAGAGAGGGAGCCACCACAGAGAAGGTGTGGCGTGAACAGTAATGGTTGTGCTTTAGTATACTCATGTAACATCTCTACATTGTGAACTGCACTGATTGCCAATTTGCTTCTGAGTGCAATTCAAGGTGCTCATTTTTACTTATAAAGTCCTATATGACTTAGGGCCTAGTTACTTGAGGGAGAGTGTGTATGCCATGACATCCATCTGACAGAATTGATCCTGCAGAGCTGGCATGCTTCAGGTTATTTCAATCAAACAATATCATCTCTCAGGACCTTGGAACAAGTGCTTGTCTTCTGGAACGAAATCCCCCCGAGATCTGGATGGCCTGCACTCTGCTGTCGTTTAGAAGAGTTGTTAAAACTTCAATGTTTATCCAGATCTTTGGTGAAGGAAAGTGAGAACTCTCATTTTATCACACTTACCATCTTTTTTCTTTATTTTTATTGTAGTTTCATTGTTGTGAGCAACCCAGAGTCTTTGAGAGTCAGGTGGCATACAAGTTTAATAAATGTAATTGTTGGTGTTATTTGGAAATGTTAAGGATGTGTGCTTGTCAGAAATAACAGAATGGATGTTTATTCACGTGTTTCTTCTCACTTTGTTACAGAAAAGTAATTATGACAAATACAAAAGGGAACAAAAGGGAAGTTATTTAAATTAAGTGTATAGGGCAAAACCAAAAGAGATAGTACCAAGAATGAATGGGTGCTGAAATGAATGTGGACTGAATACAAAAGGGCCTTGGTGGCTCAGGCTGTTAATTGCCTGCACTTAAGTTCCAGCTGCCTACAACTGCTGTAGGCTCGAATCCCACCAGGCTCAAGGTTGACTCAGCCTTCCATCCTCTCGGGGTAGGTAAATTGAGGACCCAAGATTGTTGGGGGCAATTAGCTGACTTTGTAAAAATGCTGCTTAGTAATAAGCAGGCATATACAATGGAATGAAGGCTATTGCTGAGCACACTGGGTTGTATCCCAAAAATTGTAAGCCTGAGTCTCCGGAGAAGGGCGGCATATAAATGTAATTTTAAAAAAAAGTGATCGACTAGAATGAAAGAACTATGCTGAGGTTGTTTTGGCATATGGTGAGAATCAATGAGAATCAGCTTCCAAAAGAAATGAATGAAAGAAGAATAAATGAATCAAAAGAAAGACAGAGAAAGTCATGGTTGAATGGCATTGATGAAATCCTCAGAGAGAGAAAGGAACAAAAGTGATGTATGGATGTAATGAAACAAAAGGTGGTATATAGCACAGAAAAATACAGAAAAGTAAAATAAATACCTGTACTGTTGGTATGTACTGTATATATTATATTTAGATTTCTTCATCTCTCTTATTTTTGGCCTTTCAATTTACTTTTGCTTATTATTTCTTATTCTTTTTAATGCTTTGTAAGGCATTGCATACTTCAAAAGAAAACAGCATGATGGATATGTACATAGTTAGATTTTAGACTAAGTATTTGATTCTGCATCATCATAATCAACACTGCTTTCACAACTTACTGTGTCATTAATATACATGTTTGTTTTCATTTTGCAAAATTAAGGAGTCAGGTTCCTATTGTAAAAAGCTCATGATCCAAATCATTCTAATCAGTGGTAGGACTCAATTTTTTTACTACCTCTCTGTGGGCATAGCTTGGTGGGCGTGGCAGGGGGAGAATACTGTAAAATCTCCAGCTGGTTCTCTGAACTGTTCAAAATTTCCACTACCAGTTCTCCAGAACCTGCTGAATACCACCTCTGATTTTAATACCCTTTAAATGTGATCGATGGTAACTTCTGTAATGCTGGCTGTGGGATGCTGAAATATATTGTTCAGCCTTTTTAAAGGGCAAAAGGTTGGGGAAGGCTGAACTATCGATTACAGGAAGACAATGGGACAGCAAGGGTGAAACAATGATAAAACAAGAATTAAAGTGGTGAAACATAAGGAGAATCCATTATCAAATCCAATTCATAATGGGGGATTATTTAAAGAACAAGAGCCAATTTGGTGTATTGTGATAAGGCATTGGGCTGGAAACCAAAAGATTGTAAATTCTAGTCCTGCCCTTAGGCACAAAGCCAGCCAGGTGACCTTGGGCCAGTCACTCTCCTTCAGCCCTAGGAAGGCGTAAAGGACAAACCATTGCAAGAAAGTTGTAGGGACTTGTCCAGAATCAGATATGACTGAATGGGGTGGGGGAGAGAAAAAGAACAGCATAGCAGAAGTCAGTTAAATCTTTAATATTCCATGATCCCTCATCACAGTGATGTTTAAACTGTTTTTCTTACTGTGGTAACCACCAAGAGAAGAGGAAGAAAGCTTTAAATGAGTTATTTGATATGGAAAAACACAAGGACTTGCCCTTTCAATACATCACTTCCTACTTTATAGGGAATGTTTGGCTCATATTATATATGCAACATCAGACTAGTGGCCTACAGTATTTGATTTAGGGAAATGATTTAAACAGTTAAGGCTAATAATTTACAGAAATATGGGTTTTAAAGATACGTTTTGGGAGCACCTACAAAGACAGCAGCTGAAGGTTATGATTACAATAATGTCAGAAATACATTGGATTATAAATGCCATATGAAGTAGAAAGCTTGCATAGTAATTTCTTTAGAGCTCAGCAGTCAGCTGTCTAAAATATGCTGGGTTTTCACATAGTAAGGCAACTAGATCAATGCTTTTATTAGAGAACTTTGGAATTAAAAAGCTAACACATTAGGAAGTTGAGCAGCACATACATTCTTGGGCAGTGCTGAAGAGTGCATTATACAGACTTTAAGGCAGCATCAATTTGGTGTGAGGAAGTCTTAAGCTCAGTTGAACAATTTCTTGATGACTTGAATAGGATTATATTGAATTGTCTAGGTCAAAATGACAAACTATTGTGTGTAGCTAGGTTCTCAGTTCTTTAATGTTATAGAATAAAATCCTACGTGCTCTATGTTGCTATCTCAAAAATGGTTCATACATTTCTGAATGTACAGTACAAACTCTCTCTTTTGTTTCTCTTTATTAAACTGATGCAAATAAATAATTTTTGTTAGCTGTGTGGGTTTTTTTTGTAAATATGTACAAATGTCTGGGACAAATAAGGCAGCAGAGCATTATTCTTCCTATGACTCAGTAATTACATGCTGTACTTTAAGGCAAGGATTATGTGTAATCCACATATGAGTAACTTCTTTTGATTTCAATGAGAGAGAGGAACAATTTAGACAATGACTTCATTAACATTTATCTTGGACTGTATATTTCTGCTGCAGGCGAGAGTACATGCATTGTTTGAGAGGAAAGAACTGCTTTCATAAATAAATTGGCATGAATTTGCCACTATATCATAAACTTTTTTAACAGCAATGTTTAGCAATAAGAACTGCACAAAAATGTATTTTTTTTAAATAATTAGGCAATTGGGTATTTGTCCTTACTGCCCAAGGAAATGACATACTCTGGAAGGAAAGATCTAGAGACAATATCAAACTTTTTGCAAAAGTACCATTGCAAAATTTATTTATGGAATCTAACATCAATTATTATGTTGTATATAGTCTTGACAATAAAAAAGAAAAGTATTTGAGTGAACAAATGTTGCTCTTGTTTAAAGTAGTATTGTTGTTTCTTATATGCCCTAATTTATTAAATTCACACATTTCTCCAAGCTATCTTTTGTTTCAGACATGTTCTATTTTCGTGGTCAGTTTCTGATATGCTAAGACATAAATTTTGGTTTTAAAATGCAGATGGTGAGCTCATGGATCATATTAAACCAATATATATATCATATAAATCATATAGTTTTGACTTGTAAATGCAATATTTGGTAAGTCTACATCCACTTGGTTTCCCTTTTGGGAACTTCCCAAGGTTAAAGAAAGTAAGGATAATCAAATAATAACTTTTAATATTTGTTTAATAGTTTGAACCTACTCTGCTGTCTGGTTGGTTAACATAAAACTGTTATTAACAATGAGCAAATGAGTTTGGTGGTCTGTTAAAATGCTTCCACCATGCAATATGATTTTAAAAACCTGTACTACTTCAGAAATACTTTATAGGGGAAAATAAAGAATTTTTGCAGTCCATTTCATGTAAACCAAATTTATCAGTATATTTCAATTTTGGAATGGAAATCATTACACGAAATAAACCAAATATGTAATATTTGGGAATGGGCCATTTACTTACTTACTTACTTACTTACTTACTTACTTATTTATTTATTTATTTGACTTGTATGCCGCCCCATCTCCAAAAGGACTCAGGGCGGCTCACAGCTAAAAATACAACAATAAATAAATTACCTAAAAACATATTAAACAATTACAAGCCGAATTAAAGTTAAGAACCCCACAATTAAAACAATCAAACCCCCAGAGGGTCAGCACAGCTCGGACTGTACAAAGAGCCAGGTCTTCAAATCGTCGCGGAAGGTGCAAAGATCGGGGGCCAGCCGGAGCTCCAGTGGAAGAAGATTCCACAAAGTGGGAGCCACAGAATAGGCCCTCCCCCAGGTTGTCGCCAAGGGACATTGAGTCGCGGATGGCACCCGGAGGAGGCCCCGTCTGTGGGCCCATTATTTATTGGATACTTTTCAAGATACCATCTCTCTTCAATTTTCCCTGTATAAGAACAAAGTTCATATTCGTGTTTGTGGTTTTGCTTGACATGGGATGTTACTTATCAGATACAATTATCTGATTGACAGTATAATACCAGAATTATGTGTAGCCTTTCTAATGTTGAATACTGACTTATCCCTTTGTCCCCATGCCATTTTGGCAACCTTTCAAATCATAATTTCACGAGTTTAGCTGCATGCATGTGTAGTACCTGTGTTTCATCTCATCTATGATCTCTTCCTATTTATTTGACTAATTTCAGAAATAATATGTATCCATTTACTATTAATGAAGCATTCCTTAGTTTTGTTGTTTCTTATCTACATTGCACAACAGACCATACTTTTTTGACATTAAGGCAATTATCCTAAATCCATTCATGCTACTGCACTTAAGCCACTCTTCTTTAATAGCTAGTAATGTCTGTAGATATAGATAGAATGGAAAACCTGAGACCAACACGAGGCTACCATCATGTTGCTTATATTATTTTTCAAGAGAAAGAAATGCGTAAGTAAAATAATTTGAGATTCTACTGAATAGTTTAAAAGCTGACGAAAGAGCATATTTGTAGCTCGGCTTGAACGGTGGTCCTTTGTAGTCTCCGAGCTTGGTGATTTTCTTGCAGACATTTCATTACCAAACTTGGTAACATCATCAGTGAAATGAATACATACATACATATGTGTGCATGTGTGTGCTTATATGTGTGTATGTAAATAAGTATATGTGCAGAAAGAACTCCAGGCAACCTTGAGCCAGTCACTGTATCTGAGTTCTAGGAGACAGACAATGGCAAACCACTTTTGACATTTTGTCAATAAAACTAGGATTTGACCAGATAGTTGCCAGGAACGAACAATGACTTGAAGGCACAAAAATAAAATAAATGAAGTCTTAGCGTTGTAACTAGGGGTGATTTTTAAATTACAGCTTGATTAAAATAGGCTAGCTTATCCAGCTTATCAGTTACCAGCTGACAATCCCTATTATATAACTTTGAAGCAAAATGACCTTTTTAAAGAGTTATTTTAAAGAAACCACAACATCTAGTGATATGGACATCTGTTGGACTTCTAATTTTTTAAATGTTAATATCATCAGTACTATCTTACTCACATAATAAGTATAAAAGACAGCATATTGATCCAGTGATCCTGTTAAATATGCTAAGTTTCTTGTTATTGAAGCCGCAGGTCATATTTGCTCATTTTAAAAACCCCATTGTCTTTATAGAATTTCACAATTCTATATTCTGTCTGTTCACACAACACACATTACAGTTGCAAACCATAATAAATACTGTACAGAAATTGGAAGATGTTTATTCTACAAACACATTTTACAAAGAAGAGAACATTTTGGACTTTTGTGGATGACCAGACTTCAGTTTGAGACAAGGTCTGAATGGAAATGATAAATTATCTGGACAGTTGAAACATTACCTATTAATACAGATATACGGAATTTGTTCTGAAGATTTTATTAGAACAGGAACTTCCCCCGGAACACTCATGGTCAAGTTAATTCTATGAATTACAGATTTAGGCAGAAATCTTCCATAAATAAAGGTAAAATACTTAAAATAAAGGTAAAAACATACCAAAGAAGACTTAGTTGATGTTTCTTTGTGATATGTTAAGAGGTTTTTTCCCCAAACATGAACATTTTCCCTATATGGGAACATTCAGGCATGCAAGGGGCTGGGCTATCTGAGGGACACATTAGCTTCCCTCATTAAATCTGTCAGGAAGGCATGCTGCAAACACCACATTAGCTAGTGACCTATTTTGATGGACCCCAGGAGACATACTTTCTATTCCATGGTGTCCACCTAATGAAACATTCTTCCCCTGGAAATTAAATAAGTTCTCTTCCTTTTCATAGGGTATTCTGGAACTCCCTGGAGACCTGATTATATTATCAAGCCTGGGACTCTCAGGTAACTGCTGATACACTCTATTGTTGAAGTGGCCATTCTTGTCTTTTCTTGTCTAGATTTTGTATATTTGTTTTTATGATTTTAATTTCTTAATGTAGATTTTTATATAATTCTAATTTGTTTTTATATCTGTGATTTTTATCTGATTGTTGTGCATCATCCACAATTGTTTTTCATGAGATGGACAACTATAAAAATCTAATTAATTAATTAACCAAGTAATTAATTAATTCTTTATTTTGATCCTAAAGGAAATAGTACTAGAAATATGCAGAAGAGCAAAGTAATGACCAACCAATCTTAGAATTGACAATGAAGATATTGAAGTGATGGACAGCTTTTGTTATTTAGGACTGACTATCAACAGTTAAATAAATCCAGCTTGGTATGGTGGTTAAGGCATCTGGCTAGAAACCTGAGAAGACCACAAGTTGTAGTTCTGAGTGGCATAAAGCCACTCAGGTGATCTTGGGCTAGTCACTTTCTTTCTGCTCTAGGAATGTGGCAAACCACTTCTGAAAAACCTTGCCAAGAAAAGTGCAGGGACTTGTCCATGTACACTGTCAAAATCAGACACAATTGAATGGTAGAAGAAGAAGATGAAAAAAGAACAATGTGAGCAGAGGACCAGCTAAAACTTTAAATCATTAATGTCCCATATTCCTCATCATGAATATAAATTTAAGAAATAAATAAAGTGAGTAAATCACAAAAGATCAGAATTGGGCCAGCAATTGCTCTCTGGTAGCAAAAGCTGGACTTTGAAGGCACAGGATAGAAAGAACATTGATGATTATGAACGTTGGTTGTTGGAGTAGACCCTTCCTATAACGTCACTGCTTGATATAAGTGTCTGCTTGCTTTAGCTGGGCAGCTATGCTGACTGCCATGGTGACTCTGCTGGGAATATATACTTTTGGCATTTATGTCTATATCTCTTCTAGGAACACACCTTGCCACAATGAGGCAGCACAATTAGATTTGGTGGTGATTGGGACCCTTTGTTTTAAGAGATGTACAGATATATCAGCATGCCAATAGATTTTACAAATTAATCAAATGATTTTTAAAAAATAATTATTTAGAAGAGCCACATCTTGACTCTTTATTAAAATTGAATTCTGCAAATTTGATGCAGAATTCAATTCTGCAACGTGTTTCAAATTTGATGATTATATTTTCAACAGCTATTTTCTTAAAATTGGTGGATTTTAAGTCCTGCTCAGATATATTTTGAATTGTCTTCTGTTTTTGCTTTGTTGAATCAATCTTGTTTTTCTACTCCATTATAGCCAGCCTTCTCAAGCTGGTTTCTTGGAACTGACCTTGACTTGGCTTTTTGATTTTACCACCATCTCCTCCTTAAATTAGATGTTTCAACTTGGCTCCTTCATTTGGAAAATTCATACAGGGTGTACTGTCTGCCCTGATGACTAGTTTCATAAGTATGTATTTATAGATTTTCTTCATCAAACATCTTTCCATGGAGCTTATAATAATTCAGTCAAATCTTTCATATACAAAAGCAAATTACATTTCATAGCAGCAGCAATTGTTGACAATGCAATCATTTTCACGTTGCTGGACTTCAGCACAAAATTGCTGAACTAATATGTCAAAATGTTTGCTTCTGTTTATTTCACTTTGTGTAGAGGCAATGTTTTCCAATTCCATTTTGAGTGTGAATTTACCTAGCAGTGCTTAAGATAATTATGTCAGCACCAGCTATTGCAAATAAGAAAGGGAATTTTTGTCTTCCTTTCAATTCTAAAGATTTTTTTAAAAATAAAATGTATAAGCTTTTAAGGTTCCATAAGACTCTTGGTTGCTTTTTTTGCAACCAAAAAGCAGCTCTTTGAAGATTGCAGATTTCACTTGATGATTTGGGAAAACTATTTTTTCCTGCTGGTTTAAAACAAAGTTGATTGTTTTAGTATCTGGCTAATTTTGGCAAATTCAAAACAGGTTGAACCAAAGTTAAAACTTGAATAGGTGATCACAAGGAAAAATAAACCAATAGCCTGTGCTAGAAAAATGCAATGATAAACCATTTCCAGACTGATGCCAAGAAAGCATATCCATGTCCATGCAGAACTCAAATAGATTGTACCATCAAGCCAACTTTGAATGATTAAAAAAAACTAAGCATGGTCAGACATGATTAATACTGTATATGGATGGGATTTGCGGAATCAGAAGAATTTGAGTTTTCCTTAAATACAACATAAAATATTTGTTTTCCATTTCTGCTGCTTTAAAAACAAATATAAGACCCACAGAGTTGTTTTAGGTTAATAGAAAATATTATATAATTCAACTTCTTATTAACAAAAAAAGAGACCTTTGCTAATTAACGTCTTCCGATAATTTTGCTAAAAAGCAAATTAATGTTTCACCACACCCTGAACTATTACTCTTAGGTCATCAAAAGCTGCTTGTTATAGTTGTTCCAGATTAGCAAACAATAATTTTAATCAAGGAGTCACTCTTACGTTCATTCAGTTGCATGATTCATAAATTACTGCATTAAACTAGACACTTGTGTGAACAAGAATGTTCTCAAATAATTGTTCAACCTCAAAGCGGATCAAAAGAAGGTGATAGGATGATACGTTATTTGGCATGCTGGTTCACAGCAGTGATACATACCTCTATGGCTATATTATTGTCTTGGGATGGGTAAAACATTTACCACATATATTTTGCTAAACCCTCAGGATGTGCACTCAAGAAAAATGCTGTAATTAATCAGCCATAATGTATCCCTTTTTCTTTGTGGACATACAGTGTAAAAGTTGAGTCAGGTTATTGAAGGAGGCCCAAGGATTAATTTAGCAATGATGACAGTGATGATTTGATGTGCAAGAATATGCTCCGGTTGCAAGTTCTAAGCTTTGTAAGACCAACATTTACTTTATTTTGTTACTTTAAAGAGGACGTGATCTGCTACTTTCTTATTGAAGTTGCTTAGTTTCTGGGAAGGAATACAATGCAGGAATATGTCCATTCTTTCAACATTTGTAACAATTGAGTTTTTAGAACAAAACTTTAATATTTATTTATTTATTTATTGAATTCATTGGCCATCCATCTTTCCACAAAGTAACTCTGGGTAGCTTGTAAAACACAATAAAGGCAGGGGAAAAAAATCTAAGTAGCACAGCACAGCACAGCATAGCACAGCAACATAACATAACTGGTGCAGAATTCAGCCACGCGGGTTGTGATGGGAGTTTCCCGATACTCCCATGTTACATCCCTCCTGCGCGAGCTGCATTGGTTGCCAGTTGCCCTCCGCGTGAGATTCAAGGTGCTGGTACTTACCTATAAAGCCCTACATGGCTTAGGGCCGGGGTACTTGCGGGAACGCCTCCTGCCAGCATCGAATTCCCATCGCCTGGTGTGCTCCCACAGGCAGGGCCTCCTTGGGGTGCCGTCGGCCAAACAATGTCAGCTGGCGGTCCCTAGGGGTAGGGCCTTCTCTGTGGGTGCACCTACCTTGTGGAACCAGCTTCCACTGGAGCTTCGTTTGGCTCCCGACCTCCGCTCCTTCCACCACAGCCTAAAGACTTGGTTATTTGAGCAAGCCGGCCTGGACTAAGGGGGGTGGGTGGGTTAGTTTTAAATGTTTGTTCTGGTTTTAGATAATTTATTTGGTCGTATTGGTTTAATAATTTTTTAACTTTTTAAAATTTGTTACTGTATGTTTTTTATGATGTGAGCCGCCCTGAGTCCCCAGGGAGATAGGGCGGCATATAAGACCAAATAAATAAATAAATAAATGATAAATAACATATAACATGTAACATAACATAACAACATAACATAATATAACAACACCACACCACAACAAAACATAAATATAGCAAAATATATCAATATATCAAAATATAACAAAACAAAACAAAAATATAAATGGGAAATTACCATTATTGACAAATGAAACAGCCTTCTTTTATTGATATACTAAGACAAAATTTTAACAAATACTCTCTACAGTACTTTTTTCAGGAAGGATTGCATGTATCTACTGAAACGTTCTAGAATAGGATTTCTCATATTTTATAAAATGTTTTATAAAAGTCATTTTATAAAAATACCTTTCTCACGTAAAATAAAATTTATTTTCCATCTTGCGTACAAACTTTTCAGCATATGTAAAAAGTATAAGACTGATTGACAACGCTAAAGCTCTCCTTCTGGTCATCCAATAAAGGTATGGATACATATTAGCTAAACCATAGTTCAGTTCGCTAGAGATTAGTTGAGTAACCTTCCAATGTGTTCAGTGTAGCTTTCTCATTTATACAATACATTGAAACATCAGCTAACTTAGTGACAATGGACCTTGGTATCTCCTAGTAAGTTTTGATGTAGAATACTACTGGCATCAATTTACAAGGGGTTGTGGAATTACAGTTGGACTGAGTATAACATAACTTGCTGGAATAAAATATAGTTGCCAGTAAGTTGTTCAGTGCATTGTGTTAACAAATCTTTACATGCATTTTCCCTGTCTGGGTAACATTTGTGGTGAGTACCATAGCTAAACAATGTTTTCCAACTGGTGGGGGTTGGGTGGGTTTCATCTGACATTATGATTTAGTTAAAATTACTCATATTTAAATCTCATTCATTTCACATAAAATGTTAATAGTAAAAGCAATAGCACTTAGACTTATATGCTGCTTCAAAATGTTTTACAGCCCTCTAATTGGTTTACAGAGTCATTATATTGCCCCCAACAAACTGGGTCCTCATTTTACACACCTGTTTGAGAAGAATATTTACCAAATATTGCCAACAATATTAACAGCTATACTGGAACCGGTAATTCAACCGCCTTCGTTATCTAGAACATTTCAGACATGTTGAGACAATCCATATATTACCCAGCCAAGTTTTTGGTTATGTTGGTTAAGAATTCTGGGAGACATAATGGAATACAATTCCCAGAATCATGAGGGTGCCACTTTGGTGAAACTTGGCACACAAAGCAGGAAATATTTTTTCTGTGAATTCATAGACAGTAATTTCATCGAGAATGAATCCTACCAGATTTCAGCTAGATAGCAGCAAACTTTCTTCATTTTCTGCACATCTTTGCTGTTATTTAATGGTTGACTAGGTTATGGGAGATATGGGAGTTTTATTTAAAGTAATGTTTGCATAAAATTTAGAGGAAGCGATTGCAATGGTTTGATTGATTGAGAATCTCAGTATGTTTGATCTCCAACCAAATCACAACCTTTTTTTCAATGTTAGGAGAACAAAACAAGCCTCACAAAAGAACAGCATTTTAAAAAGCCGGGAGTAAATATTACAGAGGTGGAGACAGGAGAAATAGGAAAAAAAGACCTGCATAATTTCCAAAAACCACTGAGTAGCGAAATATTTATCCAAGCGAATTTCTACTGTTTACATAGTCACATGAATGCCTCATCCTTTGGTACAGAAAATGTTCCTAACTGTTTATTTTTAACTTTGAAAACATGTAGGGTTTACGATCATGACTAATGTAGAAAATACCATTTAATTTATACTGGTCTTGGAAAAACTTTTGTGACCAAAGTTCCCACTTATTATTTATAATGCAGGTTAAGGACTGCAGAGATCTTATTACATATCTGAGTTAGTGTAGGCTTGGGTGAATATTCTGAGTACTATGGCTTTCCTTAAACTGGGTGCCCTTTAAACCTGTTGGACTCCAGGTCCCATCATTTTTAGATAGTACAGTCATTGGGAATTAAGTCATAACTGAATGGGACATTTATATAAGCAAATAGGTGTATGGCTTTGGGTTGCATGTTGAGTGAAGACATATTCAGAAAAAAAAGTTAACAAATGGCTTACACATATTTGCACAGTTTCAGCATGATGAAATGCCTCTTCCCTGGTAGATCCATTTGGTTCCATGTTGAATTATCTAGAAAGATGGAGGTTTGTGAATTCTGAAGTCTAGAAGACATCAGGCTATTGTTTGTAGATGTGACACCATATAAGTGAAAGATAAGTTGTGAGAGTTTGAACAGAAATCAATAACCTGGCCATGATGTACATTATGAGCCAATGTACAGTCCAATTGAATTTGGCAAAATGGATCCGTGGTAATTTAATATGGGGTTGGTATGCATGTTAAGAAGAATAAAGTGGTAAAACCCTGAAATGGTAAAATGGACTGTAATCTAAAAAATAATGCATCTTGGAAACCTCTCCCTCTCTTTCTTATGAAGCTTTCCTTTCTTCCTTCCTTCCTTCCTTCCTTCCTTCCTTCCTTCCTTCCTTCCTTCCTTCCTTCCTTCCTTCCTTCCTTTAAAAAAAAGAGGAATGTGATCCTTATAGGTATGACTATTCCTCTTACCATTTATCCCATTCTGCCAGAAGTGAACATCTACCTCAGGATTTCAAATTTGAACTTAACAATGGGTTCTTACCTATGTATGCCTGTTCAGATGTGAATTCTGTTGAGGTCAAAGAATGTTATTCTCTCAAGTAGCTATGCAAACTGTAGCCTTGATCATCAGGAATTCAGAAGCAAGACCAAGGCAAGCTATCTTCCATGTAGACCTTTCATGGTATCTTCCACTTACTGTAAAATTTTAAGCAAATCTTCCCTCCCTCATAGCATCTTCCTAGGGTGAGAAAATGATCATGAGATGGATAAGATAGAAAAGAAACAGTTGACCAATGTTTTGTCGATAGGTTGGTACATCAGAATCAAGAAGTATATGTCCATGTACACGTTTCAGTGTCTCTCAAAATTGCAACAGCAAGGGAAAATGGTACTTTCTCCTTTTAATCCATCAATTCTTTCCTTTGCACTCTTTGGATACTCCCTTATTTCTTGGAGCAAGGCAGAAAGGTGTTTAGTATCCTTTTAACAGCCACTCTTGTTTCTATGAGCTTAGGGCTGAGATGGCACTGACCAACCCTTTGGCACTCGTTCTTATCACATGACATAAACTGGCACACACAGATGTAATGGAAAATTTTAAAAAAAAGCATTCATGCAAATATAAGAGCAGGATAGAACAAGCCACAGAATGCAAACACGCTCTTGGTTATGAGAGCCATAACAGCTCCAGAGTGAAGCAAGATAATCCTTTACAGCAGACTCCTTTTAGTTGGAGAGGTGACATCTGTCTCCAGATGTGTTGAGGTACATTGAGCACTTCTTCACTCTCAGGTTACATACATGGCCCTTGAATATCATTCAGGGCAGAATGACTTTTCCCTCTCTGAGAAACATAAGGAGAGGATTTGAACTGGGAAAGATTTCAGCAATGCCAGGCTATTAGCACTTAGCTAATGACAATTACAGGAATTTGAGTCAAACTGTTTAAGCCTTCCTCAGTTAGGCTAAGCCACCTGGCAGAAAGGGAAATGGGCTACCAGCGAGATGAAGTTCTGTCTTGAGTAGCAAGGTGGCAAAAATAGACCTAATTTCTTTAATTTGAATTCTTGTTTTGCAGGAATTCAAATTAGATACAGTAGCAGCACAGCAGTAGAATGGAATAGAATCAGGGAAATAACATCCTTTGGTTCTAAGCTTCTAGCTGTTTCTTTTTAAATATATATATATACAATCCATGAGTTAGTTAAGGCCAATCTCATAATACATCTATTACCTGCAGGTTTAAAAGGACCACTATTACCTGAAGACCGTCCCCCACCATGAACTCTGGAGCTAGTTCATATAGTCATCAGCAAGTACTGAATAATGGGGTTGCACAAGTTTCACTTTAACAATGTGTCAAGTAAAGCCTTGAAACTACCGCCTTGGAATTACTTTGTGATATAACACAGGCTACACAACACTTCCTGTTCCTCACAGTGAAGTGAAGCTGCTGGAAGAGGGACAGGAGAACCTCCAATAATTGGTCATGCTGGAGGAGATCTCAGAATTGACAAAAGGCACTTTGTCATCAGTAATCATGCCATCGGTGTCCCTTGTCAAGGTGAACAGCAGGGTCTCCTTGGCACAAGGTGCATTGTTAAGTCAAAGCTTGTCCACCTGGCAAGGTCTTAATGAATAATGGAAGCTCATTTGGTGCAGCATCATGAAGAATATTTATACACAGTATGCGATCTCTAAGAGTCCACAGTAATCAATCAATCAATTGGTGTAATTTTGCAGATAATCTGTCCCTCAGAGAACCACTTAGTTTAATGATAAAGAAATTTATCAAAGGCATTCACATACCTTAGCAATTGTTTTACATCACACAGAGGATGCATTATTTCCTCAGTTTATCACCGAGGTAGGTTGATTAAAAATCAGATTCAGTTGGTAAATAAGCTAACTGATAAGTAGGCAAATGCAAGGCATGATCTCACCTTGGGCTGATATCTCAGTCCTTCCTTTCATACCATGTATAGATTGGCAGTAAGATTTTAAGTGAGCATTGATGAGAGGAAAGCAAGCTGGTTTAAGGAATGGGAGATAGATTAGATGATCTAAGTGCTAGAGCCCACTGTAACTACATAGCCAAAAAGGCATTAAGAGTTGTTAACCTAATACTATGTAGCTTTTTCTCTGGTAATATCACACTACTAACTAGAGCATACAAAACATTTGCTAGACCAATTCTCGAATACAGCTCATCAGTCTGGAACCCACATTACGTACCTGATATTAACACAGTTGAGAAAGTCCAGAAATATTTCACAAGAAGAGTTCTCCATTCCTCTACTCGTTGCAGAATACTTTATGCCACCAGACTTGAAATTCTAGACCTAGAAAACCTAGAACTACGCCGCCTTCGGTCCGATCTAAGTATAGTATATAAAATCATACATTGCAATGTCCTTCCGGTCAATCAATACTTCAGCTTCAACCATAACAATAGAAGAGCACACAATAGATAAAAACTCAAGGTTAACCGCACCAAACTTGATTGCAGGAAATATGACTTCAGCAACAGAGTGGTCAATGTCTGGAATACTCTACCTGCCTCTGTGGTTTCTTCCCCAAACCCCAAAACCTTTAACCTTAGACTTTCTACTATTGACCTCACCCCTTTCCTAAGAGATCTGTAGGGGGCGTGCATAAGCACACCAATGTGCCTACCGTCCCTGTCCTATTGTTTCTCTTATTTTTCTTATATGTATTCATTTCATGTATTCACAACTATGTTTATCCTTGTAAGTGATTGACAAAATAAATAAATAAATAAAAAATAAATAGATAAATATGTAGCAAGCACAATTCTAGCCTTCAGAAGTCTTGCTTATGCTCCCTCTCATTAGCATAGCTATCTCCTGCCTAGTGGCAAAGGCAGTCTTAGATATACCCATGATTACAAATCCATATGCTATATTGATTAATGTAGAATAACTGCTAATCTCTGATTCGTTGCTTAGTAAAAGAGCATGAGGGACTACTAACTATGTAACTTTCAGGAATTCCAGTTCAGAAAGCTCTCCCTTGAGTTATCACCATAGGATATTTGCCCTGATAGGAAGAGAGAGAGAAGACACAGAAAAGGAGGAGTCCACAGCATATTTTTCTTCAAAGATCTTGATTATCCTGTAATAATTATGGAAGCCAGCTGCTGCTGCAAATTCAAAAGCAAAAGTATTTGGAAATCCAGTGATATAAAGACAAATTGTTGTTTCAGTGGTACATTATATAGCACTTCCAATGCTTGTTAAAAAAATAGAAAGGCAATTCCTATGTGAAAATTACTGTCTGCTGGAAGATGAAGAGCTTCACTTCTGGGAATAGAGTGAGGAATGTGGGAGAGAAGTAGATGTTAAGGATAGCAGTGCAGAGGCACAATGATTCTGCTTCAAGAAACAAAATGTGACTGGGTCTTTTGTAGAAAAAAAGATTATTGCTGAATTAGATCCATTCTGCCCATAATATAGAAAATGGCACCTGAATCTGACAGAGAAAAGCCAGCTAATGGATCTGTTTCCTGGGCAATAATCTTCTGTGGTTGAGCTTCTTTTTCAAACAGGAAGGAATGTTATTATATGCCCTAATTTTATCTCTTTTTTTTCTTTCTCTCTAGAACAGAGTTGAGTGGTTGAGCAGCTGTGGTCTTTCAGAAGTTGCTGAAACTGCAGTTCCTAACATTCTCCACCAATGACTATGCCAGATATGATTTCAGGACGATGAAAGAAAAACAGTATCTGAAAAGACACCTTCATCTGTATCTCAACTCACTGGAAGGTTTCTTTGTAACATTCCATGCCATGTGTCTTTTGGCAAATTCCCAGATGAAACTGGAACAATCTATTTGTCTATGATCAGAACCAAAATTAATCCTGGCTATCTTTGGTTTCATCTCACCGTTGAGCTAGTTGGACCAGAATTATATCCTGTCAACATCCCCAACAGTGAACCATCTTTTGCCCTAAATTCATATTTAGGTGACACATTACAATCTCTGTATCATGTATTTGTTTCTCAAATTGCTAGGTTTTTCAAAACAAGCACAGTTCAATCTACGGATGGCATAAACAGTAGATAAGGTACATTTTCCCAACTTCCTTTGAAAACGTGTCAAATTATGCTTTACTACAAACAAAGTGCCTGCCTTGTATCCCACTCTTTTTATTAAAAAGTATAGTCACAGTTCTTGATGTGCCACAATCTCTTCATCTAATTACACATAGCTGCAAAGCTGCGAAATTCAAATCTTTCTCTTCTTTAGCAAAACCAAGTTGCGCAAAATGTGTGATAACAGGCAGAATCCACTCTATTGTAATTGTAGGCCATGTGCTTTGTAGAATTAAATCTAGAAGGGTTAGGAGTGCATCATCCATAATTGTCTGCTAGCAATTGGCTGGAGCAAATGGTATTTTGCCAGTTATGAGTTGTATGAGTTGCAACCCCAAACACATGTATATATTTCAGCATGCTGCTGAATCCATTCAGAATATTTCAATCATTTCAGGTTGTAGAAGGACACATTAGATATCATCTGAGAAAATATAAGTTCTAATTTAGATCTAAAGGACTAGGGGTGAGATGAAAGGAGTGTTCCAATATCTATAGTATAGCTGTCACGAAGAAAAGGGGGCAAATTATTCTTCAACGTCCCCAAAGGCAGGACAAGACCAATGGATGGATACTAATCAAGGAAAGAACCAACTTAGAATAAAGGAGAAATTTCTTAACAGAACAATTAATCAGTGGAATGATTTTCCTCCAGAAATTGTGGGCTCTCCAAAGCTGGAGGTTTTTAAGAAGAGATTGGACAACCATTTCTCTGAAATGATATAGTTTCTGCTTGAGCAGTAGGTTGGACTAAAAAAACCTCAAAAGATCCTTTCAACTCTGTCGTTCTGTTATTTGTTCCTAGTTGTATTATTCAGTCACTCATTTGTATCTTTAGTTCTAGCCATCTAATTTTCTATGCTGTTTTGATACAAAATAATAAGGTAGCTAGGAACAACGTCTGAAACAGTGGTGGGATTCAAAAATTTTTTACTACCGGTTATGTGGTCATGGCTTGGTGGTCATGGCTTGATGGGCATGGCAGGGGAAGGTTACTGCAAAATCCCCATTCCCTTTCAACCCCACTAACCTGCTTTCCAGCTCCGTTCTCCTGTGCAGGGCAACAAAAGAAGACCCAGCTGATCAACTGGGATTCGGGAGGCAGAGAATAGATGGGGACGGAGCCAGTCAGAGGTGGTATTTGCTGGTTCTCCGAACTACTCAAATTTTCCACTACCGGTCCTCCAGAACTGGTCAGAACCTGCTGAATACCACCTCTGGTCTGAAACCTAACTGTTTTCTTTCTTTTTTATTCCCCAATCTGAATTCCAGAGAAGATCACGAGTTGCCAATCTGAGGACATGTCTTGCATAAAGAATTATCTGAGAAAGAGCAGCTGATGTCTGGTTGGCAGAATGAGTAATACCAGTGACTCATGACTTTCAATCCTACTGTAGGCTTTCAAATAAAAAAAGGCAATGGAAAATTAAGTCATCGTAAAAACTGATACACTATTATACGATAATAGTGCATATAATCCATTACTTAACTTTTTTCAACTAGAACAAATAATGAGAAAGCACTATCTTTTTTGTCACTTCCATGCTCCCCTGCATATGTTCACTCAGAATTAAAACCCATTCCTGATCAATGATTATAGGGTTGCAGACTTTACATTAATTTCAGACTGAAAATTCAAATGGAGGAGTTTTCTCTAGAATACAAGCAATTGTCCCAAGTCTTTATGCAGTATGGTGCAAAGGTTTTATTTTCTGCTATCGCTGGTCATTGCTGCCTTTCCTTGGCAAGGAATCCTGGGACTCCTGCCAAAACACGCAGATGAACTTCTCAGTGGGCTAAAAATATGATAAAGATGCCCATGAATGGAACTGAGTCTTTGCCGATTGTATCCATACTGTTATCTAGGTGGCAGTATGGAGATTGGCCATTCCTTCCAGTGACATGTTTTTCCAACTTCCCGTTTTTCCAACAGTTGTGGAGTTCAAATGGTAGCTTCTGAAATCACCAGACAGGCTAGGTTCTGCCTCTGCTGGGAGTGCTGACCACAAAAGGAAGGGAGCATTTTGTTATGCATTGCATTTCCTCTTAGCATGAGCGATGGGGTACTAATATTTTGTTTTAGATTTAGACCTACAATTTTTGAGCAAGTCAAAATTATTGATATCTTCCTCCTCCTCCCCCCCTCCTCCCCAATCCTCCTCTTCCTCTTCCTCCTCCTCCCCAATCCTCCTCCCCCCCAATCCTCCTGCTCCTCCTACTCTTCCTCCTCCTCCTCCTCTGAGTGATGGGGCAATTTCCCTTTGTTTAGCAAGTAATTGCTGGTGAATTGTCCAGAATGATCAGGAGAGGGGTGTCTCCTGGTGGGAGCTGTCAGAATGTAGACTTCTTGCAGGGATTTCTCTGTAATATGTAGAAAGTCAGACCCACAGGAAGGACAAGTGGAGGACAATATTTTTTGAGTACAGCACTATTTGTGAGACAGAGCTAAAAGTAGAATGTAAGAATCAGAAACTTAGCAAAAGAACTGGCATTCTCATGGGGGTTTGCAGTACTGGGTGTCTCTGGAGTCTCTCCTTGGAGATACGTGTAAGGCTGGAGTGCACATGATGCTTTTAAACAAATCTGACAATAAGTCTTTAGGCTTCCTCTTTCACAGATTTCTTGAAACTCAAGGGAGAAGTACAGAACCATTGTTTGTGTTTAGAGAAAATATGTGCACAGAAGGAACAAAAGTCGTTTCCTGTTAGAATGGAATGCTTCCTTTTCTGGAACCTAAAATGCTTATAAAATGCCACTCTTGAGTTCTGTCTTCTCTCCCAAAACTTATTACCTTTGAACAATCCTGTTATTGTAGTCCATACTCTGTCCTTTATAGGTATATTAACCTATACAAACTATCAGCATATTTAACCATATATGCCAACATATCAGGAAAAGCTAATATAGTTTAATCTTTTTTAAAAAGTGTGTTTTTCCACATCTTCATCTAGGTTGCATTCTGCCTCTCAGTTCTTAAAACAACCAATCTCTTTAGAAAAAGACATCAGTAACTGGGCTTGAAACAGCTGTTGCCACTGTGGGAACTAGATTCTCCTAAACTCCAAATGAGAAGTGAATTCAAATAGCAAACTGGAGTGTATTGGTATGCCCCTTTATATCTGCACTTTCCAACATGGGATGTTAAGAAATCACAGCCATATGTTTCACAAAAGGGATGTGTCTTTATGTCCTCTATGTCCTTTGAAGAATATAAGGAACTGAATGTTTTGCAATGTTTTTCCTTGGACTTCTGCTTATGCAGAGTGCAACAATCATATTTTGAAGATGAAAGCTCTGTTCTACCTCAGAGTATCAGAAATTTACTTATCCGAATTATTGTACAAAGTTTGAAAAAGAATGCCTTTGACTTCATAGATCCCAGGGCTACCAGGTTTGAACTACAAACACCTGAATTATCTCTAGATACTAGCCAGAGAGACTTTGCTTCATTTGGCGGGCCCCTGGATTTTCTTCAGCTGAGATATGGTGGCCCGACTGCTCTCTTTTCTTCTGGACCATTCTTTAAAATATATTTCCATATCCATCTTGTTTGGTGAATATCAGAAGTGGTATTCAGCAGGTTCTGACCAGTTCTGGAGACCCAGTAGCAGAAATTTTGAGTAGTTCGGAGAACCGGCAAATACTAGCTATGATTGGAGATTTTACATTATCCTTCCCCTGCCACGCCCACCAAGCCACGCCCACAGAACTGGTAGTAAAAAAAATTGAATCCCACCACTGGTGAATACCATGTATCACTCTTTATCCAAGATAGTGGAAAGATCAGAGGCCAATAGAAGTATGGAGCAATCTCAGGTCTAGGAATCTAGATCTTAACACAGCAACTGTTTCTAGAGATTGAGAAGAACTTCCATTTTTTAAAAACTGTAATGCCCTCAGAGTCTTGCCTTACAACAGAGAAGCCTTGATTTTTTTCCCCTGGGCTAGGTGGTGTTATTTCCCTGTACATCCTTAGTATCCAACTAAGTGTGCCTTCTGTCCTGGAATGTCCTGTGACTACATCTGAGCTTAATAACTGAACCATAAGTGTTTTTTATAAATCCTTGACCTTTGTCTGTTTGAATGTGTGAATTCTTTGGAACAAAATAAGATCTGCAGTCTATATGGGACACAAGTAATTGCCATTTTCTTAACACTAGACAAAATCAAGAAGCACTCATCAGACACATAAACAGGTCAAGATTACCAATATGGAGGTCAATCAGCAAACCATGGCTAGCTATGTACTCACCAGTGGGAACATAGTTTATACATTATCAGTGCTAAATGTGATTTAGCATGCATGTTCAATGTATCTTCTATAAAATTACCTTAATTACATGTTGTGATTTTTTCAGGTCAATACAAAGGATCATACCATGTTTCCCCGAAAATAAGACACTGTCTTATATTTTTTTTGGCTCCCAAAAACACACTAGGTCTTATTTTCGGGGTAGGTCTTATATATTTATGGTGCCAAATAGTGGGTGTGAGTGTGTAGGGGTGTGTGTTTCGCAGGTCCCTGAAAAGTCTTCCTGGAACTGGAGATTTACACTAGGTCTTATTTTCGGGGTAGGTCTTATATTAGGGCAGGTTTAGAAAATAGTGCTAGGTCTTACTTTCGGGGTAGGTCTTATTTTCGGGGAAACACGGTAGTAACTACAGGTATTGCTGTTTTGCATCCTTGTGTCCTGAATGTCTTTTGCTTATTTTGTAAAATAGTATTTATGGAGCCTTATAGATTGTTATCATCATCAATATTTATTGATTACATGACATTAAGTCATTGCTGACTCTTAATCAGCACATAAATAGATTTTCTCCTTGATGATCTGTCCATAACCTTGTCTTTCAGGTCATAGATATCAGAAATATAAATATTGTAAGTATAAAAAAAATTGGAAAGAGGTTTTCCAGACCCCAGCCATACTCTTTTGTTATACCTATGATCAGAGGTGGGATTCAAAATTTTTAACAACTGGTCCTGTGGGCGTGGCTTAGGTGGTGGGCATGGCTTGGTGGTCATGTGACTGGGTGGACATGGCTTGATGGTCATGTTATTGACTGGGTGTGGCCAACTCAATATCACTCACATTGAGGCATGCATCTCCTCGCCTGGCCTCTCAATGCTGTGGGGATGCTGCAACAGTCGTAAGTGTGAAAAATGGTCATAAGTCACTTTTTTCAGTGCCATTGTAACTTTAAATGGTCACTCCACACAAGCAAAGGAGGGGGAAAAAACTCCAGAGAAGTTCCTGAGACAGGAAGTCTAGTCCTGCCAAGAATGTGATAAGGGTTAATGGAGAGGCAGTTTCTGTAAGCAACACCAGAATGTTTCCTTCCTGCCTTCCTTACAGGATTAGGCCAGTAATTTCTTCTAACAACCGGTTCTCCGAACTGCTTAGAATGTTAACAACCGGTTCTAGTGAATAAGTGTGAACTGGTAGAATCCCACCCCTGCCTATGATAGTTGTAGAGAGGGGACCAATAAGTCCATCAGTCTCATTGTTGATGGTTGTAATCTGCCTCACCATTATTTCCTGCCTATTAATTCTAGTGCTTAGGTAAGCACATTAGTTTGGGTCCTGACATCTAAGATACATGAGGATGAGCATAGCTTATTAGGGATTCAGATTGTCCACAGATGTTTTAAATAAATACCAAAACATCTCCATTCCTGTGAAAAGAAACAAACTCTACCAGAGCACTTTTCAGCAGTTAGGGGAAAGTACCTGGAGAATTTCCTGATAGGCGGAGAAATGAACAGACAGGAATGTGATTCTTTTGAGTGCAAACTGGGTTGGGAGATGTTGTGAAGTTCATTTGTTTTCAAAGCCTGTTTACCTCCTGTGTTTCTTGCCTCAGAATGGAAGGAAAGAGTCCTACTAGCTGTTTATCAATTGCTGTCAATGCATCTTCTTCAAAATCTATGCAGTCACACCAGTGGTGGGATTCAAATTTTTTTACTATCGAATCTGTGGGGATCGCTTGGTGGGTGTGGCAGGGGAAGGATACTGCAAAATCTCCATTCCCTCCTCACCTCACTAACCTGCTTTCCAGCTCCGTTCTCCTGTGCAGGGCAACAAAGAAGATCTAGCTGATCAGCTGGGACTTGGGAGGCAGAGAATAGATGGGGGCAGGGCCAGTCAGAGGTGGTATTTGCTGGTTCTCCGAACTACTCAAAATTTCCAGTACCGGTTCTCCAGAACTGGTCAGATCCTGCTGAATACCACCTCTGAGTCACACAAAGTCTGGAAGCTGCACATGTTCCTGACTGGATTCATGTGTTGTGCTAAACTATAATATTGTTTATATACTTTTCATTTACCAGGTTATGTGAATAGAACCACTATGATGTATAAACCATGATTTATATGTTATCAAGATATAGCTCAGCCATGTGCTGTTTAGCCAATAAAATGTGTCAAATTTTCATGTCAACAGGATGAACTTTGAAAACTCCTAGAAGTTGACTATCTGCTACAAACAAGCGGGGAGTACAAAACAGAATACTCAATTTCAGAAGCTGTATTCAGACAGTGGACTATAATGCAGTCATAGGCATCTATATCAAGTCACAACCACATGAAAATAATGTAGTCATGATAATTCACATCATTTGTGTGATAGTATCATGTTTCCTCATCCTCTTGTGCTCCCCAATGAATGTGGTTGCTCTGGCTTTAATTTGCCATCATGAAAAAAATCCAGTCATTACGATTTTTGGAAATCTTTGCTTTAGTTTGTTTAGTAAACCATGTTTTTTGTAAAATGTGAATCCAACAATATCTGTAATATAGTAAGTAGTGATAGGCTATCAGTAATACTCTTGATCCCTGGTGGGATTCAAAAGTTCCCACCACCAGTTCTGTGGGCATGGCTTGGTGGGCGTGGCTGTAGGAGTGGGATCGCACGTGTGCCAAACACATGCTTTGTGCACGCGTAAAAACTAAGCTACTGCGTCTCTCAGCTGTTTAGTACAGCAATCCGCTCTGCCGCGCTAAACAGCTGAGAGGTTAAAAAGGACCTAGGAGCAGAGGTGGGTGGATGAGCCCAACTGCAGAGCATCGGAGAGACTTGGAGCAAACCAGTTCTCTGCCAGCTGATCTTCGGCGCTACCAGTTCGCCAGAACCGGGCTGAACTGGTAGAATACTACCACTGCTCTAGATGCCATGCTAGTTGGGGGTGCTGTTTAGCAACATCTGGCATTCCACATGTACCCTATCAATACGTTAAACCAACCTCTAAATTACTTCAGGCATGGTAATCCTGGATATAGCTATTAGGAAATAAGTCCCATGGAACTTACTTCTGTATTAACATATATGGGAGCAAATTTGCATGTGGCTGGTATTATGAGGAAGGACTGACCTTCCTCATAATTTTTTCTGATTGGTTGCTGCCTACAGTTACTGGTCTGAGATAAAGTGACTATACAGATTGAACACAGGTAGCCCTTGACTTACAACCGCAGTAGACCCCAAAATTTCTGTTGCTAAATTAAACATTTGTTAAGTGAATTTTGGCCCATTTTACGACCTTTCTTGCCGCAGTTACTAAGTGAATCACTTCAGTTATTAAGTTAGTAACAAGGTTGTTAAGTGAATCTGGCTCCCCCATTGACTTTGCTTGTCAGAAGGTCGCAAAACGGGATCACATGACCTCGGGATATTAAGTACGAATCTATTGCCAAGCATCCAAAGTTTGAACACATGACTATGGGGATGCTGCAATGGTCATAAGTGTGAAAAACCAGTCATAAGTCACTTTTTTTACTGCTGTTGTACCTTTGAATGGTCACTAAATGAACTGTTGTAAGTCAAGGAATACCAGTAAATGAAATGACATGACAGAGCTTTGTTCCCATTTTTTTAAATTTTGAAATAACACAAACCAGAAATTATGGTTTGAAGCTCATCATTTATATCTTAATATTAATATCTTAATATTAAACACAATGGCAGGACCAGTGGTAGTTCTCTGCCCTAATGATTTCTTCCAACAACCAGTTCACCAAACTGCTCAACAACTTAACAACCGGTTCTCCCAAAGTGGTGCAAACTGGCTGAATCCCACCACTGGGCAGGACCATATATTATATGAACCTTGCTTGGCAGTGGTGGTATTCTACCGGTTCTGCCCGGTTCTGCTGAGCCAGTAGCAACGATGAGCAGCGGAGACCGAACCGGCTATCTCCGTCACTCTGCTCTTGGGCCCACCCACCCGTCCGGGCTTCCATATTCACCATTATCCTCTGTTTTTGAAACACAGCTACTTTGCGCAGCACAGCAGAGTGCCATGCGGCAGCTGCTGAAGTAACCAGGAGAGTGCAGGCTTGCAGGAGGTGAGTTGGAATGGCTTTGCGTCTGTGCAAAGTGTGTGTTTGGCAAGCGCCTGCCCACCAAGCCACTACCACTGAACCGCTGGTAAAACGTTTTGAATCCCAACACTGATGCTTGGTAACATCCAGATGTGTGGCCTTGAATTTCCAGTCTCCTAAGCAATGTCAGTGTTGGCTGAAGTATTCTGAGAGTTCATGTATAGACATTTTGAACACTACACAAACGGGGAAGCACTATTCTGGGGCATCACGTCCTAAGCATAATTACCACATTTTTTTCTTTTCACACATATTGAAATATAGTATGTTATGTTCACGGACAATTATGTAATTAACATACTGCCTGTGATTTTCATTATTCATATTATTTCTTTTATCTTCATAAATACTTTTTTGTGAGTGTGTCTTTGAGTCAGTTTTGACTCCTGATGCTTGGAGAAGTCTCTGTAGTTTTCTTGGCAAGATTTTGGAGCTAGTTAACCGTTGCCGGTTTCCCAGGGCTGATAGAGGGTGACTTGCCCAAGGTTACCAAGCTGACTTTGTGCCTATGGTGGGACTAGAATCCATGTCTGCCTGGTTTTAAGCCTCATGTGTTAATCACTAGACCAAACTGGGTCCCTCATAGATACATACCCTTTACATTATTTCTTTTTGGGTGAGCCATATTTTGAAAGGCCAAAAACTAAATAAGATATAGCTGGAAAATGAAATTAAAGTCAGGAAACAAGAAAAACAGCCCAACTAAATCTATTTTCCATCAATCTAAGGTACACTGCACCCTTCTATGGTTTTACAACTTTACAAATCATTCTTATTTGCACCTTAAATAACTTGCCTTTTGTTCTTAAATTTCTCACCTTTTTGGAGGATTATAGTTCATTCTTCTTCTTTCTATTGTAGATATTTGCCTTATTCAAATTTATTAGCAGTTTAAAAATAGCAATTGAACAACAACAACAAAAAAAAAAAACCCGAGATCCATCTGCAGGCAATCAATGCAAATTGTTCTCTGTAGCAGGGATGAAAAATAAGAAATTGCTGAACTGGAATTCCCATCAGCCACAGTCAATACTGAATGGTCACTTGTGAAGAATATTGGAACTTTGACTGTGTAATACAGTTGGGCTCTTATATTGTATTAAGCCACAATAATAGTTTTATACTTCACCTAACTGTGAAACAAAACATAACTTAATCCAATGATATACAATCAACTGGGTTTACTCAATATACCATTGCACAAAGTTTAATGAAGCACAATGCCTGGAATGGTATGGCAACAGCCAAAACTAGTGTGAACCATATGTTTGGTCAGTTTGTTATAATCAATCCAACTGATTGCTCTTGAAGAAATGGATTGTAAGTTGTAAGAGCCCTCCTATGGATTACTGATTGAATTTACACTTTTCTAGAAACCACATTATGTTTTTCTTGGTCTTAGTTTAGTGGTTACATTTGCCAATCACACTAGACTATGATGTGGTTGAATAGTTTATGGTTCAGCGAGGCCATAAGGTCAATTCAGCTTGTCACCAGCTTATTTTGGCTGGTAAACATACAGGAAGGAACATGTTTCATATTCACAGGCTTTGTTTATTGTTCAATAAGTACAGTACATAAATAGAGCTTTAGTTTTACTAACAAAAAGTCCAAAAACTAGTTATTTTATGACATGCAAGTAAGCTTTTCCTGCTAAGCCAGCTGCATTATTTACAGAGTCCATAAGTAAGTGTCTTGTAGCTCTACGTACTGAATCAAACTATTACATCATTGCTATTAATATTTGGGATTTTTTTTTGAGGGCTGCTGCAACCATTTCAGTCACTCTAAACTTTCACTCCTAGTTTTTACCTAGTCTGTCTCCAGTAGTCCTGTAGATACTCTGTTCCAATTTCTGTCCATATTGAGTTATTTGATAACAAGCTTTACACACACACACACACACACACACACAGAGACTTTGGAATTTGCTGATTCCTTTGTTGCATATTTTTCCCCTTTTCTGTAATGTGCTCTCAGCTTTTGCTTGCATTCTTCTTGATCCCTCAAAATTTCAGCTACAGCTATAGTTTCCAAATGGTATAACACCCACCCACCCACCCACACCCAAAAGCATCACTCTGCTTCTGTCAGTGGTCTTTTAATCAGGTAGTTGGCTGGTGGCATTTGTGTCTCTCTCAAAGATGCCACCAGCCATACCTTATGAAGAAATCACTGATATAGAAGCAGAGTGTTGCTTTTGGCTTTCTGAAATTAGAGTTGTTGCTAGAGCTGGTTATGTGTAGAGATGTGTAGAGATTTTTATTATTTCTAAAACTACAGGTGAAACTCGAAAAATTAGAATATCATGCAAAAGTTCATTTATTTCAATAATGCAACTTAAAAGGTGAAACTAATATATGAGATAGACTCATTACATGCAAAGCAATATAGCTCGAGCGGTGATTTGCCATAATTGTGATGATTATGCTTACAGCTCATGAAAACCCCAAATCCACAACCTCAGAAAATTAGAATATTGTGAAAAGGTGCAATATTCCAGGCTCAAAGTGTCCCACTCTAATCAGCTAATTAAGCCAGAACACCTGCAAAGGGTTCCTGAGCCTTTAAATGGTCTTTCAGTCTGGTTCAGTAGGAATCACAATCATGGGAAAGACTGCCGACCTGACAGTTGTGCAGAAAACCATCACTGACACCCTCCATAAGGAGGGAAAGCCTCAAAAGGTAATTGCAAAAGAAGTTGGATGTTCCCAAAGTGCTGTATCAGAGCACATTAATAGAAAGTTATGTGGAAGGGAAAAGTGTGGAAGAAAAAGGTGCACATGCGGCAGGGATGACCACAGCCTGGAGAGGATTGTCAGGAAAAGGCCATTCAAAAGTGTTGGGGACTTTCACAAGGAGTGGACTGAGTCTGGGGTCAGTGCATCAAAAGCCACCACACACAGACGGATCCTGGACATGGGCTTCAAATGTCGTATTCCTCTTGTCAAGACGCTCCTGAACAACAAACAACATCAGAAGCGTCTTACCTGGGCTAAAGAAAAGCAAACCCGGCCTGTTGCTCAGTGGTCCAAAGTCCTCTTTTCTGATGAGAGCAATGTTTGCAGCCCATTTGGAAACGAAGGACCCAGAGTATGGAGGAAGAATGGAAAGGCACACACTGCAAGATGCTTGAAGTCCAGTGTGAAGTTTCCACAGTCTGTGTTGATTTGGGGAGCCATGTCATCTGCTGGTGTTGGTCCACTGTGCTTCATTAAGTCCAGGGTCAACGCAGCTGTCTACCAGGAGATTTTGGAGCACTTCATGCTTCCTTCCGCAGACGAGCTTTATGGGGATGCTGACTTCATTTTCCAGCAGGACTTGGCACCTGCCCACACTGCCAAAAGCACCAAAACCTGGTTCAATGATCGTGGGATTACTGTGCTTGAATGGCCAACAAACTCGCCTGACCTGAACCTCATAGAGAATCTATGGGGCATTGCCAAAAGAAAGATGAGAGACATGAGACCAAACAATGCAGAAGAGCTGAAGGCCGCTATTGAAGCATCCTGATCTTCCATAACACCTCAGCAGTGCCACAGGCTGATAGCTTCCATGCCATGCCGCATTGAGGCAGTAATTGCTGCAAAAGGGGCCCAAATCAAGTACTGAGTACATATGCATGCTTATACTTTTCAGAGGTCCAATATTATTCTATGTACAATCCTTGTTTTATTGATTGCATGTAATATTCTAATTTTCTGAGATTGTGGATTTGGGGTTTTCATGAGCTGTAAGCCATAATCATCACAATTATGACAAATTACGGCTTGAACTATCTTGCTTTGCATGTAATGAGTCTATCTCATATATTAGTTTCACCTTTTAAGTTGCATTACTGAAATAAATGAACTTTTGCATGATATTCTAATTTTTTGAGTTTCATCTGTATTGGGAACCTATCTGACAAAGAAGAACTTGCATTCTGTGTGTCCCCCTAACTCTACCGGTTCCATATCTTTGAGTCGCCCATCTCTTGTATCGTCACCCATCTCATACAAAGTAACTCTGAGTGATGTAAAGCCACAAATAAAACATTGTACAAAAATCACTTAAAACAATGAAATGTGAATTTTAAAAAAAAGGTGGTGAGAGGAAGTGCATCAGAATATTATACCTGATTCAGTCAACAAATGAGTTCCTTTTTGATGGGGGAATCCCCAGTCTGTTGGGGGAAAAAACATATTTTAAGGGATCTTCCAGAAGTTCTTCTGTAGTTTCTATTCAAGAACAGCAGAATGAAGATTTTTTTTTTCTAGTGCCATTCATAGCGGAAAAAAACCCTTGCATTTCCCCAACCCTTCTATGAAAGCTTCCTCCCACAGTAACCTATTAGATATCACATTACATGGCTTGTGGCTTATTCAAGGAACCACGGTTAGGGTGTGGTTTAATGTGATGTGTAAAGCCAGCTTTAATTAGTGATGTTCATCTGTGTAGTATCTATAAACCATGGTTAACAAACTACAGCATCTGAGTAACTTATATGAGTTCAAAATCAGTACCAAAACATAACTATTATCGTTTCAGTACTTTAGGAATGCTAGTTGAACGCTAGTTGCAGGAAAGGAAGCTTGTACCTCTTGGCAGTTATCTACTAATTATCTGGGTCTTTGCAGCCCTAATTTAATATTGCAATCCAGTTATACACTAATTGCCATCACATAGCAGATTTATATATAAATGTGGAACAAGTTGTTCCTTTTAATGGTACAACAGAATAAACAAGATTTAATAGTAGCAGGATGAATTCATACAACACATTAACACATACTGTGGCTTGGCTTATTATGGATTGCAAATATTGACTATTACGCAAAGTGTGATTAAGGAAGTTTCTCTTGGGTGACTATGTGTCTTATTTTATAACATTTTAATCATGGTTCTGCCGATCAGTCTGCTTTAGATGCTCACTTTGTGATTAAGTAACTGTCTTCCAGGGAAATTACATGGAAATCCCAGAATGGCCACAATCCAGAGTTATGTCTATAGCAATTTTTGTATGGCTTACATTCCCAATGTAATGGCACACTGAGTTGTTTTAAACCAAATAAAAAAAAAATCTTCCTTTCTTCCATGTTTGATAGCTACACCAGTTCGCTATTTTTTTTTTCTAATTTAAAAAGTGCAGGCAGAAGAAAAGGAAGTATTGATCAGCAAGTCACCACAAAGCTAAGATAGAAATGGTAGATGAGAAAGACACTGAAAGTTGTGTGTGGGATTGTGTGTTCTATCTCCTACCATCTATAATCTTGCCAAAGGATAATAAATACAGCAGCAGAAGCAAGTCAAATGGTTTGTCACCATCCTGAGAACATGAACACCTTGTGTTTATTAATTTCACACACACACACAAATTCCCCTCAAAATGAAGGAGAAGAGGAGCAAGAAGATTGAAAGATAAGAACTGGTTTTCTGCAAGATTGCAAAGTCAGTAAAATACCTTAATATTTTAAACAATTGATTCTGGGCCCCAATTAAGGGATTTCAGGGTCATAAAAGGGGATTTTTTTTTTAAATCTGACAACTATAAAATCTTAAACAATTTAGTGAAGGCTGCAGGTTCTCTTCCTATTTAACCAGAAGAACAAAGTTGCACAAAAGATATGGCAAAATGCTTCTATAGACTTATACTGTATATAAAGTTGGCAAGGCAAAGTAATTGCCAGTTAAACATTTGTTTAGAATACATTATCTTTGGTGGATCTACTCTAATGAAATTTAATACTTCCATATTTACAATTCAAATACCAGCTCAGTCCCCACACCTGGTTTCGGGAAGAGAAAAGACAGGAAGTACAAAATTCATATGAATGAAATCTCCTTTAAAACTCCATGCATGTTCAGAATGTTATTGCTAGTTCTGTCATGGGTTGCTGGCTATGACATTGTGCTTTTAGTTCATAGGATTTTATCTCTATACTTTATACAGCTGGCTGATCAAGCTTAATTCTGGGAAATTACTGTGTATTTCTACCAGTTGGGGCATTGTATGGAACTAACTCATGGTGAGTTACAATGTTTTGCTTCATTACAATATCAACTTACATCTGCTGAGTTTTATTGCAGCATTTGCTCTCTGAGCCACAAAGGTGACTTCTCTAATCGCTTGGCTAAGTAGAAAGCTCATAATGCAACATAAACATGGGCTTCATATCACACACATCACTGATCTGCCCACTGGCTTTTCATTACCCTTGAATTGTATGAGTAGCAGTCATGCTTGAAGCATACTTTTTAATCACGGGGCAGCCCCATTACTGATCCTTTGAAAGAAGAAAATGACTGGATTGCTATTTGCCATTCATTCAATTATAATATTATCCCACTTTTTAAAAAAAGTAAAACCACATTTCAAAGTACCTGAAAATGGAAGGAGAATTAAACTACACAACAGAGTTTTAGAAAACCATAGCATAATCTCTATGGATATATCATGGTGAAAAAGACCAGAGAACTTCTAAATTTTTTCCCCAGGAACTCACTTTGTCCCACATGTGCAAAGTGACCTTGGGTCCCCTAAAACAATAGCAGCCTTTGGCTACTAAATGATTCCTTCCCCTCCTGACCTGTTATAATCATAGTTGATTATGAATCCAGGCATTCTTTCAAACTGACTGTAACATTTTTGTGACAGTTGCAGTAGAACAGGGGTGTCAAATTCACATCATCACAGTGGCATCACGTGATGTATTCGGACTTTCCCCTTCCCTTGGTTAAACCGGATGTGGGTGTGGCCACCATGTGATGCATCCGGCCTGCGGGTCGGGAGTTTGACAGCCCTGCAGTAGAGTCATATGTACTTTCGTAAGCTCTTTGAAGGAGAAGTTGGATACAATGGGAATAATTTTTTATAAAGGAATTTACAGAAGAACTTAACACTAAGTAAACATGCACACACACAACCTGCAAATGTAGGCAGATGGTGGAATTTTGATCTAGAAATCTAGCCACTAACAGCAACTTTGTTCAGGTATATGGCAGGTATAAACAAATAGAGGCATTGGAGTCATGAGTGGCTCCCAGGCTATTATACTCCCTCCCTCCCTTCTTTGGAACATGTCTAGATGATGTCACCAACACCTTGCAGCAAACACCAAAATTTGATGGCATAATTTTTCACCTCCTCCATTCCTCAAGTAAATAAAACCATATGACAGAATTACTATGGATATATAATTATGAGCAACCCTTGCTCATAAAAGCAACCCTTTCTTACTGATGATATGATGGCTCCTCCTCCCACTCTTGCTCTGCTCCAACCAATATAAAGAAATCAGCAGGCAATGTTTTTCACAGCTGGGTGAGATAAATATCAAAACCCCTTAAGCTACAGTGGGCCAGGGAAAGACTAACAAACTTCAAACAACAATCCCGTTTCTAAAAGTTCAATGCAATGTGTCAGGTCATACCCTCTCTGTTTTTTATTTGCTAAGAATGTGCTTAGAGTAGCATGCAGCATGACCCTTTGTCTTTCATTCCTCTTCTTGGTCATCTCTTCTCAGCCCTAGGCAACCCACAGCCATAGCTCTGAAATAGCTGATTTCTATGCAGGCAGGTCTTTGCTCACATAGTCTGTACCTAAGATATCACAAAGAATGGGGAAAAGCCTGCAGGAAATAAGCACAGAGCATAAATAACAGAGACTGATAGAAAACAAGCTAATCTTCCTTTTGGGCATATGAGTGTTTGTGACTATAATATTGATCTGTGGTATTAAAAATATAAGGCCTTAATGAATGATTTTTACCTTGTTAAGAGTATTGAAAGAACTTTCTATGATACATTTCTAGGAGCATTGAGATTGTTCACTGCTATTTCTGAATGAGATGGGAACAAGCATAACAGCTCATTACTAATAGAGGTAGAATTCAGTGTCCATGTTTTTCCAAGCAAGTTGTTCTAATTTTTCTAAATCATATATCTTTAGTCTTGATTTGATCTTTTGTGGTTCTGTTTGCTACTGAAACATTGTTCTTACTCAACGCCATGTCAAGGTGAGATCTAAACGATAGTTAAGACTCTCAGTTATTACATCACGTATTAAAACAACTTGGGCTGGAAAAAACTGACTAAATCTGTTCCCTTCTCGCTGTGGCCTTTGAGTCAGTTTTTGACTCTTGGTGACTGCACATTTCACGGCAAGAGTTCAGAAGTGGCTTGCCATTGCCTACTTCTTAGGGCTGGGACAGAGTGACTGGTCCAAGGTTGCCCAGCTGGCTTGGTGCCCAAGGCAGGACTAGAAGTTACCATCTCCTGGTTTCTAAGTTGTTGCCTTAAACATTACACCAAAATGATTCTCTGAATAATCCTAGAAGGCAGCAAAAAGATACATGGTATCCTGGTTCCTTGTTGCCATCCCATGGTCACTTGGATCACCCAGATCTGGTAGTCCTAAGAGTTTATTTCAGACTTCTGTTGCGAGCACTACTTGTTTATTTCTTTTGTTGTACAAGTGTAAAAATTAATTATTATAGGTAGTCCTTGAGTTGTGATGGTAAAAACCACTGGAATTTCCATTGCTAAGCGATATACTCATGATGTGTGATGTCTCCTGATCACATTGCTCAGCAACGGCAATCTTGGCAATCCCATTGCTATCATTAATCAAATCCCACTGGTTGTTAGGCTATGGCCCATCTGATTCAAGCTACTCCTGGCTTTGGTCCCTCCAGCCCTGAACCTCAGTAAAGTAAGGGTCTCCCTTCTCCCACTACCAATTTCTCTCTCATCTCTGCCCTTTGGGGTACCTTGTACTCTGCTGCCTCTGCCAGGCCTGCTGCCCTGTGCTCACTCACCTTGCCACCCTACCAGCCTTGCCATCATGCCCTCTGCTAGCCCTTCATCATGTTAACCAGGCCATCTTGTACCCTGCTTGCCCTGCTTCTGGCAGTTCACTGGCTTGCAACTTTGCCATCCCTGCTGGCCTTACTGTCCTATGTCTCCACTCACCCTACTGGCCTTGCCACTCTACATTCTACTGACTGTGCCAGCCTTACCACTTTGCACTCTGCTGGTGTTCATGCTATATGCTCTGCTGGCTTATCACCCTGCTGTTAGGATTCCAGCAGTTACCCCATTTAAATCATAAGTCTCGAGCCAAACTTCCAAAACTTAAAAAGGATTTATTGGGAGTTAACATGCCGGCACTGCCTGGGTGTAGCCGACTTTGAGACACATAATTCAATGTCACCCTTGACCCTGGTTTCCCCCCCACCCCCTGGGTATATCATAATTCATATTCTCCAATGGGACACATCCATAGCCAAGAGTCATCAGTCATGCTCTCCAGTTAGAATTTTGTGCGGCAGAAACTTCAGTTACTTACTTACTATCTTTGAAAACATTTATGGAATGCCGTTTTGGTTTTGAAAGCTGCTGCACTGCTCCTCCCTCCCTTTCTGTTGACAACTCTAAAAACACCAGAGAAATATTTTATGAGTTGACACCTACGCTCTGCTGGCCATGCCACTTTTGCTGCTTTGAGTTTCAGTCACCCTGCTGTCCTTGTGTCTTCTGCTCACTGGTCCTGCTGCCTCTGCCATCCCTAGCTGACATTTGTCTTCACCCACTGAGGATGAGGCACACCCAGCCTGGTCCTATGCAGGGCAGCTGTTGATTATGCCAAGCCTTCTTTCTGAGGGGGCATGCACCCTTTTCAGAAACATGTAGGCTGTTCTCACGATGCTTCAGAAATCAGGTGGATAGGTGAGTAGAATACCAGGCAACAATACTGGCAGAGTGACAGGGCCAGTGGAATTCAGGGCAGCAGGGGTGGTTGAGGTTTTGCCCTTGGTGTTGGGGTGGCTGGCCATAGTGTGGGGCTTGAGGCAGCACTCCTTGGTGGTGACACTGGGAGCAAAGTAAATACCAAGGTGAGTTGATGGCTGGCTCAACTTTCTGAAAGACCCTGATCTCTGTTTTCTTCACAGCAAAATGAATTTAGCTGAGCATGCCCACACATATGGAAATAGTTATTTTTGAAGGAAGTACATAAGTCTTGCAAATAACCCTGCATCTTTAACATTTAAAAAAGAAGGTCGTCACATGTACTCCTGCATTGTGAACCATTTTTTAAAAAAATTAAGCGTAGACCCAGTACTAATCAGAATGGTTTAGTAATACTAAACAGAGTCTTCTTTAGTAAAGAAGATACACTATATGTACTACCATTGTAATTCTATCCTGAATAAGCCTTTATCTATCACTAGAATTCATCTTGTTCTAAAGTACCAGTAATCATCGTTTTTATGACTTCAAAGTGAGATATGAAACAAAATAGCAAATTTTGTTTAGGCATTATGCTAGCAATAGGGTTTGGACCACACAGTAAAGTAAACCGTTGGTAGTGACTGGGGAAATGTATGCTTCCTTTAAGGAACTACCATGGTTTAGTTTTTCATGCATCTATATTTTGTGATTTTGTCACATTGATAGATGCCAGAAATTACACTTATCTTTTGTTAGTTGCATGTAAATATGTAGGAGAAAGAACAGTTTATGTCTGGTATATAGGAATCCGATGTCAGATCAGGAATATACTGCCAGCAATTTTTCTATTTGCCTATAACTCTGATTGTATTATTTACAAATAAAACAAAAATTAACATGTCCATATATCCCCATGGTCTTTTTTAAATCTATGGGACAAAAACCCTGTGTTCATTTTCCTTGGAACCTTATGTTCTATTGAACCTTCAAGGTTGCTCAGACCAGGAAAGAAACACCACAAGAAGACTGGAAACTTAAGCTTTATTGTAATGAGTGATAGTTTTGCAATTCTGAGTGTATTTTTCTTCTCTATTATGACCCAAGGAATCAAGGAAGAGTCAGCTTAAATCTCTTCTTAATGTTGCCCTCTTTCCCAAAGTTGAAGGTATGCTTCTAACCTGTTTGGATTTATAACAGTTTCTAAATATTTCCATCAATGCTTTCTCCATGGCTCTCTATATCTAGAAATCAATTACTATTTGTTACAGGTTGAGATGGTAAGTAAATAGGGCTGGCCTATCTTGGGAAGTTGGACAGATACTACTCCCATGTAGCTTCCAAGAAACTACATGGATATCTATGATTTCACCAAGAAACAATATTCAAAAGAAATTTTATTTTAGGGTTGAGGTTAAACAGTGTATTGTTTCTTGGTTAGCCATACTGAGTTGGGAATATGCCAGTATGTCAGGGAGCAAACTACTTATCCAGTGACTAAATGTCAGCTTCTCTGAAAAAGAGTATAAGTGAAAGTATAAGTGAAATAGCTTAACTGAATTTAATAGAAAGCCAGCCCTATTTGTATTATTTGAGTCCTGCGTGCAACAAACAGAATGGCTTTGAATGAGCTATATAGGAAGGAATGGTTGAATATTAATTTAGTTTTCCTTTGCTGGATTGTCCAAGTTGGCACTAGGTGAAAATAATCTCTGCCAACCCTGGGATATGGAAAAGGAGAAGGCAGCAAATGTCAGTGTTTGGGATTGCTGGAACTGGAACACTTATTTCATAAATAACTGCAGCCTTTTATATTTGAGGTAATTAGTCCTTGGCTTTGTGTTGAACTCAAACCAGAACAGCATGTACTTTAAAAACAAATCAGAACTTTTACCAAGATGAACTCTTATTCTATGGTCTCTTTAAATTACGTAAACTGGTATGGTTTGCCTGCTTTATTACCAAGATCACCTTCATGTTGCTAGGCACGGGAGAAATTCAAACATTTATGTAAAGTCTTAAAATACCATTCCATTTGTGTTGTGTGGCACTCCCTCTGGTTTTTCAGTCAGCACCAGCATTTCACTTACTTTCCAGCATACTGATTACCTTGAGCTTAGTTTGTCAAATGATGAGTCTTCTTAGGGAGTACTTTAGCACTGGCATGGGATTAGCATGTCCCCTTGGCAGAGGAATCAAGAGCCAGTAGGTTCCCTTTCCATTATATCTTCCTACCGAAGCATGCATACTTTGAAATGCAGGAATCCAGAAATTGACTGAAAGAAGTAATGGGTGGGGAATGGGACTTTTGGCACTGGACTCAACTTAATGATATATACGTATACCTAGCAACAGTGTTCTTGTTCATTTGTTCTCCTATCAAGCAGGGTGGGGCTAACAAGGTTATATTTACTTGCAAAGGGCAGAGTCAACCATGTGGTATGTGGTATGGAAGAATGAAATGGAATTTTTTTTGTACAGGTAACAAAGAAGAAGTGGGGATGCTTGTCCATGACATCATATAAGCCTGTCAGATTCCTTCCTGGAAACTCAGTTGTCTCCCTTTCCCTAACTGAGTTCTGAGGTGGCTGGGTGTGCTATTCCCCCATGTGAAAGTTCCATTCAAGTAGGGAAATGTGTTTCTACCTCACCTGTCTCTTGAATTTATTTAATTCAATTTAGGGATTGTCTGCCGCTGACTTGGGGTAGTTCACAACACAATAAAATAACCAATACAAACTAAAAAGGTATGGGTATGGGTATAATACTGTGTTTCCCTGAAAATAAGATTGGGTCTTATATTAATTTTTCCTCCAAAGGACACATTAGGATTTATTTCTGGTTAGGTCTTATTTTCAGGGAAATATGGTACTAAATGTATCCGTCTGGCTGATGATCTTAACTGGGGCTTATTTTTGATGCTTTTATTATGAGCATACTATAGAATCATGCTAGGGCTTGTTTTCCAGTTAGGTCTTATTTTCGGGAAAACATGGTATACAGAAAGAAAAACAACAGACACATTCAACAAGCTCAACCCAAGGCCCTGGGAGAACAAGGTCTTCAGAACCAGAACCAAATCTTCAAGGCTTTACAGAACACTAACAGTGAGGGCCATATAGACTTCAGCAAGGATCTCATTCCAAATGGCAGGACTCCCTTAATGGTAACCAACTCACTTTTCCATGGCCACTCTCACCTGGAATCTGGATAGGATAAGAACTTGTCCCAGTGATTAAGCTTTTAAGGAAATGTCTCCAGTTCTTACCTTTTTACCAGATTTCCTGTAACCAAGAAGTTTTGAAAGACATGGGGCTAGAATACAAATCCAACCCAAAAGTAAACGAAAGAACAAGGTTTTGACATTAATAAAAGCAATAAAGTAAGGATTTGAAAGAACAGTTTTACCTGCTGCTAATTATGTAAGGCTGACATCTGCCTAGCATAGCTAGCACTGAGTCACTGTCACCTGCACGCCATCTAAGCAAACCAAGTCAAGGAAACTCTGAATTGGAACATGTATAAAACTATTCTGATGATGTTACGTAGTTTGGTGATGAAATATCTGTAAGAAAACAACCAAGCTCAAAGAGCACCAGTGACCCCCACAGATATAAAACTCCCTGAAACTTGAGGAAATAGAATGTAAAGGACCTCATCTTACCAGTCCTAGTTTTTACAGAAGCTTTAAGTCTGAATGAGAATACATGACTTTTCTTAAATTCCCATTCTTTGCCTTTTGTTGCTACTTAAAAAACCCCAACCTCGCCTGCAGGTCACTCAAATTTTGCTTGGATCTGCAGTAATGATAGGGTAGTGATGCAGCAAAGGCAATTTTTCACCCTGGAGTAAAAACATACCAGAAATAGGGTAATTTGTAAATATTGTGCAAAAGTTAGAATGCATCAGTGACTATTAGTTTGCTTCCAAAGAAAACTGGATATGCCTGAATGAAACTGAATATAAAGTTGCATTTACCCAAACAGGATATTCAGTTTAACTAAGCATACTTTAAATTGAGGCAGTTTGCCAGGGAATTTTCTTCCTCCTTTGTATCATTTAGAATAATGTTGATGAAATATTTTTTACATCTTTGAATTGTCTGTTGTAATTTTATTCTCATTCTTTTCTCCCCTCCTCAATTTATATTCCAACCATTTCCCTGGATTATTTGCAAATTCAGATTTTGGTTTTTCACAATTCATGTTTACTTCCATTGCCTTTGTAAACATTTAATTTGTTGTGAAATAGTTTTCTTTTCTGGGGATTTCTTTAATATTTATTTCATTTTTATCTTGTCAAAAATTGTGTTATTTCTTGTTTCCTTTTTTTTGAGCCTGCCATTATATTGTATAAAATATTACCTCATAAAAGCTTTTCTTGCATACCAAACCATTTTTAGGTCTGTACCTTTATTGAAATTGTTCTTTTTGAAATCTTCCATGACTATATCTTTCTGCAATAATATTTCATTTAACTTCCCTGTAAAAGAGCTGGTTCATCATGGGTTCATCAACTCATTTAGCCAGAAAAGTGGTATTTTTTAAAATTAAAAGTTGGCAAACAACTCTACATTGAGCTATAACAGAGGATGCATTGTGCTACATCAATAATTTGTTTATGGCTTGTTCCTGGTTAACAAATGTGTACTAGTTTATCAAAATATAAAATACAAAACATTATGAAGAAAATAAAGATGAGGGAAAGATAAGGAAGGAAAAGGGAAAGAGAAAAAAGTGCAAGACAGAGAGAAAAAGAAAAAGAAGGCACTGACTTCCAACTCCTTTTGGTGCAGTACAAGGTAATAACATGAAATCTCAACTGTTTACATTTATATAATATAATTATATATTATATTATATTATATAATAAAATATAGTAGCCATTTCTTCCCATCAACTTTTGAAGCCATTCATCCTTTGTGGGAATCAAAAGTATCCTTCCATTTTTGTGCATAAATATTCTTGCTGCTGTCATTTGTTTATGGCTTATTGAAAAAGCTACAGTTGATGAAGTCATACAATATACAAAGCCAGAACCAAACACACCACATTACAATTATGAATCAGAGGTGGTATTCAGCAGGTTCTGACCAGTTCTGGAGAACCGGTAGTGGAAATTTTGAGTAGTTTGGAGAACTGGCAAATACCACCTCTGAGTTGATCTCACCCCATTCCTAAGAGGTCTGTAAGAGGCATGCATAAGCGCACAATCGTGCCTACCGTCCATGTCCTATTGTCCCCAATTATTAGTTCCTATTTCTTATATTTAAACTTATGTTTATTCTTATTTCTATTGTATTGTAAGCTAATAAATAAATGAGTGGCCTCGCCCCCATCTGCTGAGGTCCTTGTGGCTGCCTGGTAACAGTCGGCTGCGGGGGGTCTCGACAGGGTTGTCCCCATGTGTCCCCTTTCTTGGCGCAGATCCCAGTTAACTACGTGGTACACCGAGGAGCTCCGGGAGATGAAGCGTCGTAGAAGGGGACTAGAGAGCAGGTGGAGGGTGACCCGCTCCGGATCTGACCGAGCCCAGTTAAAGCCCATATTAGGACCTTGGTGGTGCAGGCTGTTAATAGCCTAGCACTTAGTTCCAGCTGCCTGTAATTATTGCAGGCTCTAATCCCACCAGGCTCAAGGTTGACTCAGCCTTCCATCCTCTCGGGGTAGGTAAATTGAGGACCCAAGATTGTTGGGGGCAATAAGCTGACTTTGTAAAAATGCCGCTTAGTAATAAGCAGGCATATACAATGGAAGGAAGGCTATTGCTGAGTGCATTGGGTTGTATCCCAAAAATTGTAAGCCGCCCTGAGTCTCCAGAGAAGGGCAGGATATAAATATGAATAAAAAAAAGGACTTACCTGGTAGCTATGAGGGCAGTGAGGAGGTCTTACTTCTCCGCCCTCATAACATCCGCAGATAACCGCCCAGCTGCCCTGTTCAGGGTGGCCCACTCCCTCTTGCAGCCGAGGGAGATGGTGGACCCTCTGTGGGGCAGAGCTGAGGAATTTGGTCAATATCTGCAGGATAAAATTGCTCGGATCTGGGAAGGGTTGCACTCGGACTTGCAGTGGTCAGAGGATGGGGGTGCGAGTGTTCTGGGTAATGTGATCTGGACTGAGTTCGATCCTGTTTCTGAGGAGGAAGTGGACAGGATCATGCAGCGGCTGAGTTCCACCACATGTTTGTTGGACCCATGCCCTTCCTGGTTGGTTTATGCCTCCAGGGAGGTCACGTGCAGCTGGCTCCGGGCAGTGGTCAACACTTTGTTAAGGGAGGGGTTGTTCCCTGCCGCCTTGAAAGAGGCAGTGGTGAGGCCCCTCCTGAAGAAGCCTGCCCTGGACCCAGCCATGTTGAACAACTTTCATCCGGTCTCCAACCTTCCCTTTTTAGCGAAGGTTGTTGAGAGTGTGGTGGCGTAGCAATTGCCACTTTTCCTGGAGGAAGCAGACTACCTGGATCTGTACCAATCGGGCTTCCAGCCCGGGTACAGAACGGAGACAGCATTGGTCGCACTGATTGATGATCTCTCTAGGCTCGGACAGGGTCTTTCCTCTATCCTGGTCCTGTTAGATCTCTCAGCGGCTTTCGATACCATCGACCATGGTATCCTGTTGCGGCGTCTCGGGGGGCTGGGAGTGGGAGGCTGGTTCTCTTCCTACCTCTCAGGACGCTCGCAATCAGTGTTGGCAGGGGGGCAGAGGTCAGCTCCGAGGTCTCTCACTTGTGGGGTGCCCCAGGGGTCGGTCCTCTCACCCCTCTTGTTCAACATTTATATGAAGCCACTGGGTGAGATCATCCGTGGCTTTGGGGTGATGTATCATCAGTATACTGATGATACACAGTTATACATCTCCACCCCAGGCCACATCAGTGATGCTCTCTCCGTGATGTCCCACTGCCTGGAAGCGGTGCGGAGCTGGATGGACAGGAACATGCTTCAACTCAACCCAGCCAAGACAGAGTGGTTGTGCATATCGACATCTCGGTCCAACTTTGAGGTTCCATCTTTGGTCATGGGGGAGGAGGTGTTGCCCCCCATGGACAGAGCATGGAATCTGGGGGTCCTGCTGGATCCACAGCTCAAATTGGAGGAGCAGGTGGGGGCTGTGGCCAGGGGGGCCTTTGCCCAGATCTGACTGGTTCGCCAGTTGCGCCCATACCTGGATCGAAATGCCCAGCGCACGATCACTCAGGCACTCATCATTTCCAGACTCGACTACTGTAACGCTCTCTACCTAGGACTGCCCTTGCATACCACCCGGAAGCTTCAACTGGTGCAGAATGCGGCCGTGCGGGTAGTGATGGGAGCCTCCCAATACTCCCATATTACACCCCTCCTGCGTGACCTGCATTGGCTACTGGTCATCCTCTGGGTGAGATTCAAGGTTCTGGTGCTAACATTCAAAGTCCTACATGGCATGGGTCCGGGGTATTTACGAGAATGACTCCTGTCAGCATCGAATACCAATCTGCCTATGAGTGAGTGACAGGGGCTCCTTGGGGTGCCATCCGCGACTCAATGTCGTTTGGCAGCAACCTGGGGGTCATTCTGTATTGTATGGCTTCCACTCTATGGAATCAGCTCACTGAGCCCGCTGGCCTCGATCTCCACCTTCCGCCACGATTTAAAGACCTGGTTATTTGCGCAGTCTGGGCTGTGCTGACCTTCTGGAGGGGTTTGATTGTTTTAACCTTGGGGTTTTAAAATTCTATTTGACTTGTACCTTGTTTAATTTGTTTTTAGGTAATTATTTATTGTTGTGTTTTAGTTGTAAGCCACCCTGAGTCTTTTTGGAGAGGGGGCAGCATACAAGTCAAATTAATAAATAATAAATAAATATTATCTGCCTCCCGAGTCCCAGCTAATCGTCTGGGTCTTCTTTTGTTGCCCTGCACAGGAGAACGGAGCTGGAAAGCAGGTTAGTGGGGTGGTAATGGAGATTTTGCAGTATCCTTCCCCTGGAGTGGGGTGGGAATGGAGATTTTACAGTATGCTTTCCCTGTCACACCCACCAAGTCACACCATGCCCACCAAGTCATGCCCACAGAATTGGTAGTAAAAATTTTGAACCCCACCATTGTTATGAATGTTGAATTATAATTTATAATTATATGTAATTATGTATAAATCAAGTCAACAGGTAACACCTCTATTGAATGGAGAATACTTGGAGAAATAGGTGGGCAATTTAGTCCAACAATTCAGTGTAGCCTCCTACAGAAGGCTACACTGGACTCACAACAGGCAACTTTGTTATATACAAAACTCAGCTTTTAGACATTTCTATCAAAATAAGCAGGTGGGACTTCTTCTAAGCTGTTCCAAGAATTGGTTCCATCTTTACACTAAATGCAAAACAATTTGACAGTTCATGGGATTGGGTTATGTACCTCAACTGCTTTGAAAAAAAAACATTGAATGCAACAGTTGGTTGGCAGCACTGAGTGGCTAATAAGAAGGAAAGGAAAAGGGCTGGAAATAAAGGAATGCAAACATCAAAAGAGTTGTCCCCACCTTATTTATGAGCTGTTTGCACTGCTTTGCATGTGTAATGAGATGTTAAAAAAAAACTGCAATTAGGTTGGATGGACTCAGTTGGACTTTACAGCAAGCTGAACAAAAGCC